>JAAKBD010000406.1:0-514605 GCA_012656105.1 Phytophthora syringae
GTCAGTCATTGGTGGTTGTATCTTTATACAGTGTACCACTCCGTCTCATAATTGATGTTCCATAGTGGGTCTTAGTATGCGCATTTTGTCAATTTTGCTTCGTTTAGTGCGCGGTTTGTCACATGCTACGCTATATTGGCTCGCGGTTTGAACTGTCCCCGCTTTGACATAACACGGTTATACATGTATTTTCCATCAGGATGACAAAATCAGTAGCCCGATTAACGCGAAACAGCTGCAATTTTGTCGCAGCGTACAGAGAAAAGACAGCACACTATAGCGCACTATACTCAAACCTAGTATAAACTTGGGAACATCATTTTTGGGACTAAAAAAGAGTGGGATGGTACATCAATTTTGAGACGGACCCATAGTCATCATAATCCCGTCCACCAAACGTGATAATGTCACTAATGTTGCATTGTTGAATCATCGAAAAATCGCTCTGTCGTAATGGCTTGCCATGACTATCCACTACTGCAGCATTCTCGCCCCAAGGCGAGTGGAGTACGAAGGCAGAGTCATTCGGAAGAGTTTTACTCCATGGGTTCACCGTGGTGGAGTACCCGAGCGTTGGTTATCCGTCCAGTAACATGACGTATACGTTGTCACGGTTTGCGGTGGTGGTGGATGCGAAGTTTAAATCCGTCCAGAGATGGCTTGAGTTTGTTCTTCCCACAGCTCTAATTTACCGACACATTGGGCGGAGACGCGAGGCTTCCCTCCCTTTCAATCAATTTCTCCTAATCATTTCATCGGTGGTTGGTCGAAACGTACAACAATGAGGACTAGTATCCACACTTGGGTGCACAATATTGTGCCAAGCTGCTTTATAGACATCTTCCTCGGCGTTGATCCACCTTTCTGCTAAGTTGCACCTGGTTGCACGGAGAGCTCGAGCGATACTTTGTAGTCCCAGTCCTCCAGCTTGAACCGGCGTAAAAACAAGAGAGGGGCTGATTTTGTGTCTGAACGGCTCTGTTTCAGTAGTTCCTTTCCAGACAAAGTTTTTCTGGAGATTGTCCAGTTTCACGAGCGTTTTCTTGGAGGGCAGATATTGCTTTCCAGTATACAATATTGACGGTAAAGCTACAGCATTAAAGAGTTGCACTCGTTGTACTACCGAATTGCTCATGGTGGTTGCAATACGTAGCCGCCGTTGAACTTTATCGATACGGATGTTCCAGTTTTCAAGTGTTGCGTCTCGGTTGCCAACCCAATACCCCAATTGCCGTGTTGTCTCATGTGGTTGCAAGACCGGAAAGCCATTCCACATACAGACCTGGCCAAAGGTTGGCACACCCCTTTTTCCCGCATAATTTTTGCTAGAGTTACTATTTGGCCCTCAAACTTTGACCAATTAAAGCGGTTTTCACACTGAAGTAGCCAACCAAATTACAGCAGAATCTGGCCAATATTGAGATACTTTCTATACAAGTGTTTCTCTGAGCGATTGGACAAAAGGTTGGCACACTATTATTTACTTGGTTTCAGTATGTAAATTATGTACAAATTAGTGTACACCATATGATTTGTGCCGGAAAAGAGAGAATAGCGCAGTATGACTCCAGAAGCGCTGTATGAGTTGTTTATCGAGCACGTTAGACATATACATCTACTTCTAAGACCGTTTGCAATGTACAACTCCGTGCTGACCCTCCTTGTAGCCTTCACGAGCTCTAGAAAATAAGGTGTGTACTAGCAATCATTTTTGTATAGGATAGGCATTTATGATGGGAAAGAAAAAGTATTGATCTCTCCGCTAAAGATGCAGACCCCCACAAACGATCTACTCCATCCTAACCTATATATCTTACTTAGTAAGCCTTTCGCATTGATAAACTGCATACTTGTGCGTAGGAAGCGTATTACTATCCAGGATAGAGCATTTTCATCCGACACCCATACAAATCCATATGGTATACACCAATTTGTACATAATTTACATACTGAAACCAAGTAAATAATAGTGTGCCAACCTTTTGTCCAATCGCTCAGAGAAACACTTGTATAGAAAGTATCTCAATATTGGCCAGATTCTGCTGTAATTTGGTTGGCTACTTCAGTGTGAAAACCGCTTTAATTGGTCAAAGTTTGAGGGCCAAATAGCAACTCTAGCAAAAATTATGCGGGAAAAAAGGTGTGTGCCAACCTTTGGCCAGGTCTGTAGTGGGAAGGTTGCGAGTATTGAGTCGTATAAGTATACTTTTCTTCCGCGGTACATGTAATCCAGATAATACTCCAAAGTCATTGAGAATGGAGTTAACAGTGTCCAACTCTTTCATCGAATCCTGACAAGGGGGATCAGGCAAGGGTGCCCTCTAGCCCCACTGCTTTTCATAATAGCGGTTGACCTGCTGTATGACGTGATAGAAAACAACAATCAACTCAAAGGAATCAAGTTAGGCCCGAGACCGGACGACACGGAAGCCAAAGTGGCGGGCTACGCGGACGACACCGCCATATATGTCGAGACCAAAGAAATGCAGGACATTGCGATCGACTCAGTCCGACAATTCTCAAGGGTATCGGGGCTACAGCTGAACATCAGCAAGTCGACGGCGATCAACCTGGGGAAAACGGAGGACGACGAAGAACAGCAGAACGGCGAAGATAAGATGGAGTACGGCACGCAGGAGGACACGGAGCACCAGACGACCAAGCAGAAGATTGACACGTCGAAAACCACGCGGTATCTGGAGCATATCGTGGGCGAAGGAGGCACAGTGGAAGCGGCATGGGAGAAAGCCTTCGCGGCATTGCGGGTGCGCCTCGCGCTGGCGCAAACCAAAACTAACACTGTTTTCCAAAGAGCCGCGATAGCGGCGGCGGTGATCGTGCCCAAGCTCATGTATGTTGCGAGGCACGCTTGGCCCAGTGAGGAGGTGGTAACGAAGGCAGATTGGGCGATACGGAGTTTCGTATGGACCGGGTCTTTCACGACACCGGACAAGCCACCGGCAGGATGGATAGCGAAGGAGTTAGCGGAGCAACCGGCAACGACAGGCGGTGTCGGGGTACCAAACATCAGGAGTGAGCTGGCCGCACTGGCAGGCATGCGCGTTGGTGAATGGGCGCTCACACAACGGCCAGAACTGACGCTACTAGGAGATGTTCTACAACGACAACAGCAGAGCACTTAGTGCCCCGACTAGGGAAAATCACGCAGGTAATACAGGACAACATGTGGGATACGGGACGGCAGTGGACTCGGCAGCTTTTTGGAGAGGAGCAAAATTACAATGGCTAAGTTGGAGAGCTAAGAAGACTACTGAGACATAGCAACGGGCTCAGCACCAAGTGGACGAAGGACGGGCTCGATATCAATCTCGAAGGCCAAGCTCGAGAGGTGATGCAGTCAACAAAAAGGAATAGGCGGAGCAGGAACGACGAGTGCTACACGAGCGCAATTGAGGAGCTGATGCTGCAGCACATTCGGACTGGGGCGATGGATGGAAGAAAGCAGAAATGGGCGGAGTACAAGGACGTAGTGGATCGAGTAACAGGAGAACGGATCAAGGACATTATGACCTTTAGAGAAGGCAGCAGCGGGAGGGTGCTTTGCACTCCAACGCAGCACGCATTGCCGATGCCGAGCAGGCAAGCGCACTGGTTCAGAGAGCTGGCACTAAATGTGCTGGCCAACTACCCTGAGTTGGCTTTTCGCGGACCAGAGGCAGTGGAGGTGAAGGTGTCCCATTCACACCCAGACAAGCACCATCTCTTTGACTTAACGAGCGAACATGGTGGTGAGCTGGTGCATACGTGGGCATCAGCGGAGTGGCACTTACCAATCGAGGCAGCGGAAGACGGAGTGGAGAGAGCGATTGCGTTAGCGCTTGCAATTCCAGTCAAGGACGTGTCAATAGTTCCGCACCCCTGGATATGCAAGATGCGGCCATTATGGGCGGGTCAGCGACGATGGAGGCAGTCGCGCAAGAAATACAAGTCACTCATCAACAAAAACGGGAAGGCGACAGCGGAGGCGGCACATAAGAAAATCAACAACAAATTGGTCAGAGCGGACGCGGTGATTGCGGCAGCCCTGAGTGCAGTAAAGTGGAAGTCAATCCACAGCATGGAGGGGTCACACCCTACCAAGCACAAAATGTGGCCAAACTGAAGATGAATCGGCTCAAATTGTGGGCGGGCAAGGAAGAAGGCTTCCAGTGTCAGGCACAGAGCTGTAAAGGACGAGCGAGTGGAGGAACGGTGCACCTGGTGTGGCAATGCGAAGAAGCTCGAGCAATCTGGGAGCACATACTGAAAAGATGGAGGATTGGAGAGGAAGATGGAGCGCACGGGCTTCGGGCAAGGGCGGACGCGGTGGAACAAATTTTCAGGTTTGCCTTGGCCAGAACGCCGGCGTGGCTGACAGCATGGGGGATACAGCGGGCATCCAGACATGGGACGATATCCACCTCGTGGCCGACGACATGTGGCGGATCTCCTGTGCGTCTACCATCACCGCAATATGGCGGCGCAACGTCGATCGGGTGCACAACGATGGCGCAGGGAGGAAGGTATCCTATAAGCCGCGGCGAGGGCGGCGTCAATGGCTGCGGAGGCTTTGGCCAGGTACAAACTCAGCTTGTACCCACTGACGAACAGGACGCATACCAAACTACGAGTTGCGGAGCAGATCGAGAAAGTATGGAGGGAGGAACCGGAGACAGTCGACGGACCTCGCAAGATCCACAAGCGGAGGGTCGGTTTCTTTGATGGGGCTCCCGTGGGAACCCCGGACCTGGAGGCAGCGGCAGCGTCGTCGTGGAGTTCGACACAGACGAAGATGAAGGAACAATCAGATGGGCAGCAGCAACGGCACTGGGCCACACCAAAACGACAAACAATGTAGCAGAGTATATTGGGCTGCACAGGCTTCTGAAGAAAGCGAACGATCAAGGCTGGACAGACATCCAGATTGTCGGCGATAGTGCGCTGATACTTGGAATGATGCGCAGCAGAACGAAACCAAAGGCCAAGAAACTACAACACTGGTTCACCGAGTCGAGGAAGCTAGGTGACCTGTGTCGAGTGAGCAAGTGGACGCACCACTTCCGCAGACACAATCAGATGGCGGACTGGCTGGCGAATTACGCCATGGATCACAAGAGGAGCATGGCAGTTTACATGAGCGACGAACAAACAAGACTACCTTTTATGAGGAAGCTACAAGAGCTGGCACGGGCAGACGTGGCTCACTGGAAGACAACAAGACACCATGAACAACGCCTCAGCGCTCGAAGGTAGGAGGACGAGCGGGAGAACCACAACACTGCTCAGGATGAAGTACCCCGAGTAGAATGGATATTTGAGTTCACTTCTAGAAATAGGAAAGTAACACAATATACCTCACATTATTATTAAAAAAAAACTCTTTCATCGAATCCAGAAATGTCGTACTATCATCCACAAACCCAGTAAATTTGTGACGAAACCCTTGAGGCCCGGGAATGCGAATTCCTTTGATGTCAGTGTTGCGGTTTACCGCTTGTGCAAGAGTATCAATGGCAAGGTTAAACAGTAACGGGGCAACTGGGCAGCCCTGGCGAATCCCCGACAGCACTTGCCAGTCTTGCGACAATTGTCCGTTCACCAAGAACCGCGCTATGGTACCATCGTGTATCGCGTCAATTACATTTGTAAACTTAGAATCAAACCCGTACTCCCGCAGTATTAAAGTCAGGAAGTGACGATCAAGTGTGTCATAAGCTTTCCTTATATCAATGCTCAAAGTGGTGGTTAATTTGGCCTTCTACATGTATTTGGTGTTTTTATCTTTTGTTTTCTATAGAATCCTGGTATGCAATAAGACTCGAAACTATGTTCGGAGTCTGTTTGTGAGTGTTGCGGTACCGTGTTCCGGATGAAGTCGTGAAGGGTGCTTTGGACATTGGTCCGTAGCTGAAGGTTCTGGTGCACGCCTGTTGTTGCTAGAAATTTGGCCGCTTTGAGCCGTGCTCTCGTAGGTTGTTCCCACATAATACCAAACAAGTAGGCTATTGTTGTCCGAAGCGAAGCGAACTTGCCCTCTCCTTTGTCGACTTGTTTTCTGATCTTTTGTCCAGGGTGACAATTCGCAGGAATACCTGCGGCAAAAATGTCTCCGCTGCCATTTCCTGGATGCCGTGGTGGATTACTTGGGCTGCTATCGTGACTTGGTTGTCTTGTCCATCCAGACAGAGACTACCCGCTCGAACCGCTTCCCACGTTGTGTTCTGGATATGGGTATATAATACCCAACCTCCTGTCCAGCCACCTCGCGCATTGGTCTTGTAGGCGAGCTCCAACACCCATGCTTGGATGGTATTGGTCTGTGGGCTGTATACAGCCGTGTTCATAATTTGCTGGCAGACATCCAAACATATTGCTTGGTGTCGCTTCGCCGGGTTGCGTTTCCAGGCACTTACAATTGCTTGTACTTGATACGTTCCGGCCGACATGATGGCAGCTCGCGTGGTTGCTTCATTGCTGAGTTTGTTTTTGAAAACGGCTTCGACTCGGAGTCGCCAGAGCATCGCGGGCGTCGTAGTCGTCCACATTTTCCAGAGGAGGTTCATTGCTGCAGTATGGCTATGTGTCCATCGACCTATGCACTGGTGTGCAATCGAGAGAAAGGCAAGCGAAATCGGAGGCGCACCTCTACGTGCTATAGCGGGTCGGAGGCTCTGCAATTGGCTGTTGGTACATTCTCCCCCAGCCATTGGCTAACCCACGATGTTTCAGCTTTTCCACACTGCCAAATGATCCGTGGTTTCCTCGAGGCAGGCACAGTCTGCGTCGGCTATCAATGCTCAAAGTCGCTTGCCCATCTTCCCAGTCACTATCCTCCTTGGTGCTGGTGTCAGTGGTCGCGCGGAAAATGGTGGCCGCTTTGTCAATTGATCGTCCGCGAACAAATAACCTTCTACTGTCCTACTACCGGTAGTATTCGCTAGCACAATCAGCAATTGTTGCAACAAAATACACTAAGCTTAGCACCGCTAGTTCATGATACGAAACCTCATATCTGCGAACTGATGCGATTGAAATCGCTCACTCACGCTGATTCACAGTAGCGGAGATGTCGGACTGGTTGTTTGATTGATGCGGGAGAAATTCGTGGCCATTTCACCCTGGCGGTAGACGCGAGTTCCAGCTCGCTGATACTCCGAATAGGATCGACCATCCCGTCGGCGGCTAACTTCATAATTCCTTGATGTGAATCGAGAGTGCGGCGTATCTGACGATGAACCGGAGGTGGAGGGGATTGTAGTGAGTTTTCGACCCCATCCAGAGCCATTTCCCACGCTGACTTCTCTTTGGCTTCCAGCATACAAGCGAGACAGAACCGAAGTGAGCATTGCTTGACTGTTCCGGTCTTCGAGACGTCCACCGTCATCTTCTTGGCCACGCTGCACTTTGCACACACCACTCGACGGCAGACCTGACACGCAGCTCCCGGTCCTGTGCCAGCAACTGCAAGCAGTGCAAACTTGGCAAGGCTCTTGTTGCACGATTCACAGTAACTGGGTCGACCTTTTCGAGACTGGGACTGCTCCCCTTTGTGCTTCATCAGCCACGTGAGTTTCTTGACATACGCATAGTCCACCACTCCAGCGGAGCAAATGAGCGCTTCTGCTGCGATTGCGACGGACACTCTCTCCAGCATTTCTCCTCTGGGGTCACTGAAGCCTCGACAATACAGCTCCACTTTCCCCGGCCCACTTTGGCGCAGAATGAAGCAAAAGCTCAGCTCTCCACGCAAAATCCCCATTGTCGACAGCTCCGGAGCAGCTCTCAAGGCCACCGAGTGCATTAGAAAGTAGCCAACCTTCTCTCCTTTCGCGTCGGTCGTGAGTCCCGTAGCTTCCATGATGAGGAAGTCTCTTCGTTGCAAGATGCCCGTCAACACCTTCGGATGCTCTTTCGCGAACCACTTGATCCCTAAGAACCGGAAAGGGTCCTTTTTCGTTGGGCTTTGCACCGTTGTAAGGATTCTGGCGTCGTCAAGGCGGTCGTTGACGTGCGAGCTGCGCCACTTCCACGCGTGATCCGTCGCAGCGAAAACTCCGAACATGGAATCGTCCAGTGTTCCGTCCACGGTACCATGAAGAACCATCAGAGAGACGCTCGGTCTCCTCATGGTTTCCTGGATACTGCTGGTCTCTTGCTTAAAATCGGGACCGAGTCTCTTGTGACTACCAGCTCCAGCTCTGGACTTCCGTGACGATGGAGGCGACGGTTCCTCACTGGACTTGGTGCGTTGGCGATACACGTGCAGTCCCTCCTTCGCCCGAACGTGTTGCCACTGAGGGTGTTCGAAAACGCCTCCTTGCGCGAGAAAAGCTTCGTTGGCCGAGACTGTCTCACTTACCACCGTCTCGGCTTCGGTGGTCAGCGCTGCTTGGCGCCTACTTGAAAGTTTCATGGGCCGGAAAACGCCGTTGGGGAGCGTGAACTTCATGCTGTGGGAAATGACTTGTTTAAGGTGTGGAGGGGGATCGGAGTGGGGTGTTGCAAGTCTAATGTGATGTGAAGACTGAAGCACTGATGGCTGTCAACTTTCGGTGGGGATGGGCCTGTCACGAACGTGGGATCCAGTACCTGTGAGAACACGTACGTGGTGTGCTCGACACCACTTTTAATCGAATAATGTAGGTGACAAAAACCTTCGAGAATTGATCTAGTCTGATAGTTGGACCGTGGGAAATGCTGGCGGAGTGTCAGGCCAAAAGTGCGTCGAGATCGCCACTACGTAGCGACACTGCAGCTTCCAATACGAAAGACCTCACTGCTGTTCAGCATTGGCTCTGAGTGTCAACGGATTCTGGTCTCGAGTGGGCCGAGTGACTGGTGGCCGGCCGCCTTTACCCGTTCCGTGGCGCCTTCGATTCCTGCCAGTTTCTTCTCTTTGGTGCATTTTGCCAACGTTGTCGATGCGGCCGCAAACGGGAATCTGCTGTGTGATGTAGCGCTGGCCGACTTAAAGACGCGGTTTGTGGACGGGTCTCGTGCTCATGTGACGACTGCTTCGTGGTCACCTACCTAGTCTTAGTCGCGGTGACAGCAACACCCCTGACGTTCAAGTGGCACTTCAACAGATGTATAGAGCAATAAAACGAGGTCTCCAAGAAGCCCACTTAATACCAGGAAAGAGCTTGTGCCCAACACGGAATGGTTGCGTCACGCCAAGTTCTTGAAGACAAGTCAAGTCGAAGAAGACACTGTGCGGGAATCCGTAGAACGCATCCATGAATTCAAACGTACAACAGCGCAACGGCTGCCGCAACCATGAGAATACAGGTGAAGCTGCACGTGGCTTCATGTTGTCACTGTACGAGACAAGTTCGAGCTGCAGAGGCTGCAGCAGAGCCACTTCCGGGACACTCGGTCGGTCCACCTCTGAGGTCCCTTTTCACGGATATGACAATCCTAGTGTAAATTGTATTAATAACACTAACTTACGCAAACTGACTCATGAACGCATCGCGGCGACGACGGGTGATCGCGCTGACTGCAGTGCGCCCTGCAAAGCTCTTCCAAGTGCCAACTTGAACCGGCAGATGGAAACTTGGGGCCAACAATGGCCTTCGTCGCGCAGCGTGACGGAGAAACTTTTGGATCCACCACTTCATATCAGCTTGCCACTCTATGCTCGACAGATGCTGACCTGCAACACGCGGCGTCATAGCTGCAAGTCTGCAACATAGCGTAATGGATGAATCTCTACCAAACCAAACGGAGCTCGTCTTAGAAACCTCAAGTCGCAAACTGAAACTCCATCAAAGGTCTCTTGTATTCCAGCATCACTAAAACTTTAGCAACGAACGCAAGCCAAGTCTTCGCTTCAGACGCCATCTACACCAAGTTGACGCCAGCTGGCTGCTTTCTCGGTCTCTGCTCCTTCCGACACCAAAGTGAAGGTCTCCGTCACCTCATCCTTCAGCTGTTCGCCGCAGCGTCCTCGCCATTCTCCGACTCGCCTCGAAGCTGCAACGTCGTGTAGCAATGCCCAACCGAAAATTCCAGACCCCGAGTGGTGTTCCCGAGCGCGTTCACCTCTCGGTGACGCAGCAGCAGCTTCTCAACGACGTGGCGGACGGAATCATCGCCGAAACGTTGCAGACGTACGAGACGTTCATCGCCAGCGGTCGAAACCTGCCTAACAACGAGTGGAAACACGTCAAGTCGAAGGAAAAAGTGCACGTCTATCGCTCGAGACACAGCCAAGTCAACCTGAAAGCTCGCGGCCAGTCTCATGACGAAAAGGACCCAAGTCGTCCGAGGTTGTTGTCTCTCTCCGCAATGGAGAAGCACCAACGGTACGTCTACGACGACGAACCGACACTCGAACAGAAGGACAGTACCAACACGCACAGCTCATCCAGCGACGATGGGTCCTTCTCGTTAGCTGATGACTGCGTGTTATCCAAGGTGAAACCGCCGAACGTCCCACTCGTGGTAGCGTCAGGGATGATTGACGGGACCGTGGAGGACGTTGCGTTCGGAGCCCTGTCCAACAGTAAACGGTCGTGGATGGTGCGCAACTCGTACGTTAAGAACGACGCGTTCGATGACCGAAAAGTGCTGGTGGTGCTGCAAACCCCCAGTGAAGAGGACCCGTTCCGTTCTGTGACTATCAAATGGGCTACGGGCACCTACGGAGCGTTCGTCACGAGACGAGACTTTCTATACGTTGAATCCATGGGCATGGCGTTCGACTCGGACGGGGAGAAGATTTTCTACAACCTCATTCACTCCATTGAGCTGGACGATTGTCCTCCTTTGGACAACAAGTGCAACATCATTCGCGTGCAAATGACCGTCTGCTACATCGGGCGACAACTGGATGACAACAGTGTGGACATGTTCTGTCGAGGTTTCGTGGACCCTCGCGGCGATATGATCGAGAGTTACGGGATTCTGATGCTGGCTCATAATGTGGCGTCGTGCTCTGGTTTCGTGGAGTGCTCGAACCTCAAGAAACTGAGCTGGTTGATGACGCTGCGTCGACGTAGTGATGCCGCGGGTGCGTTACCCTCAAGTGAGTGTATGGTGTGCAAGAAGTCTCTGAGGAAACTGGGGCTGCTTCAGTCCCCGTCCGGGTGCGCCATTTGCCGGTGTGCTGTCTGCAGCAAGTGCAGCGTGCAGAAGAAACTCACGGTGGACGCGTCTAAGGACATCACGCAGAAGAATTTTAACTTCTGTCTGTCATGTGTCATCGAGGCAAAGGAGTTGTCGACATGGGAAGTTGCCACAGCCTGCATGCGAAACTCTTGACCATGCTGAACTGGAGGAGGTCATTCGCACTGCGTCGAGCGGCCACCGGCGGTTCCAAGCTGCCGCCCAAGCTCCAGCACTCGTACAGTTAGTTGTGTGGGAACAACAGGAGATCTCGTCCCCGAGCTGAGATCACGACCTCCTCGGCCTATTCCCAGCCACTCGTGCTCCAAGCCGACCTCGAATCTGTAGACGAAATGATCAGTCGAACGCATCGGTGATGCAGACAAGCATAGCAAAGCTTCGCGAGACTCCCTTGTAATAAGCTTAGCGGTCATGAAGTTGCAGTGTTTAGAACACATTTCATTTTCAAGAAGGTGCGGTAAACCATCGTGTTGAAGCCGACAACCTGGAGCGAGCTTCGATGCAACGACGACCGCCACGGTGGTGGGAGCTTTCTACTGGAAGCAATCGGGTTGAACTTGAAGGGCTCGACAAACACCGGAAGTAGGACTGCGCTGCACAAATCCAAAGGTGATCACCTTGATTCACGGACATCCTGTACACACCGCCGCGCAGACACACGACTCACGAATCAAACGATCACCAGGGATTGCAAACACCGGACTCGACACGGGCTGGTCACCGTAATTTTCGGCGGGCACCAACCGACCGACATGTGCGTATTTGACCTCAAGCCGGACTTTGCCGCACTCTCTGCGCCTTCCGCTTGACCAATCGCCGGTACCTCGAGGCAGAAGGGGCCTCGGTGATTCATCATGGGCAATCCACCTGAACACCTTCGAGTGGAAATCATCGAGGAAAGCGTCGAAGGAGCCGGCACGAATTTGCTCCGCACAACGCGGCGACCGCGAAGGATCTAGGGACAGGCCGGACGTCGTGTGCCTATGCATCCACTGCCACAAAAGCAAGCCACGGAGGTTCATCACCTCATCGCATCAACCGAGTTTCGCGTGGTCCTCGTCAGTCCCAGACTTGTCTCGAAAGAGAGCAGCATCGAACCCCAATGACCAAGTTCATCCCGGCGCCGGGTGTCGTTCCCGAGCGCGTTGAGCTGTCCAAATCTCAGCAGGAGACGCTGACGGACATGGCCGACGCCATCATCGCCGAGACGCTGCACACGTACGAGTCGTTCATCCTCAACGACAGACAACTGCCCCACGACCAGTGGAAGCACGTCAAGTCAAGGAAAAGATTCACGTGCTCCGGTCTCGACGTGGCAAGCTGCACAGTCCGTCGTGCGACGAGACGGACCCGAGTCGGCCGAGACTGTTGTCGGTCACGGCGATGCAGCAAGCGGCGGCTGCCGGAAGACCCTTTGACTACGACGACGAGCCGATTTCGGACGAGGAGATCAGTAAAACCGACACCCACAGCTCCAGTAGCAACGTCGGGTCCTTCTCGCTGTTCGAAGACAGTGTGTTAGCCAACGTCAAGCCGACGCGGGTGCCTCTCGTGGTAGCCACCGGTTCCATTGACGGTAGTGTAGAAGACGTGGCGTTCGGAGCCGTGGCCAACACCAAGCAACGGTGGGTGGTACGCAACTCGTACGTTAAGAACGACGTGTTCGATGATCGTAAAGTGCTCACGACGTTGCAGTCTCCGAGTGAGGAGGACCCGTTCCGATCTATTGTCATCAAGTGGGCCACAGCCAACTTCGGGCCGTTCACGACACGAAGAGACTTCCTGTACCTCGAGTCGATGGGAATCGCATTGGACTCGGACGGCGACAAGATCTTCTACAACCTCATCCACTCCATTGAGCTGAGTGCGTGTCCGCCACTGGACAACTGCCACAACGTCATCCGCGCGCAACTTTCCATGTGCTACATCACCAAGCAGCTGACCGACCAAAGCGTCGAGTTGTTCGGTCGCGGCTTCGTGGAGCCGCATGGCGAAATGATGGAAAGCTACGGCATTGCCATATTGGGACAGAACGTGTCGTCTTGTACGGGGGTCGTCGAGTGCTCGAACCTCAAGAAACTGAGCTGGTTAATGGCTCGTTGTCGTCGCAGTGACTCGTCCGGCATCGAGCCGAAGAGCGAGTGCGGCGTGTGCCACAAGACACGGAAGAACAGTATCGGCAGTCTGCTTCAGTCACCGTCGGGGTGCGCCATTTGCCGGTGTGTTGTCTGCAACAAATGCAGCGTGCAGAAGAAACTCACGGTGGACACGTCCAGGGGGTCACGCAGAAGACCTTCACCTTCTGTCTCTCCTGCGTCATGGAGGCGCGAGACTTGTCCGCGTGGGAAGTCGCCACCGCCTGCCTCCAGAGCTCCTAATAGAGTAGCCACCATTATTTAACCAGCGAATGCACGTAGGTTAGCTCAACAGAAGACCTCTGCAGCTCCTTGTGTTCTACCAACGCGGTGATGATGGTCGCGCTATCGTTGATGAATCACGCTCGAATCTATGTGCGCCATATGCGCGCAGCAATGCAACAGGCATCACCGCCCAGGCAGAAGAGCCCTGGGCGTAGTGAGAAGCCATTTCGTGGGAGCAAGCAGCGAGTGAGACTTCGACAAGCTCCGCGTCCGAATATTTTGGCCATCAGGAAGTCCAGCAGACGACTAAAGCGCGGGTACAACTCAGCGACGATGAGTTGATGAGTTCGCGAAACTTTTGCCTCGTCCTTAAGGACGAGGCAACAACAACGGAGCTGCAAATGGAGCCACGTCTTCCCATCTTCCCTACCCGATCTCGGGGCTCAGCTGGTTCTCGTCCTCCTCTCCAGTGGCTGTTGTCTTTGGCATTCCAGAACTTACCCCAGAGTCATGGTCAAGAACACTTTACCACCGGGGTCGTGCCCGACCAAATCCATGTATCCGCCACGGAGCAGCAGGAGCTGAACGACATGGCCGACGGCATCATCGCCGAGACGCTGCACACGTACGAGGCCTTCGTGGCCAATGGCCGACAATTGCCGAGTGATCTGTGGAAGATGACAAAGTCGAAGGAAAAGGTCCGTGTCTACCGTTCGAGGCGTGGCAAGAAGATGCACAGCCAGTCGCACGACGAGAAGGACCCGAGTCGTCCACGACTCATGTCGGCCAACGCCATTGCGCAGCATCAGCAGCAAGGACCGTACGCTTATCACGACGACGAGCCGACTCCTAATCAGGAGACCAGTACCACCACACAAAGCTCCTCCAGCGATGCCGGATCCTTCTCGCTGTTCGAGGACAGCGTCTTGGCCAAGGTGAAGCCGTCCAATCTCCCACTCCTCGTCGCGACGGGCCAAATCGATGGCAGCTTGGAGGACGTGGCGTTCGGTGGGCTTGCCAACACGAAACACGCGTGGCTGGTTCGAAACTCGTACGTCCACAGCGACCACTTTTTCGACCGCAAGATCATCGCCACGTTGCAAAAGCCGACCGAGGAGGACCCTTTTCGTTCCGTGACCATCAAGTGGGGACGGCGGACTATGGGGGCTTCACGACGCAACGAGATATCTTGTACCTCGAGTCCCAGGGAATGGCCTTCGACTCGGACGGAGAGCGCATCTTCTACTACATTATCCACTCGGTTGATCCGGACGAGTTCCCGCGTCTCAACCTCAGCCACAACATCGTCCGAGTCAAGTTGTCCATGTGCTACATCTCTCGACAGCTGACGGCCGACACGGCCGAGATGTTCGGTCGTGGGTTTGCGGACCCCGGCGGCGACATGATTGAGAGCTACGGAGTGATGCTCTTGGCCCGGAACATCACGTCAAGTGCGAACGTTGTGGAGTGTGCGAATATGCGGAAGCTGAGCCACCTCATGACGACACGGAGACGCAGCGACGCGTCCGGCATCGCTCCGTCCAACAAATGCGGCGTGTGCCACAAGTCTCTGAGCAAGCTCGGGAGTCTCCTGCAGTGCCAGTCGGGCTGTCCGATCTGTCGCCGAGTGACGTGCAGCAAGTGCAGCGTCCAGAAGAAGCTCACGGTGGACGCGTCCCACGAAGTCACGCAGAAGAACTTCACCTTCTGCCTTCCGTGCGTCATCGAGTCCAAGGAGCTGTCGGCGTGGGAAGTGGCCAGCGCGAACGTCCGGACTTCCTAATCGACTGGGTAGGTAGCTTATTTAACTGCTAGGTAGGTCACGAATAGCTCCGCCGCAAGTAGCCTCGGATGAATACAACGAGCAGCTATCGGATACTGTACCGTTCTCGGACGAGTCCTGCATTGCGTCGTCGTCATGAATACTTTTCAACGCACGTTCCAGGAGTTTCGGTGTCTCGTCAAGAGTTGGCCCCTTGCCTTACCACCACCGACCGATGCAGCGACGATGCCTGCGAATTCAATTGAAAGCTCCTCGCGCAGGCTCTGCACGAGCCAGGCAGCGGGCAGGAAGTTCCTGCCAGGAACTGCCGGTGGTGGCGCTCTGTCTGCTCAAGCGGCTTCAGAGCCGAGCCGCGTAGCAGAACAGCCCCTCGACGCTTCCCCATCGGTTCGCTTTCTATGTGCCCGCTTCAGCAGCCCCCAGCCGCACGCGGCTTCCTTGACAGCCATTTCACCATTGCGGGGTTTTCAAGCTGACTCACTTGGTTATCGGAGACTTTCCACAACGAATGAAGAACTTCACGCAAGCGGACGCAGTGCTGCCGAAGCACCTGCACCTCTCGCCCGAGCAGGAACAGGCGTTGACGGACCAGGCCGACCGCATCGTAGCGGAGACCTTGCAAGCCAACGAGGACTTCATCGCCAACGACCGGAGAGTCGACGGTCGCGTGTGGAAGAAGGTCAAGTCTCGCGAACAGGTTCACGTGTATCGGACACGGAGGTCCGGTGGCAAGCACGGAGCCAGCAGTGACGTCCACGAGAGAGACCCCAGTCGACCGAGACTGCTGTCCAACAACGCCGCCGAGCAGCACCAACGTGACGCCATGGCGGCGGGTCGGCCCTGGGCTTCGACGACGATGAAATCCATGCTGAAGCGAGCCACACGAACACGCACGGCTCCACCAGTGAAGGCGGGTCCTTCGCGCTCGAAGACAGCGTGTTGGCCAAGACGAAGCCTTCGTGCGTGCCGTTGGTCGCCGGGTCCGGCATCATGGACGGATCGGTCGAGGACGTCGCTTTCGGAGCTCTTGCCAACACGAAATACGCGTGGGAAGTCCGCAGCTCGTACACCAAGAACGACGGCTTCGATGGCCGCAAAGTGCTGGCTACGCTGCAACGTCCCAGCGACGAAGACCCGTTCCGGTATATCGGCGTCAAGTGGGCCACGCGCAACTTCGGAGCTTTTATGACGAGACGAGATACGGTCTTCTTAGAATCGACGGGCATCGCGTTGGACTCGGACGGTGAACGGGTGTACTACAACCTGGCGCACTCGATCGAGCTGCAGGAGGTGCCGGCACTACCCGGTCGGCTCAATGTCATCCGCATGAACTTCTCAAGCTGCTACATGATGCGGCAGCTGAACGACGACAAGGTCGACGTGTACTTTCGAGGGTACCTGGACATGGGCGGCGAGATGCCCGAGGGTTTTAGTGTGAGCTTCTTCTCCGCAGCACTCGCGGCCGTCTCGGAGATGATCGAGTGTTCGTATCTCAAGAAGCTGACGTGGTTCATGGGTCGTCATCGCCAAAGCGAGAGCGGAGGGGCGAGCAAACACTGCGGAGTGTGCGGGAAGGGCGTGAACAAGCTTTCGAGCCTGCAGCAAGGAAGTGGCTGTCCGATCTGTAGACTGCCGGTTTGCAGCAAATGCAGCGTTCAGAAGAAGCTGAGTATCGTGTCGCCTGAGGACGTCGTCCAGAAGCAGTTCTCCTTCTGTCTCTCGTGCGTCCTCGAGTCACGGAAGTTACCGGCTTGGGACGTCGCCACATCTCTCCTGAAGACCTCGTGACTGAAGGAACGATCGATTTATAGACGAGTATTGGAGACCGAAGTGGTCCAGTCTCAAGACAACGCAGAGCGGTAGCGATGAAGAACTACGAGAGTATAAGGATCGAAATTGCTGCTTGAGGAACTCGTCTGGCTTCTGTACTTGCAAGTTGAACTTACTCAGCTGGAGCATGCACGAATTCGCCCCCATGGTCGTCGAGTTGCTGCGAAATGCAGCGTGGCCGACGCCTTAGGTTTCTTCTGGCAAGATTTGGGACTCACAAAGCGCCAAGACGCCGCCGCACAAAGCTCACGCAGCCTTCGTGTCGTTGACTCATGTGGCTGAGTGAGCAGTCGTGCAAACCAAAGTTCTGTCGAGCGATGAAAGTCAAAGTGTCGTCGGCCGACCAAGCAAAGCGACAAGGCCATCAAATGACGGTAAGCTCCACAGCGAGCGTGAATTCGCTGTCAGAAGAGGTCACAAGAGCTCTCAGCGTGCACTCGACGTCACGACCAGAGCCCGAGAAGGAACATGTCAAGAAGCAAACCAGATGAACCGCTCGATCTCTGCCCAGACGCGTCCGGCTTGGCACCGTGACGAGCTCAGGATTTGGGTGGCGGCCAATCTCAGCAGCACCTCTCACCTGTTCGTCCTATTGAACGTTGTTTAGCCACTTCGAGACTTGCTTCCTGGCGAGCAGTACGGTATCAGAGACTCTCCTCACGATGACGTACACGGGTGCGGACGGAGTCGTTCCGGAGCAGCTGAATCTGAGCAAGGAGCGCCAACACGCACTGACACACACGGCCGATCAAGTGGTGGCCGAGACGCTGCGTGCGTACGAGCGGTTCATGGGCAACGACCGACAGGTCGATCCTCGCCTCTGGAAGCACGTCAAGTCCCGTGAAAAGGTCCACGTGTACCGCACCCGGCGCTCCGGTTCCAAGCGGGTGAACCCCAAAGTGAACGAGAAGCAGCCGAGTCGACCCCGGTTGCTGTCCAACAACACTGTAGAACAGGAACACCGCCAAGCACGAGCAGCAGGTCGTCCCCAAGCGTACACGGAGGACGACGAGGACCTCGAGCGGACAGGGGAATCGTCGGTCAGCGGTGCTTCTCAACACACTTCTAGCTCGTCGAGTGACTGTGGCTCCTTCTCCGTGTTCCCCGAAGAGAGCGTGCTCGAGAAGGTCAAGCCGACACACGTTCCTCTGATTGCCGCGATCGGCCTCATCGATGGGTCCGTGGCAGACGTCGCGTTCGGAGGCTTGGCAGACACGAACGAAGCGTGGCTGGAGCGCAACGCGTACGTGAAGAACGACGGCTTCGACGGTCGCAAGGTGCTGGCTTCGTTCCAGACGCCTAGCGAGGAGGACCCGTTCCGGTTCGTCGGGATCAAGTGGGCCACTCGGGACCTCGGGCCCGTCATGTCACGTCGCGACTGCTTGTTCATCGAGTCGTCCGGCATCGCGCTGGACTCGGACGGGGAGCGCGTCTACTACTCTCTCGCCCACTCCGTCGCGCTGGACGAGCTTCCCATCCTCCCGGACCGCTTGAACGTGATCCGCCTCAACCTCTCAATCTGCTACATCATGCGTCAAGTATCGGAGATTCAGATCGAAGTGTACGCGCGCGGCTATGCGGACATGGGCGGCAGCGTGCCGGAGGTCGTGGGTGTCTCGATCTTCTCTCAAGGGGTGGCGGACGTCGTGGGGATTGTCGAGGCCTCGTACCTGAAGAAACTAGCGTGGCAGACGGCTCGCCGTCGTAGTGGCGCGTCCGACCACCAGTCCAAGGAGTGCGGAGTGTGTGGGAAGAGCGCCAAGTCCGTGATCCATTCAGGTGGAGCGTGTGCGATCTGTCGACGATCGACCTGCCACAAGTGCAGCGTACAGAAGAAGCTGCTGCTGAATGCAGCGCAGGATCTCCGCGACAAGTCACGTTTTGCGTGTCGTGCGTGATCGGAGCCCGGCAAATCTCCGCGTGGGACGTCGCGACCACGCAGCTCAAGACGAAGCAATGTCGGTAAACAGGAAAATCCCGACGGGCACAAGTACAGACAGTAGTGATGACGAGCAGTACGATAAGAATTGACTAAATAGAGGCAAGTACCATCGTTATTCATACCACAACAACTCGAGCGTTCACACAGAAATGGTAGCACTCTACGTTGGCCTTCAAGTGCCAGGCACTGCAGCGAGGCCCTTTCTATCGGAGGTCGGCGCCAATTCATAAGTAACCGACCAGTTTTCCGCTAATTTTACGATGCACCTCCTTTGGAAGGCTGTATCTCAGCAAGTATAAATTGTAAGGGGAGTGCCGTACCTTGTCGCAAAGCGGAGGATTTGATTTAGGCCATCTCGGTGTCCTCTCACTGCTAATGAAGAGCCGCTTGAGTCGCTCCACGCTCAATTAGGCGCGGCACCTCCTTTTAGGAGGCAACCAGTTTTCCGCCAATTTGGTTTATCGAACGATTTGTATTGGGTGGAGATTACAGGTTCGATCCGTTAAAGTTTGAAATCAATGCTAAACAGCGTTTGTATCGAGCCTCTTTTCGACGGTGAGCGCCTTTCCGATACAAAACAATAGGAGTAGCGGAAAACTGGTTGCCGGCCGAATTCTGGCCGTCCGGCCTCACGGTCAATTTGCCATGCATGCACAGCTCCGTTCATGTCGAATTTTTTGACGTGGTAGCTGAGATCTTAAGCTTCACAGGGAGGGCTCATATGGTTTGTTCAGGGTCCTGGGGCTGAGATACAGCCTTCCAAAGGAGGTGCATCGCAAAATTAGCGGAAAACTGGTCGGTCAGTCACCTTACCCAGTCGACGCAGGACTCATGCGGCAGGACACAGCAGCTGAGTGCGTGGAGAGTTTCACGGAGTCGGACCCTCCGCGAAGTCGTCTTGGCTGCGGGTTGTCCCGTGTAGTGTGCACCTCATAAGCACCAAGTCTATCCATGTTGACGACCCGGTTATCTCGAATTGTGCTTGCCATGGCGCGAAAAGGTTCGTTAGCGAGGACCGACGCTTTGAACCTTCCAACGCAGTGGTGCGCCTCCTGAGGTGGCGCCGCGAAAGAAGCAGCACCAGTGCCACGAGATGGCCATCAGGAGGCGTTTGTACTGTACAGCAGGACCACGTCGCCATGTAATCCAGACCCGTTTACAGTGGTGACTGTGCACCATCTCGACAGCACCAAATATTGCCCGGCCGCCACTGTCTCAAGCTACACAACCTCCGCGGCGGGGCGGAGTCCGCCAGCATGAACCACCGCCTGGAAGCCAGCGGGCCAACCAGAGTCTCCACTCTCGGTGGGGCCATTGTCCTGTTCCATTACCTGCCAGCTGCAGTGACACATGGCATCATATTCGGCGTCGTAGCGCGTGACTTGTCGTAATAATTGATCACGGGAAAATGTCTAAAGAGGTATGAAATCCGAACTTAAATGCCAAATGTGTAAAGTTTTGTCGGTATGTGTGTCCGGTTTCCATATGGCAAAAATTTGTCTAAAGAGGTATGAACGTTTTTAAAAGTGTATGAATGCAGTGCAGCAACAGCGCCAATCTGCCATACCGGATCACATACGGCAGTCGCAACTCGAAGCAGTACGGCCACTTCTGCTTCATCAGATCAAATGTTTTTCGCTGAGCCCAAATACAGTGTAGTCATCCTAATTCTACTGGCGAATCTGCAGGAGCACAAGGTGTGGTCGCTCAAGTCAAACCTAAAAATGCAGTTTTGCCTGCACCATCAGAAGTCTCTATTGTAAGCCTCTAAAACCGGTCGTTTAATACACGACGGCAGCAGTCCTGGGGTTGAATCATTCGCGCTTTCCCAAGGGAAGTACGTGTATGTAAGTCGGAGACAAAGTGCACTTCATCGCACGAGGGTTTTCGTCGCCCGACCGGACTCGAAGTTGGCGCTCGTGGGCGTCCTGGACTGGCATCCCTGAGGTATAACGCTGCTCTCGGAGTGCACGAGCCTCTTCTGCTGCACCTCGTCCGCGGGCTCAGACTATAGGGCTAAGTCTCGTATTTGGCGAGTGAGCCGCACAAACATCCCTGTGTGTTGCTGAGCCCTGCAGAACCCAGCGACGGGTGGAGCTTAGCACCGCTGCTGAAGGCCGATATGGTGAACTGTCTTGGCCACAATAGACGGATCTGCAAGAAGCGACTCGCAACTCATTCCGCCACGTTCGTGTCTCTTCAAATGTTGTGACCAAACGTGTATGCAGGTGTATGCTGCAATACCGACGGCCCCGATACTGGCTAGGGTTAGTCGGTACATACACGTTTGGCATTTAAGTTCGGATTTCATACATCTTTAGACATTTTCCCAATTGATCACCTTCGCCTGGTCAATGCAGTACAAGCAGGGCTATCGACGTTGATGTCGAAGTCGAAGCTGACACCAGAGAGCCCACCTCGAACGAGCTCATGAACCTTCCACTTGGTCGTCTCAACGTAGCGCCGCGTGATAGCCGCCCGCCGACACGCGGTCATCCTGCGCCACCTAATTGGCACCCGGGTCCCTATCCTCGTTTCTCCGCTGCTCAGCGGCGGTCTCCGCTTCTACACCTCTTATCCAAGCAAGTCGCGCTTGGTATTCCACGACGCCACGACGGCCAGACGGAAGCCGCTCCGATCCCACTTGAAGGCTCTCGACCTCCCACTTCCTGGCTGTAAAGTCTCCGCTGCTTCCGCTGCGTGACGTTGGCATACCGGTCCACCTTTCCCATCAACCTCTGCCCATTTCACGAAGTGCTCTCTGTCAAGCACTCGGACAGCAATGAGGTTCGGAGATTCCTGGGATGCCGGCCACGTCTTCCCACCGCGGGAGTTGGTGCTCACCCGGTCGGACACGGAGCAATTCGAGACGTTGGCCGACCAACTCGTGGCCGAAACACTGCAAGCCAGCGAGGAATTCATGGCCGGCCATCATTTCATCGACTTGCAGCGCTGGAAAGAGGTCTTGGAGAAAGACAGCATGACGGCGTACCGATCGAAGTCCCGGCGCACGCGTCGCGACCGCCTTCCGTCCGAAGCTCCGGTCGAGTCGTCCTTCGTGCACCGCCCGAAACTCTACTCGGCCGACAGCTCCATGAGTGACTTGATGGGTCGTAGCCACACGCACTTGTCGTACGAGTCTTCGGAGCACGACGGGTCTTCCTACACGGGGTCGGACTACTTCGAGAGCAGCACAATCGACGGAGACGCACCCGAACAAAGCGTCCTCGCCAAGTCACGACCACCCAACACCCCAATGGTGTTCGGCTTCGGTGTCATCCCAGGAACGGTGGAAGACGCCGGCCTCGGGTTCCTAGCAGACACGGAGGACCGGAGCCTCCTGCGCGCCATGTCGACCAAGGACGTCAACATCAAAGAGCTCCGCATCTTGGCACAGATCCGCGGTCCCACCCAGCAGGACCCGTTCCGGTTCCTGGGGATCAAGTGGAGCTCGTACTCGTCGTCCAAAGCAGGTTCGGTCGTGGCTAAACAGAGAGATATGGTAGTGCTGGAGTCGACAGGGATGACTCTGGACTCGAACGGAGAACGGGTGTGCTTCTGGTTGACGCACTCCATTGAGGTGGAAGAAGTACCGGAGTTTCGGAAGCACGGGTTGGTGAGGCTTCGCCAGTCGAGCTGCCGTCTTGTGCGGCCATACAACAGTCAAGGTGAAGTGGAGGTGTACTTCCGGGGATATTGCAACCCCAGTGGCCATTTCAGTGTTCTGACATCCACGCAACTCTTCTGTGAAGACATGTTGGGTACTGGTCACGTCGTGGAGGAGTCGTACCTGAAAAAGCTGGCGTGGTTTGTGCGCGTACGCTCGGCGTCAGCATAGCGATGTGGAGGAGGACAAGCACGAAGGTTGTGCATGCTGCCACAAACTGCCCACCAGAGGACTCAAGAAGCTGCTGGAGAGCAGCACGACCTGCTTCCTGTGCCGACGGAAAGTGTGCAAGAAGTGCACTGTGAAGAAGAACCTGCCGCTCGACTCGCAGAGCAAGAAGAGCCTCGACTTTTGCTTGAACTGCTACTTGAAGGCCAAGAAGCTGTCGGCATGGAAAGTGGCGGTGGCAACGTTGCCAAAGTAGGAAGTTCGATGTCTTCCAGTTAAATAGCCATAGGTTTTAGTACTTTTAAGCTCACTGCAGCAGTTCGAAACATGAATGAAGCACCTCGTCTATCGATGATACCAGTCTGTATCATGTCGAACATCTTGATCAATCAAAAGCATCGCTGTTCATATTCGGTCTAAGTTATGGTGAGTCTTTTGCCAGCGTGGCCACTGCTACATGCCACGCAGGCAGTTTTTTCGCCTGGAGGTAACAGTTCAGACAGAAGTCCATGTCCTTCTTCTTCATATGTCTTCCTCGCGAGGTCTCCAGCGGCAACGACTTCTTCACCGTGCATTTGTGGCAAACCCTGTGTCGACAGAGATTGCACGTCGCCTTCCTCTCCACCAAACCTCCAAGCCTCGAAGAAAGTTTTCCGTGGCAGCACGCGCACCTGATGGACGTGTCGACTCCGAATTTCGAGCTGCTACTACTGCTAAAGCTGTTGGTGCTGTCACTTGTGCTGCTGGTGATAGTGGTGGAGCTCAATTGGTCGCGCATCATCCACGAGAGTTTCTTGATGTACGCTTCCTCCAAAACCTTCGGAATCCGAACCAGGGCGTCAGAAAGCTGAATAGGCCCAAGACGTACACTGAAACTCCCTCCAATGACCAAGAAACCTCGTGAAAACACTGCCACCGACTCGCCATCCCCGCGCATGATGTGGCACGTGGAAACATTCGTTCGCACTTGTCCAAACTCCCGAAAAGTGGGCACTTCTTGTAGTGCTATCGAGTGATTCAGCATGTAGAAGAAGCGTTTGCCTTTCGAGTCCAGCGCCATCCCAGTCGACTCAATGACCAAGTTGTCTCGGCACTTGACAACCAGCGCCACCGTCCGACTTGGCGAATGGGAACTCCACTTGACGCCCAGGAAGCGGAACGGGTCGTCTTCTGTCGGTCCGTGAATCTTGGCAAGAATCCTCGCTTCCTCGCAAACCACGTCCTTGTTGGAGTTATTACGCAGCCGAGAGCGAGCTTCCGTATCTGCCAAGAACCCGAGCGCCATGTCCTCCACTTTACCAGGAAAAGCTCCTGATGAGAAAACAACCGGAACATTTTCGGGTCGAAACTTCTCCAAAACACTCGTTTCAAAGCCACCTTTTGCTCCAAACTTGATGAAGTCGTCATGATGGTAGCTTTGCTCTGCTCCGGAATCGTCTGACTCTAATCGTTGTCTGTGAAAAGCGCCCTCAAACGATCTGCCGCTAGAGACAAATGTTGGGTTTTGGGAGATGCAGTAACCACGACCGTGTCTTCGCTCCACACTCGATCTCGCCCCGATGAATAAGCGTTCGAGACGTCCTGGTACGCAACGATGCTGTCTTTTTCCTTGATCGCCTTCCAGCACCTGGGGTCGACCACATGGCCCTGGGAGGCGAAGTCGTCGCTTGCGTTCAAAGTCTCCGCTACCAGTCGATCGGCCAACGTTTCAATCGCTTTCTCGTCCTCGGCACTCAAAGTTAACGGCGCTGGGGGTAAACCACAGTCGAGTGCTCCATGAATTTCAAACAAATAACGAGTACATGTACTGAGCAAATTGGCAACTGAACGACCTGCCGTAACAAACAGTTAAACATGTTCATGTACCGCCAGTCCGATCTGAAGGATACAGTAGTAACTCAAATGGAAGGCCACATTAACAAACAAACAAAAAGGTCCGATCTCAAGAATTCACTGAGATTGCGTGACTTTAAAAAATCAACCTGAAATTTGAGAACCTATCACTTGCTAAAGAACTAAGGCATAAAAAATGCAAAAGAAACAGGAAGGGGAACACGCTGGAGCAACAGAATATGTACTGCTGCTGTACAATTCTGTGCCGATTCGGTTTCTCCTGCAAATCTTCATATCTTATCACGCAGTTGCGTCCGTAAAATACATAAATTCCCTTCGTACTTTCGGGAACCAAAATTTAGAAAGTTTTCCGAAGCTCCCACAGCCCACCATTTGAAGATTCCCCTCTCGAGCCCAATCAAGAGTGAAGGTCGCCGTAGCTCGGAGACGCGATGGTAGGTGTCCACGCCACCCCTGAACTCTATACTTGTATTGATTAAACTAACATCTTCTACCGCTACTGCCAGCCCCCTGAAGAAGAACTTCCTGCGTATCCTGGACACAGCAAGACGCGCAAGTCTTCCGCGGCCACTCGAGAGCCACTGACACTCTCTCTCCTCCAACAAGCGGAAGCCAAGCGAGTGAAGATCCGTGTGGAGAGTCGCGAGAAGCGGGAAAGAGAGTCAGCGCCTGCAGTACGACTATCTCCCGGCCAAAAGCGGACAACGGAGCTGATGACGAGGCTGCAAACGGCAACGGCGACACGCTCGGATTCCGTGACCAGCGAGGAGCTCACGCAGGTGCTGGAGGAGTTGGGGATGAATCGTGACGAAGATTACGACTCTAGCTACAAGTCGATAAGCCGTTGATCGCGACTGGTGTAGGTGATTGTGCACAAGAGCATCGCGGTGCAGAAAGCGGAGAAGAGGAAACAGAAGATAACCCAAATCCAAACCAAAAGGAGACCGAATTTATGAAACCAAGTGCTGTACGGAACGCTATCGCGTTTGTCGCAACACCCGAACTTGTGCGAAAGAATGCTGCCCTCGCGGAAGCGCTGGAGCAGCTGGACGAGGAGGACAGGCTGGAATCTGACGATGATAGCGTGAAACAAGAAGAAGACGCAAAAGAAGGGAAGACGCTCGGAGACGATTTCTGAGTCATGGGATAAGTACAGCAGGACTTTCATGTGCACGCACGCGATGCCGTTTGTGAAAAAGGAACTGGCCCGCGAGACCACACGAAAATTCGAAAGACGACGTGCTCCGCGCGTGTGAACGCACCTGTCTGCCTAAAGCCGAATGGGCGGGCATTCCATCTAGTCGTTAAAGCGACCGGTCGTCATGACCATGCGCTTACCGAACACCAGTGGTTCAACTACGCTGAGAACCGGCGGATTGAAGATCCTCAGTTGCGAGAAGATGTTGCAGTGATGTCGAAGGCTGGAGCGAAACCTCGAGGGATACTCGAGTATCTTCGGTCAAAGACAGGTACGGAACTTGTGTATTTTTTGTTTTTTTGTTTGGTGTATTAATCGTGCCCTTTGTGTATCAATATTGTTCAGGTAAACGCACGGTGCTAAAGGACGTGCACAACATGCTTCAGCAAATCAAGGACAAGTTTCGTGCTGGAATGACCGATGCAGAGCGCACGATTTCGGTGCTTGATGAATTTATCGAAAGCGCTCCAGGAAATACGGCTGAGTTTATTGTGGATAGCGATACCAATGTCGTCCGTGTGGTGACATTCCAGTCTGCTCGCCAGAAACGACTCTTCGCAGCTTTTCCTGAGGTCGTGTTGGTGGACTCCACTCACTGGACAAACGCCAACCGATACAAGCTCTTCAGTTTTGCGGTTTATGACGTCTTTGGCCTGGTAACTACAAAATGAAAATGGCTGTACTGAAAATGCACTGAACTTTTCTGTTCTGCTTGTATTGTAGGGTCAGTATGTGCAGCACGCGCTGGTACGGACGGAGAAAAGGACAATCTCGAACTGGCGGTCGCCGCCTTCAAGAAGAATAATCCAGAGTGGGCGAACATCAAGGTGGTCATGACAGACAAAGCCCTACACGAGAAAGAAGTGTTGAACGAAGCCTGGCCTAACGCCACACAGTTGCTCTGTCGGTGGCACGTGGAGACATGGCTGAAAAAGCAGTGTGCTCGGCTTGGATGACTGGACGTCACGGAAACCAAGAAACTGAAGGCGATCATGAAAGGACTTGTCAACGCTTCGTCATAAGAAGAATACGACGATCTCAAGGACGCGCTACTGGAAACGCTGGACAACGACACAGAAAACATGTTGTACAAGAGCTTTATGCGCCACTGGGACACGACGACGGACGAGTGGGTGATGTTCAAGCATTGCGGGGTGCCTCACTTGAAAAACAACACAAACAACCGGCTGGAGACGAAGTGGGGACGCCTGAAGGAGATCATGGACGGCAACTTCACGATAGACGAGCTGGTTTCGATGCTGATTACGATGCAGGAATATGCAGATGAGAGGTACCTGGCTGAATTTCACCGCGTCGGAAGTCGCCCTCCAATGGCCGAAGACCCCGAGTTAACTGCACTTGCAATGCAGCTGAACGATTATGCGTTCAAGATGGTGGTAGACCAGCACAAGCTTGCAGTCGGTCCAAGTGCTGCATACGACATTGAGGTAGACGGATCCACGCCGAAGATCACCAATCCTGCAAGTGGAGAAACACACGAAGTTGATGCTCGGGTACGTGTATTGTTAAACTGTCTATGTTTTGTATGTATTCTGTATACTGATCTACCCAGGCTGTTTTTGTAGCTGTCCACGTGTGATTGTATCTTTAGACAGACATGTTTGCTGCCTTGCCGTCATATCCTGTTCATCCGCAGAAAAGCCAATTATGAGACCGTGATACCGCCCACTCGAACGTATTCGTCCCGATGGATCGTGCAGAGTCCTGCCAACAACATCGACGAAGGAGAAGTTGTACCTGGAGCTGTCAATCGGGTCAACTGCCCGCCGATCCGACAGCGGCCTAGCATTGACAGAGACGCCAAGTGCAGCCGCGCCAAGCAGCTCACCGAAAAAATCGTCGATGTGATGTCGCTCCAGCCATCGACTACGTATCGTATGGCAGAAAAATGGCTTCGAGGATTTCACAACGCTCTTCACACCGGAAAATTGATTGGAGGACTTCACTGGTCAAGATCCTGCAAACGACTCGTGTGGGTTCCCGAGTCTGTCCCAAATTTCGGTGTCTGATACCGTCACTCCCTCGCAATTGTCGTTCGGTGGACCCAGTCAGAGCGAGCCTCCCGAAGACAAAGAGCTTCCTCTGTCTCCACCACAGACAAACCAAAAGACAGAGTCGGCCAAAGCACCTTCCAAAACAACAAACGCAGTTCGAAAGAAGAAAAACGAAAAAGGAGTCTGCACCGGATGTGGTGACATCGTGTCCAGCCCAGTCCACGAGCGAACATGGCACTTTGGAAGCACCTATTGTCTTTGCTTCGCCACCAAAACGTAGAGGGCTGTCGAGGCGCGCAGAGAAAAAGAACGCGTCGAGGAAAGACATGAAGGAAGCAAAGGCGATTGCGTTGAGAGTGCGCGAAGGGAAGAGAACACGAGCTATGAAGATGGCTGACATGGAGCTTCTACGGGGTCCGTACAGCAGAATGACGACGAAGGCAATTGTTGACAAGCTGGATCCGCCTCGTGTGGAAGTTGATTGTTTGGTCGTCAGAGGGTACAACGTTGGACAACCAGTGCCAGTCATCACAGCAATCCCGCAGGCCGACCGAATCCGGCATGCCATCCAGGCAATTGAATTGACTAACGACCACAGTTTGCTGGCAAGATGGCACAATTATGGCTGCGCGACATACGAGCAGCTGAAGCTCATGGAAGATGTTCTGATTGCCAGGAACAACTTCGACCTGGTGCAGTCTACTGTTGAATGGGTCGATAAGGTGGAGTTTCAAGTGGATTCTAATGTGGAGCCGTTCAAGGACACCATGGACGTCACAAAGGTAAGACACCATGGATACCGAAAGCTCACAGAATGTCTACAAAACCTTTACAATACTCGTTATCTTTGTTGTTCACTAGGCTGACCACAAGCAATGTAGAAGAACTCAATTTGGGCAAGTGTTTTGTGGGGAGGCACGCCCAATACGGCAGCGAGTTCCTGGATTTCCGCGAAAATGTGTGGCTCCACACGGGATCAGTCATCGGTGCACTGTTCATGTTTCGGGAGTCGTACGAGGCTGTAGGTGTCGTCAATCCTCGATTCCTGGCGACGGAGCAAAGGACGCGCCTCGCACGGTCGTATGGAGCTGCTAAACCTGGTGTCAACAGCGGAATCAGCGTGGTCACTGTGGCCCACCACTGGGGATCATTCTTTGTCGACGTCAAGGAAAACCGATGCTACCTGTTCGATCCCATGCAGTTGAAGAGCAATATCACCACACTGAAGACTGCCGTGAGCACTGTTATGGAGGGAATGCTGAACGTGACGGATCAACTCAAGTACGAGGTCATCACTGGATGTGTGCAGAAAGACAGCTCGTCGTGCGGCTTGTGGTGTTTGGTGGTGCTCGAGCTGCTGCTGTTCGGTGCTACCCCGGAGAAGTGGAGCGACTATTGGAATGATTCACTGTACGATGTGGTAGGCTACCTACGCTTGCGGTACTTGCACAAGGTTGTTCAGCTGCAGAGCCACTTTCGGGTTGTCGTGGAGGAGGAGGATGAAGATGCTTAGCGGAAGCAAGACGTAGCGCACTGGTGACGAAGATCAAGATGGGAGCAAGACGTAGCGCACTGGTGATAGTTATCGCTTTAATACTTTTATTTTTGCATTATGTCAGCGTTTGGTGTCAAAGAACTATACCAAAATTTCACACTGCAAAAAAGGACTTCGAGTATTTTGAGCGGGAAGTGCTGATCCGAAGTCCCCCATTTCAGAAAATCTTGGTGTCTTGTACTTGCATACAAAAATGCTGATAAAGTCACAATCGTCTATAGGACTCGGTGCGTACCCTATAACGAAATGTCGTAATACTTTGTAAAATACAAGCCGGCGTATTCTGTTGGAGTAGCCAGTTTTCTGCTTCGGACAGAACCGCGTATGTTACCCATCATCATTAAGGATTTCCAGACGTGTTCGTCTATAGTGTTCTGTTGCTCTAGCACGATCCACAGGAAGGGCTGGTACGATACTATTTTACATTTCTTGTATTAATACTTAGTATTGTAGTGTAGCATCTTTTTATACACTTCTCGCTTTCAGATTTGTGATAATTGATATTTTCACTTCTCGCGAATAGATTCACCAATTTTCAGGGCCCACGTCTGGAAATCGCCACACAAATTAATGTTCGCACCTCGATCCAAGAGTATCCGAACAACTGCTAGTCGTCTGTGCCACACGGCCGTAATTAAGGCTGTACTCCCACTGGGTAGCGCTGCATCAATCTTTGCTCCTCGATAAAGTAAGAACTCGACAATGTCAGAATATCCGAACTCGACAAAATACTCATATCGACATGCAGCGACCCAACGGAGCTACGGCCCTTATTCTTGCGTGTGAATATGGCCAACTTGGAGCTGTGACCGTTCTCATGGACAACAACGCTGCACTTGAATTGACAGATAATGAAGGCTACACGCCACTCATCACTGCGGCCCCACAAGTCTAAAAATGAATTTTGAAAAAAGCTCCAAAGTTTGGAGTCCAAACCCCAAGGTGAAGAAGAGGGAGTCATCTGTGATGCTGTATACCTCCGATTATCTTCTTGCTTACTTGGTCTATTGTACATGTACAGTGTATGTATTATGTTCATTAGTTTCGTGTCTACGCCGACACTGTCAAAGCAAAGTGCTGATTGCAACTTGCCATGCCGACATGTTCTTGGCTTCCAGGTAGCAACTGAGACAGAAGTCCATCGTCTTCTGCGTTACCTTGGACCCACCGATGTGTATGGGTAGTGTTTTCTTGGCGGTGCACTTGTGACAAATGGTTTCTCTACAGATGTGGCACATGGAGTTCCCTTCCAGCAGCTTAGCAAAACCTGTGTGTAGCTTTTCGTCGCAGCACGGACAAGTGTTGGAAACGTTCAACGATGCTAGAAGGAGACCTTGCTGGGCACGATGGCGGACGTGAAGTAGCCATATAAGCTTCTTCGTGTACGCTCCCTCGACAATGCCCGGCACTGTCATCAACCCATCGCAGAACATATACGTACACATTCGCGAATTGAGGTTTCCACCAGCGTCCACATACCCTCGACAGAAGATTTCAATCGCTCCAGCGGTGATATGTGGCCGAATAATGCCGCAGACCGAGAACTGCATCCGTACGAAGCCATGTTTCCTGAAGTTTGGCACCTCGTCCAGTTCAATGGAGTGGTTCAACACGTAGCAGAAGCGTTCACCGTCCGAGTCGATCGCCATGCCCGTGGACTCGAGGATCAGAAAGTCTCGAGACTTGATGAAGTGTCCTGCTGGACCAACAGTGGAATGGGAACACCACTTGATACCTAAGAAACGGAACGGATCGTCCTCTGTAGGCCCGTGGATGCGGGCCAGAATCCGAAGCTCGTCAACCGACACATCATTGGTACTTATTAAAGTCCTCATTCGGCTTCGAGCTTCGGTGTCTGCTAGGAAGCCTAGAGCTGCATCTTCGACGGTACCGGAGACGACCCCCGTGCAGAAGACCATCGGAACTTGCTCCGGTCGTGACTTCTCCAACACGTTCTGCTCCAAGATGTCTGCGTCGTTGAATTCTTCAAGTTCGTCTTCTGAATCTGCTTCCAAAAAGGTGACGTCCGGGTACGTCTCCGATAGCTTCTTGTCCACTGTTGGGTAAAACGACGGCATTTGGGGGACGCGGGGACTGCTTCCGTCATGTCACTCGCGATGCGATCTCGACGGAAATTGCTTTTCGTTCGCGTCCGATACGCCGTCATGTTGTTTTTCTCCTTGACGGGTTTCCATCGGTTCAGGTCCACAATGCGTCCTTGACCCACGAAGTCGTCGTGGGTGCGTGAAGTCTCGGCTACGAGCTGATCTGCCAACCTTTCGAAGACAGCCGCGTCCGCTCTGGACAGCGTGAATGGCTGGGGCGGGTACGCGACGTGAGCTCGAGCCATCTCGTTTCGGTGTGGCAATGGCAAACGATACCAACAAAGTGGGAATGGACCGTTGCGATGCTGCGTCGACCAACGGGGTGGGGCTGTGTGAGTGTCTCTAATACAGTCGGAGGAAAACTATTGAGATAGGCGACTAATGATCACCGATTTGTGTACGGAATCGCTGGGTCGTTGCCGTGTTACAGCTCGCGTGTCGAGTTGTCTCCTTCGTTCCTGTACTTTGTGGGCGAGAGCTCATGAATCTCGCAATCGGCTCGTAAAACGTCTACTGTACATGTACATGTAGAATATCGGGTACATGTACAACACGATGAGACTCCGAGATGGTTTGTGTTGACGGACAATTGGTGACATCTAAAGTTATGTAAACTTGATCATGTGGCATAATGAAAAGTGACCAGCCTCACATTCGCCTTCAACAATTACCGGTAGGAGAAATTCTGAATTTCAAATTCACGAATTCACAAGTTGTTTTTCAGTGAAAACTGAACTTAAGAGCACTTTGCAGCTTGTAGTTTGCAGCCACTTTGCAGTCAAAATTCGTACCTAAGAGGAGTGCGTACTTAGTCACCAAGTTTGCATTACAAAGTTGGCTACTTTGTTGAAATCCTTGTATCGAAAAAACAGGTTTGTGAGCACTTGTAGCGAAGTTTGCAACCGAACTTAGGAAAACGCCAAACCCCTCAAATTCGTTTCTTAGGTTTGCAGCAAAGTGAATACAAGGTGCAAGATACAAAGTGCTCTTAAGTTCCATACCGTAAATATTCCAACTGAGTTTGACTCTTCCAACCTGGTACCGGTATAAACAGTTCGAGTTTTTTTGCTTGGGTTTAACCTCGCTGCCAGTTTTATCTCAGACCAGTAATCTAGCAGCAGCACGACCGCCCGAAGTGCAGTCGCCCAGAAGTTCGTCCACGATGAGCCTGTCCTGTATACCTCGATGCTGATAGTCGTGTACTAAGTGTTTGTGTGTGTTGCTGCGCTGTGCTTTGTTGTGTGCGTTGTATTATGTTCCGTGTTATATGTTTAGCTCTGTAGTGTTCCAAGTTGACTGATGGTTCTGCGCTACCATTTGAGTGGGTGCGAGGGTGCGGGGCGGAGGGACTGTATATTTGGTGTCGGCACTACGTGCTGGAAGCGGCTGTCAGCTGCTCGTTCTGTTTGATGAGCTCATGCCGGCCTGCAGGGCCGTGTATGAGTAGATGCCCGTGTGTCGAGCGGAGTCCCACCGTGGGCAGGGCCGTGTATGCGTATCGAGCTGGCGAATATGTACGGGTTGTATACTCGCGTCTTACGCTGAAGTTCCCACCCACTTGCAGAGTTATGTATGGGTTTAATACGCTTGCGTCGAGCCGATCTCCCATCAGGATCCAATACTGTGCGTGGGTTAATTACCTGCCCGCATGCAGGACCGAGTATTGGGTGATTCCATGCAGGGATGTGTCCAGAGATTTGACCCTCGTGCTGGACTCGCGTTGAACTGTGCGCTCCGTGTGGATGTGGATCGAGGACAGGTATGCTGTTCTTTGACAGAGATGGAGCATATACGTATTGTGTTGAATGGATACTGATCTGAGACGTGTATTTCGTGTGCATTTATAGGGAATGTTGCTACGAGAAGCGCATGAAAGCAGGTAGTGCGGTCTGTGGCGTCGGGTCAACAATATCACCATCAAAGAAACGTTGTCGCAACCGGAAAATATGACTTTCGAGTTGACCTGTCTTGTGCAGAGCTCTCATGGCTTTAACGACGGAGCCGACGGCTACAGCTTGCGACCCCATTGTCTTCAAATAATCAAGTGTGTGTTTTTCAGCGTCAGCGCCAAGTGCATGAACTTCTGCTTTGAAAGCTGGTGAGGTTGCGTCCAGTTTGGACCCAGACGGTTAGCAGATCATTATGTACGCGACTGCGCGTGTCTTGACTCGTGGAGGGTTGCTTTACTAACTCTTGCTGATTCGTATACGCGTGGAACAGAAGTAAACCACTCGAACCAAACCGTGACAAGTGCTTTGGAGGCGCGTTTGCGCGCGCGCTGTGGCTGCCCTTGAGCCGATGCGTCGTGGTGCTGCTCTATAGTGTTTTGAGTTTGCTGGTCAATAGATGCTGATTTCGGTTCCAATGCTGCCAGTCGCTCTTCGACGCGAGTTTGTCGGAGCAACAGCTCATCGAGATGCTGTTAAAGTTTTTCAAGGAGACTAACCATGTTGCTCGGAGCTGCGACAGATTTGTCTTGGTTCTCTTCTTCAGGTGGATAAAATGCAGCCCGGAGTGTGATCGACCACGCCAGCAGCTCCGAAGCTCGGATATCCAGCACACCAAGGACTTCATGGACGCGGGTCACGTACAGGCAATCTGGGCGATGGCGCTCCATTTCCGGGAAGCGCAGAATCAGTGTAGCCATGAAGTCTTCAAGTACCTGAGGGTCCACATTCCAGGACAACATCGGGAACCCAGTCAGAGCAGCAAAGAGGGACTCCTGCAGCTTACCGACGCGACACCGGACAAGCCCATCCAAAGCGGTAAGATCCGGTAGACGTGCACCGGCTTGAGGATTCCACCCACTTAACTGACGTGATACTTGCTGGTCTTCCTTTGTCGTATTCAGCATGTAGGTAAACGCCTTGCTGACTCGAGACATGTTCCACCCACCACGTTCGACAATCCAGTTGGGACTTATGCGGCTGTCGGCGTTGGCGTGCATGGCCCCCTCGTCTGAACGAGTGCGAGGTAAGCCCCTTTGTGAGCCCACTATCCGTTGTTGCTGGCAAACCACTAACAGAAACTAATAACCTATTGGTGTAGGCTTGAGCACCTGGGGCTGTGTTAGTGTGTCGCTGTTGCTGCACCTCGTTTACACTCGTTTCGTCGAGCTCGCGGTCTAACAGAGCGAATAAGCCAAGCTCATCGTCCTCGTGGGGTACCTCTTGAATTACCGACACACTTGCAGCAGAAAATTGCGGGAAGATGCGAGAGCCGGGGGCAGATTGCAGGACCAGTGCCACGGCTAGTACGTGCAGCGGGCACGTGAATGGATCGTTAGGGTCTGTAGAAAGAGAGATGCCCTGCTGTGAAGCTGTTTTCACACGCTTAAAACGTAGGAAGATCATACCACCTAGTGTACACATTAGATACAGTTAGTTCAATAAAACACGAGGCCTTTATCATAGCATACTTACCAGGATACACACACAACGGAGCCTTTTTCAGTTGTTCAGCTTCTGAACCGCGTCCGTAGAGATACCACATCATCACTACCAGCGCCGCATCCAGGTAGTCAGAGTTTGCGGACGCGTGCGTATAGAGAGCCGAGACAATGAGCTTTATGTTCTTCTTCGTGCACGGTGGGGCTTGTTTCGTGACACTTTGTTCTGGCCTCTTCTCGCAGTATCTATCTAGTGTAGATAACATCTTTTGCAGCTTTTTGGCTACGCATTGGCTCTGTTGCGGATACAGATCCGCCAACCAGTTCTTAACATTTCCAAACTGAGAGAGAACAGTGTTTTTCGACAGCGCTACTCCTTGTCTCCCAACATTTTTCACTAAGAACCACCCATACTTAACTAGAATGACACACAAGCTCTTACCGGTTGTATCTTTTGAGATACGGTCGCGGGTTTCTGTGCGCGTCATCTCCTTCTTTTCGAGGAAGTCCTCAAAGGAATTGATAGCTGTTGCTCTGCTCTTCTGACTGTTGGCAAGCACTAGCGAAGCCACCGACATGACTTTCAGTGCTTGGAAACTGGAGTAAGGTCACGGTGGTTGGAAACCCACCGATATTTCTTCTATTTTTAATTCACTTAGCTTTTGTATGGCATACTCGATATTGCGTGAGCGATTCCAACCAGATATTTTTGGAATGGTCAGAATAACGATAACCACTCCTTGCTTCAATCCTATTGGATAAAAACATATCTGACAATTGTGACTATTGGCCAAATTGGAAAATATTTAGAATTGCGCTCATGCTATTGGATAGATAGAGATATACAAACTTTAAGATGTCAAATTTTACGTTAGAACCGCAACGATATGCTACCCTATTGACGCGAAATAGCTGCTGGAACATCGAAGTGTTCAGGAGGAACACGTGTGAATGTAGAAGTCGTGAGCTAGAAACGCACCACGTCACAGACTCATGTGCTCTACACAACCAAATTCTGTGGTCATGGCGAGTTCCGGCGAGTTGCAGTCGACACTGCGTCGATTGCAGAGCGACACGCAGGACTTCTGGGCTCCGTTGCACTCGATTCGTCGTGTCGATGCGTCTTCACTCTCTGCTGTCCAATTCCACCGCGAATTTGTGAGTAAAAATGTTCCGGTGGTGCTTCAGAACGCCATGACGAGTCCCCAGTGGCAGAACGCCATCAAGAAGTGGAAACATGACGAACATCTCATTTCCAAGGCGGGATACCACCCAGTGACTGTGGACATCACCCCTTTGGCTTTGGAGATGCGGTACTGGAACTTCCTGACCACCATGAAGACATTTTCGTCATGCCGGAAGAGAGGGACATGCCTCTTGAACAATTTCTGAAAATCCTCAAAAACCGAGAAGAGTTCGACGGGGTCCCGTACCTTTCGCACCAAAACGACAGCTTGAGAGAACAATTCCCGGGGTTATTCGATGAGGTTCCACCGGCGATGGAATTGGCGGTCGAAGCGTTCGGAAATGAACCGGAAGCGGTGAATATCTGGATTGGCGACGAACGCGCCGTGTCCACCATGCACAAAGATCACTACGAGGTGGGTCATGATTTAAATGTTATGGGTTACTTCGAAGTATTAGTTTATAGTTTTCCTAAATTTTACGTTTGGTATGGCAGAACATGTACTGCGTCGTGAAGGGCCAAAAGCACTTTACGCTGTTGCCACCGTCGGCCGTTGGGTGTTTGTACGAGAAAGAATTTTCGTCGGCAAGGTATCGTCACGCGGAATCTCCTGATCCCGATGAAGAAGATCATTTGTCGACGGACATTGTCGCTACCAAGCGTTTCCATGCAAAATACCCCAAGCATGTCGACTGGAAGATTTTGTCGGCGCCTGATAAGGGCGACACGTCGTGGATCCCAGTGGACCCGCTGAATATCGACACGAAGAGGTATCCACTGGCCGAGACGTTGAATCCGATTGAAGTGGTGGTGAATGCGGGCGAGGTGCTCTACCTGCCGTCCTTGTGGTACCATCGCGCCGCGCAATTATGCCCGACCATTTCGGTGAATTACTGGCACGACATGGAGTTCGACTGTCGATACGTCTACTTTAACTTTGTACACGATATCGGCGCAGCTATCACAGCACTGGAAGAAGAAACGCGCAGCAAACAAACGCAGGACGAGCTAAAAGACGATCTTCAACAGTAGAATTGATACGCGGCTTGTTTGATTTCGACGCACTTGGACTCTTGACTTTCATAATTATCTACTGCCAACTGTTGTAAATGCACCTCACGTGGCAACTAGCTGGAGCTTCCGGTGGACATCGATTTGGACAACGATTTGGTCGATGAAAACGTACTTTGGTTCCCCATTCGACGTGCGCTTTTCGGCACCGTCTCCAACGCCACACTCCACGCCGGCAGCTTCATAGCGAGCGCCACGCACTCCTGGCAGAAGTCCATGTCTTTCTCCGTGATTCCACCAGCCTTGCCAAAGTCGACCCCCACCCTCTTGGTGACCGTGCACTTCCCACAAAACACTCGACGGCAAACTTGACAAGCAGCTCCAGTCTGGATCATACGCGCGAACTTGCTCAATGAGTGGTGACACGCGGCACAATGAGTCGGAGCGTGCGCTTGAGCAGCGAGAGACGTCGCGTGTTCGCGAGCTTCACGCTCCCGAGCAGTCATTTGCCACATCAACTTCTTCACGTACGCGCATTCCACTAACCCGTTCACAGACAGCAACGACTCCTTGTAAATGCTGATGGTGACGCCGTCCGTGACCCCTCCGCCCATATCGTTGAAAGCTCGGCAGAAAACTTCAACCGTTCGCTCAGAGTGTGGCCGCAGGATAAAACACGACGAGACTCTCGCTCGGATCACCCCAAATTCCGACAACTCCGGCACACGGTCCAGCGCGTAGCTGTGCGTCAACATATAGGCAACTTGTTCTCCGTTCGAGTCGCGAGCCATCCCAATGGACTCGATGTACACCATGTCACGTTGAGTGATGAAGGTGCCGAGCACTTTGGTGGCCCATTTGACACCCAGGAACCGGAACGGATCTTCCTCTGTAGGGCTCTTGATTGTAGCTAGGATTTTCTGGTCCGCGTACTCGTCACCAATGTAGGCGTCTCGTAGTCGCCACCGCGCTTCGTTGTCTGCTTGGGCCCCGAACGCCGCGTCTTCCACGGTACCTTCCATCTTGCCAGTGACGATCACCAGCGGGACCCGTTGTGGACGAGCTCGGGCGAGCAGCGAACCGTCCGTCAAATAGTCGGAATCGTGGCGGGTATCCGAGCTTTTGCTCCGGGACTCCCCAACACCATCGGACGAGGCAAAGCTGCCCCCACTGCTCATTTCTGACAGCGACGAGGGTTGCGGAGGCTCCACCGACGCCGAAGTCTTGCGCCGGCGAGACCGGTACACGTGCAACTGGTCTTGTGTCTTGACGTATTTCCAGCGCTCGGGGTTGAATTTGCGATGGTGCGCGATGAACTTCTCGCTGGCTGTGAGTGTCTCGACCACCAACTCGTCCGTGTACTTGACAATCGCTTGTTTCTCGGCCGACGAGAGCTGCAACGGTGGCACTGCCACGGGCAGCACGTTGGGCGGCAGCTTGGACTTGGCCATAGCGGGAACGGCTGACGTGTCAGTCAAGACGAAGACTGCAGTCAAAGTCTCCGCTACCAAACGTGCAGAGGAGAGGCAGGGCAGGGGAGCGGCGAGACTGGTGTTGCATCGAGTCACGGCATTATGGCACGCCACGACGTCACGACATGCCGGTCGCGGCGTGACAATGGCTTGCAACCTCGCCAAGATGATGCAAACTATCCTCATGCAAATGGGTATCGCGACTAGGAGCGAGTCACCGCGGTGAGCATCTACATGTAGGTAGGTTTCGAGGGGGGCTACAGTAACGGAGACTGTGGTGCTAATAATTGAAAACGCGCCTTCAACAGTGTTGAATCAACACGAAGAAGATGCTGCAAATCGATCTGATTTGAGAGAAGAGACCGCAAATCCTCGGAAGGGAGGGCGCTGTCGATGAGTCCATTCGGCCACACTCCTGTAACTTGTCGACGAAGGGCTTGAAGCTCCTCAAGAAAAAGTCTCTTGCGCCTCTGTCGTCAGTTTCAATGTCAGGTGAAAGGGTTTTACGAGAAGCAGACGGATTTGTGGATTTTCAGTCATACCACCCAGGTACTTCTTCACACACGACGAAGCCTATAATACCGAAGTTATTTTCGAACGAGACGGGGCAGCCATGAGCTGATCTTGAGACTCGAAGCTCGAAGAAGTAGGCGTGGCAGCTCAAGGTATCCGAGATAGATACTGTACTACTCGTGCCAGGATGGAGAATGCATTGGCAAGATGCTGCACTCTCCCACTTAACCTTTTGTTTGGAGCAGGGTGCATTGCAAATGACCCGACTGGAACTATTAAAGACGCGCCCTCCGCACACTACGAATTAAGGACATTGTTCAATGTCTTGCAGAGTTCGCCTTCGCTAGCTGTTCTGGTAATCGCTTGATGCTTTCATCAAGATTTTACCGCATCTCCGAGCCAAATACAATAAACAAGTATGCATCTCAACGCTTTCGCGACAAAACTATAATACTTCTACGTTGGAAAATTAAACTAACTGAGTTCTTGAAACTCAATTTGTACTTTTAGTTCAAATTACACGGACTCAACTAGAATTGTACTTCAGTACAAGTAGTACCTCTGGTATTCGGAGGTTGAATAAAATCTAGATTTCTCGTTGGATCATAAAGGCAAAAATGGTCGTCGACATTTTACCTGATGCTTCCTGTCAAAATATTGCATTGGATCTGCTCGAAGCGCAGCTTTTGTTGAATAATTTCTGGAAATGTAAAGAAGAAGAGAAGTTTGACGCCAGCAACTCTGAATAGGGGAAAATAAACTGCATTGATATATCACCATGCAAATACTTTACAACTGTGCACCCGTCCAAACCGGGCCATGCAATGTAAATTAGTTTCTTCTCCTTCAGAGAAGAATACTTGCGGAGAATTTATTGCTCGAGAGAATTCAGCACGTACACGTATGCCTTTCACTGATACGCCGAAATCGGCGACGATATAAAATTCGCCTTATACAATTTCGTTCTGTCCAAGGAGGAAAGTGGTACACACTTGGCCTAGCTACATCATGACCGAATTCACGGATACATGTATGCTATTGCGAGGGTATGTAGTTCTAGCGAACGCGAAATACATCGCTAGCCTCACTTGACTTTTAGACATTTTTGTTGTTGAGACCATGATCAAAGCTATGGTAGCTTATGGTGGCCTGTTGCAGGTGTCGTAAATTTTAGAGGAAGCTTGCACGAAAAATAGTTTTGAGGCCGCAATAAAACATGTACAATATTGCAGTAACGTAACGAGCGGAATACGCACAGCTTTTAAATTATAAACTACGTAGCGCCAACCCGCGGCAAGTAAATGATATGGGCAGAAAGTTGTCATTATTGCCTCTGATAACGGTACTAAATTCACAAACCATTCTGGAGGCGAAGTCGATTTTTGACGTTCAAATCAAAGTTCCTCTAGACTATAAGTTGTGAATTCCTGAAGAATGAAGTCGGCTTTAATTCCACAGTACTGCGTGCGTGTGCCTCAGTCAATATTCGTACAACACAGTCACGGTACTGCGGCTCAGTAAACATTCGGGTATTTCCCCGGAGGTGGACCCGTAAAGTGTAATTTCCCCAAGGTGGGCCCTTCCGGGCCAAAACTTTACACTTCGAAGTGGTAGATTGCGTACACTACCCTGGGCTGGTGGCTTTCAGGGCTGCCTGCACCTCCACGAACACGTACGGCCCCATGGCGTCATGCTAAGCGTCCCCGTACGGCTAGATGGACACGTACACATCCCACAAAATAATTGCTTGTTTAGACGGATTTTGCTCCAATTTCTGTTAATTATAACCAATGAAAAGAGCTCAATAGTGCAATATAAACCAATCATTACGAAGAGACCTAGCTATCGTCCTACCTACCGTCTTCCAGCTCAGCTGACCAGTGCGTCGCTTTCGACGAGGGGGCTGCGAGAATGGTTCAGGATCGGCTTCAACACGCTCATGAGCCTGCCGCATACCGATACGTTTTGCTTCGTTCTCGATCTTGATCATGACGTAGCGAGCTTCCACAATGTAGCCATCATACCAGTAGTGGGCGCGATGCCCAGGACAAGTGTTAGAACGCGCCTCACCGAGGTGTACGAGAGCAACGTCAAACCCTTTGTAGTATGCACTTTGGAGCTGTATCTATCGCTGCTATTGATGGTGTCGTTGTTTCAGAGCCCGGACCGGCCAAGCGCGACGTGCAGGAGCTCCAGACCACGTTCTCCATGGCGTCACTCAGTCGCTTCTGTAGACTTCGATTCGGCATGTCACGGCCATCTAGCACTCTCATGGGCGGGCTCTTTTTGCCAGCATCTCCGCATTGCCACCACATCCACAGCATCGCCACGGAGCAGTCCGGCAGCGGCGGAACCGCGCGCCGGAATCGACCATTCCAGATATGTGCTGTGGCATGTGGCATATCATCCTCCCCATTACCTTCCTGCGCGAGCGCTAGGTGTGGACCAGCATTCAGCTTGTTCAGTAATTCAGTAGAAGAGCAAGACGCTCGATCCCCCACGCCTCGAGCAAACTCCACTTAGGTCTTCTTGACAATCTGCACAATGTATTGTGCCTTGCATTACTTTTGCCCTTCGTTTTAGCTCAGATATCGTAGTGGTAGGAAAAGATAAATCCGACCGAACATCTGAAAAAATGCGAGGACCAGTCGTTTTTGCCGATTTAAAACGGCAATTCCGGCTGCTTGACCGAAATGAAGCTAGCTAAATCCTACTTGTACAGACGACGTTGCCGGTATCTCTGACATGCAAAATAAATCCGACCCGCTATATCGGACTTTTGACCCTCGGTTTGCCAAAACTATTGCAAGCCACAATAACACCTGCAGCCTGAAGGCATTGCTTTAGCACATCATGTAGATCATCAAATGTGACGGTACCGGCACCTAAATGCCGCGCTTCTCAAGCTCAGCCATAATGTCTTTACCGTAAACTTTATGTGCAAACGGACGATCACCATTTACGGACACCATGGCTTAGCCAATCAGAATGGTTAGACAGACGGCTGTATTTGCAATTATTGGAAACTGGAAAAGGTGGCAAAAGCATCGGGTCCATTCAAAAGCGCGCGCTCTGCAGCAATGGCCAAGGCCACCCCACCCGGGCGGCCTCGCCTCACCGGACAGGGGCGGGGTCATCCAACGCACAGACGCTCATGCACGGCAAACAGGTTAAGACTCGAGATTGTTCTTTTTTGAGAAAAGCGGCAGCATGGATATCACCCTCGACAGATATTTCAGTTTGTTAGGCTTAAAGGCAAGGGAATCAAAGTGCAAGCTAATTTATGCGTGGAGAGCAAAGCGCGGAGACCTAGAAGAGCTATGTGCAAACCCGAAGACTGCGGACCTGAAGTATCTCCGCTCTGCGAATGTTGCGACAGTTCTATCACTCGAGGCAGAGACCGACCTTGTTGGCTGGATAAACATGCTACGAAAAGATGGCGTCCCGGTCAGCAGCTCTATGCTGTGCATGAAGGCAATCGACATAGCGGAGGAGTACGATATTCAAGGACTGAAAGCTTCGTGGCACTGGCAAAGCGGTTTCCTACGACGTCATCGGCTTAGCATGAGAGCCCGAACGCGCCAAGGTCAAATAGCACCTGCCGACGCAGACGCCAGAGCCCTCTACTTTGGTTTGAAAGTCCAGCAGAAAATGCTAGAGTTGGGCATACGAAAGGTCTTCAACGCAGATCAAACAGGTATATTTCAAGCTTGTTCTATTCTTTTGCATTTGACTAACTTCCATATTTTGAACGGACAGGGGTTTTCTTTGAAATCTTGCCTAAGCAGACCGTTGCTCAACGCGGTGAAAAAACTGTCTGGGTCCGCCACGGTGGAAAGGACAAAGAGAGGGTTACCGTCATGCTGCTGGCCGACTCGGACGGAGACAAGTGCACTCCATTTTTAGTTTTCAAGGTTGGAAAGTCAAAAGTTCCTGGAGGCGATGGAAACAACTGGAAAGAACGTCGTGGTTTTGGTGTTCGTGTTTGGAAAGAAGCCGAGAGGATCATGGTAAACACCGGCATGGAGTTGTTCGGGAACCCCACCGCTTGGTGGAACTCGGATGTGCACAAGGAGTTTCTGAAGATTTCATTTGCTAGCCGACCTCGACCATGGAAGCCTGTGCTTCTTCTTGTAGATGATTTTTCTGGTCACTGGAGCAATGGCATCGAGTCTTACGCGCTATCAATCGACGTCCATCTCCTGAAAGTGCCTCCTTCTTGCACATCGACAGCCCAACCTGCCGACATTTCCTGGAATCGACCGTTCAAGAGTTATCTTCGAAGTGCATGGGTGGCAGAGCTCCAAGACCAGCTGCGCCAAAGCCGAGGCGTGCCGGGTGCATTCAAGTTTACAGCACCAAACCGATCGACTGTCTCCGACTGGGTGAAAGCGAGCTGGGATAAGCTGTCGCGCACAACTATCCAAAATGGCTTCAGGAAGGCGCACATTATCTCGCCACTTCCAACAGCCGCGGAGAGCCACATTGCTGACTCATTCAGCATGCACTTGGCTCCCGCCGAACCAATACCGATCGACGCCTTTGTGACCCTCCGAAGTGCGAATCTGATTCAAGATGCCGGGGCTGACGTATCCACCGACGACGATCTTGATGAATGCGGCGACGAAAACGAGGTGTAGCTTGGTTATGGCAACAGCGTTAGCAAATGCACGTCAGATCCATCAATACAGCTTCTTTTACATGTATTCGTTGCGCCCTAACCAAGCTCGAAACACTATCCACGTACAACAACACAAAAGCGGCATGAATCAAAGTCAGTCAATACGCATGCCACGCCGATGCCACTTGACGTACCTCGAGTGGGGACATCCGTGAAGCTCTACGCCAAACCTCGTCTTTCTGCGCTCACTGACGACCGAGAAAACTGCGGCAGCACAGGCCACCCCGCCATTACTGTATCAAAAGCCATACAAACAGAAGCGGCGTCCATCAAAGTCAGTCAATACGCATGCCACGCCGATGCCACTTGACGTACCTCGAGTGGGGACATCCGTGAAGCTCTACGCCAAACCTCGTCTCTCTGCGCTCACTGACGACCGAGAAAACTGCGGCAGCACAGGCCACCCCGCCATTACTGTATCAAAAGCCATACAAACAGAAGCGGCGTCCATCAAAGTCAGTCAATACGCATGCCACGCCGATGCCACTTGACGTACCTCGAGTGGGGACATCCGTGAAACTCTACGCCAAACCTCGTCTCTCTGCGCTCACTGACGACCGAGAAAACTGCGGCAGCACAGGCCACCCCGCCATTACTGTATCAAAAGCCATACAAACAGAAGCGGCGTGCATCAAAGTCAGTCAATACGCATGCCACGCCGATGCCACTTGACGTACCTCGAGTGGGGACATCCGTGAAACTCTACGCCAAACCTCGTCTCTCTGCGCTCACTGACGACCGAGAAAACTGCGGCAGCACAGGCCACCCCGCCATTACTGTATCAAAAGCCATACAAACAGAAGCGGCGTCCATCAAAGTCAGTCAATACGCATGCCACGCCGATGCCACTTGACGTACCTCGAGTGGGGACATCCGTGAAACTCTACGCCAAACCTCGTCTCTCTGCGCTCACTGACGACCGAGAAAACTGCGGCAGCACAGGCCACCACGCTTCTCACCTTGTGGTGTTAACGTGGTGTGTCACAATCATGAAGTACCGTTCCATTTCTGCATAAGTACGACCAATGTAATTTTCAGTATTCACATCAGCCGACCAAAAACATGCTTGTCCGTTTGCACATAAAGTTTACGGTATGCCGCTCAGCAAAAGCACCGTGCACTAGACTGGGCTTGTTGAGGACAATCCAAGAGATGAAGCGAGTGTAGGAGTTCTGGTACATGTTGCGAGAGCTCACGCTCACCGTGTTCTGCTTGATCTCGGCGACCTTCCCGTTTTGCGTTCCCCATAGCAAACGAATTCAGACTTGAAGTTTGTATCGGTTAGCGCCGGACATTGTGTCCGGCAAATTTGGTAGAAAACATGATTTTGCAGATGTTGAGGTTATTTGTACACAAGAAAACGTTTGCGTTTGGAATATGCCGGACACGATGTCCGGCATTGTACCCCTGGACCAGCACAAGTCCTACGTATTCTGTAGAATGAGCACTTTCACCACCGCTATTGTGCTATTGGTTCCGTGGCGATGTTGCTTCTGTGAGCGGCCTCTCAAAACGGTCCCCGGTTGAGCAACGCCGCCCCTCAATCGGTAGTGTGCCCCATCTACATGTATTAGATAGTTTTGGGCAGGGTCCACCTCGGGGAAATGTCCACCTTGGGGGAAATTGCAGCTGGGCGGGTCCACCTCCGGGGAAATAGCCTAAACATTCGTGTAACAAACTCAAAATCGGGCAGCAAATATAGGGAAGAAATTCTGAAGCAGCGGTACGTGGGTGTGGCCCCGAAGGGGTCGCAACTCATGAGTCACGCGGGCTGCAGCTACCACACCAACCAGTGAGCTAGTTGAAGATAAACAACGACAGTATTATCAGCTAACTCGCAGGCGCCAACTACAAAACGCCTGCCACACTGCTGGACTCTTCATCGCAACATGAACATATTCGTATGCAACGTGGGCAGCCGGCACACAACGCATTCGGAAAGTGGCCAGCCGTCACTTAGACGCCTCCCACATCACGCACGATACAGTACTGTTCGAATAAGGAGCACGCATTGAGGGTGCCTTGACACAAAACACAAATGGCCTTTTCCTGGTAGTGCTTGAGGAACGAAAGTACGTACAGGCATAATTCGAAATCAAAGTGACACGCATTTGTGTCAATACAAATTTCAAGTGGTCGGTTCTTATAATTTCGCGGGTTCTATAAATGATTCAAAAGCAGCAACTTCTGGAGGTAAACATATTATTCTAGCCAGGACGATTTAGAGATTTAATTACATAAGTGATCAGATGACACGTTTTGCGTCCTTACAAACTTCAAGTGTAGGTCCCTGGAGGTTAAAATCTTTACTTTTAACTTCAACGCGACGGGTACGTGCCGCTATACGGCTAAAAAAATGTTGTGGCGGCAAAAACAAACTACGGTATGATATATTTATTCTTACGAACTCACAGGGACCGAACAGTAAGAGCAATTGGCGTCCACCATTGTCGTTAGGTAGCTGCACTTCTGCTGTTTAGTGTAACGGATGTCTCTAACGTTTTAATGACTTGAAAGTGTTCATCCCCAGTGCCGAAGAGGCCGTCGTATTGAACAGTGGGTAACACTGGCATTAGAGGTTGGGAGATTTCAAACTTGGGCAAGTCGGTTAGATGCTGCGAGCTGGTGGTTCGGCTATGCTGGGATTCAGTATGAGTTTCTGTTTGAAATTAGTGCCAGTAGTAAGCAACTCCGATATGCTCTCTACGACAATTCGAACCCGACACCAGCAATTATAATGGAAGGGACATTTCGACACCACGCTGGAGCTCCTCCTGTCAATGTCACCTTCGACATGCGCCGTATCCTATCGAATCCTGCCAAGCGAGCACTCTTAAATGGCGTGAATCCACTCGCTGTTGTCGACCTGCGCACCGTGCTGGATCAAGTCATACACGCTGTTGAGCGCCGCCGCCGCCGCCAGAACCCTCGCATGACGTCTCCTTCGTCCGAGTAGATGCTGCTGACGCTTTCCTCTTTTGTCCGCAGTGGCTTGGCCGGCAGGTTCGTGTACTTGAAATCCATCTCCTCCAGCAGCGGGCGTGGCCTACGCGTGGTCACATACGCCGAATTCTTGGCTGATCGTGAACGTCCGGCGGCGGGGTAGGCAACAGAGCGTCCTGTAGGCGTCGAAGGTCCATACTGTTAGTGTCCATGGGTGTACAGCAACAAAAACATTAAAGAAAACAGTTAGACTCTATAGACGATGTAGTAAATTTGCCACACACTTGCGCCTTGAGTTAATCCTGTATTCTTCCGAGGTGCAGAAGCATGGTTTCCTGAAAACGGTAAAATGCTGCTGCAGTCGGAGAAAACAGGAATGAGGCAACCTGGGTATGTTGGGCCGCTGGAGGTTCCGGAGACATTTCAAAATACGTTTCTTTGCTTACTTCGTTGTGAGGTTTTGTGATGAGTTCTAAGTCCGAAAACATCAATCAAAAGAAATTAGAAAAGTCCGTGTCATTCTTTGCTTTGTTCCCTCCATTGTAGCTATTTGGGTACTTGCATTTACTACAGTACTACTACAGCAACACGATTTTGAGTTTGTTGAAAACCTTTCATCGGGTGGTGACGACAAAGGAGACACAGGGGTGGTATCGCATGTGTGGGTTGGAGTTTCCTTCTAGATTATTTCCTCCTTGCTCGGGAATGTCTTGTCGATAGCACTACCAGCCAACCCTTTCATAAATGCTGTCCAACGTGGTCGCAACCGGCATCTGATGGCGTGAAGTGAGTTCATGCCATTGTCTATTTGTTTGGATTCCAACTTTGCATCTTAACGTTTTCGGATCGTATTTAATTTCATGTCAGCAAGTTTTCTTCGAAGTCAGATTCTAAAATTCTACTCTTTTTAATAAGTTACTACGTATTAAAATTAATATTACTAAAATATACTCTTATTAATAAGTTACTACAGTAGTATTAATAGGAGTAGAATGTGAGAATCTGACTTCGAAGAATACTTTAAAGTATATGGCATAATAATAACGTTAACGTTAGCAGTACTGTTTGCGACAGTACCGTATAGATGATCCCTCAACGAGGCTGCAGGTACTGACGTTGGCAACATGGCAGCTCAGCAAGTTGTGCTTTTCGCGTAAACAGATCTTGCGAAGGCAAAGAAAGGAAAATGGTCTTGGTCATTGCCCAAAATGAGTGGCCGACTCGACATCGTTCATACGGTGCCATTCAATCACGGACGGGCCTGTCTTCAAACAGATCCTAACTTTATCGCAAAGCTGTGTCTTTCGCACATGGATCGTAAACACGAGCTGGATGCTTCTGGAAATGACAACTCTTAGAATCCCGGTATAAATGTTTCTTGCTGCGCAGTTGACTTTGTGCTTTCTGAATCGGCTTGTAGCAGCACCAATTAATTGGTTGAAACGTGTTAAGCTGATGTTGCTGTTCATGGGCTCCTTTGACAACAACGGCGCCAGCATCGCTTGACCCTCCCTTCATTGAAATATTACCCCGGGTGAAGTGATCTCAGTCGTAACAGGCAAATCCCGAAAGGAATCGTAGCTGCATCGTTCGCCATGTCTACCGGTACCAGGATCATCCTATTTGGGCTACTATACGTTTATGAAAGTCACTTTAACTTGGAATTGCGGGTTACCTTAATTAATTATGCAGATTATAAGTTATTGCGTATACTATACCCGTGTACACATTGTTTACTCCCGGGCACAATAAACATTACGGTTTGGAGTAAAACCATGACATCACTTTTTCTTAAATTAAATTTTCTTTTCGCACGGCAATTTACATGTTTTAAATGCTCTGGCTTCGCTGCTCCAAGGAATAATACTCGAGAATGAAGTGGAACTTGGGGAAAGCAGTTCATACGAAAGCGAACAGGCAAAATGTGTCGAAGTCGCTCATGTACTCGTCATTTGCTACAAGCAATGAGACAACCGTAGCGTATCCAATCCTTGAAATCTTTCGCTACAACAGCGGATATTATCCTCATGCTGGGGGTCGTCGATGTTGCTCAACGTCCCATATCTGCTTCGACACCGCGATGCACATTAAAAGGATGGTCACTTGTGGTGAACGAGACAGTGAGCCAGCGCCAACCAAATCCTTCCTCACTCCGCAATTTTCGTCCACGAACTCAACCGCTCCAGTCATCCATGCGTGTGCTATCGCTAGTGGCGTTTATCGCCTTCATCTCGAGCTGCGAAGCTGCTTTGGCTGTTTCGAACTCGGACACGACCAACGTTGCGAACTTAGACGTCGCTACCTTGTCTCGTGTGGTTGCTGGTGACCATGGAAAGCGGTCCCTGCGCTGGCGTCACGACGACAAGCTGGATGAAGTTGATTCCGACGACGAGTTGAACGAAATCGACTCCGACGACGAAGAGAGAAATGGTGGTGCTCAGATTATCGACGATGTTGCTACTAAGGTGGACGACGTGTTCAAGGTGGGCGGTATCGCCAAACAGAAGATTCCAAGTAAGTGGGCCGCTGCCGCCCAGAAGCTCTCAGCACACCAGAAGAAAATCCGCAGCCTGTATCCTAAGGGTTTAAGTAGTTCGACGATGAAGCAGTTGGTGCAGACCGAGATTCAGAGAGCGGACGATATCGCGAACGGAGTGAGGATGGTCAAAACGGGGAGTACAAGATGCAACGCGATATTAAACCGTTTGACGGCATGAAGACCGCTCCGCTTCTGAAGTCCAGCACGGGGCGCAGCCTGCAAAAGTACGCCGCGGATGGAACAAGCCGTGAGATGGCGTGTATTGTGGCCTCGCGAAGTGCCAAGCAGGGCGGCGGTGACGTCCTCCTGATTTCGAGCTCCAATGCCAAGAAGAATGACTGGATTCTGCCCAAGGGAGGCTGGGATGAGGGTGAGGCTGTCACAAAGGCTGCGATGCGTGAACTCATTGAAGAAGGAGGAGTAAGTTTGCTCTTGATTTGGTCTTTGTCAATGCTCCTATGCTTTTACTAACTGATGTCTGTGCAGGTTATGGGAAAGATCATGCATAACTTGGGAACGAAGGATGTCAAGATCGGCGAGAAAGGTTACGTGTACAACTCCTTCTGGATGAAGGCGGATGATGTCTTCGACCAGTGGCCCGAGAGCATTCGCTACCGTATTTGGGTACGTTGCCACTGGTACTTGTTGCGATTTTGACAAGAGAACTTACGATAAAATGTGATGATACTCTACCAGGTTTCGTTTGATGACGCGGAAAAGCTACTTCAGAAACGCCCCGACATGGTCGACGTTGTTAAGGCGACACGGGAAAAGGCTGCTCTTGTGAAGCGCGGACAATTGGAGGCAATGGATGAGAATCTATCGAAGCTCAAATTTGAGCCTTGATTCAAGTCTCATTCTAGGACAGCGTAGCATCGGCTAGAAAGCTAAAATCAATTGCACTTGACAGAATAGAACAAAAATTTAGGACAAATGTCGATTTGTTTCGTTCCGCTCGGATATTCCCATAACTCAGACGTCGACAGAAAGTCAGTGCCTAAGAATTGTACTACAATATACTACTAGTAGTAGTATTCTACTGCTTCGAGAGCGGCTAAATTGCTTGTACAGTTCCCTAGTTTTCATTTATCAGCTAAAAAATAAAAAAATGTTACAGCAAAAACTCGTAGTGATTGTCATGCTGCCTACCCGTCCTAACTTTCATTTTTCTTGAAGTCACGAAGGCGGCTCCATCCTAGAGATCAATTCAGATGTGATTCTATCATTTTATTCTAACATCTAGCGCGAAACCTTGAGCCGAGTGGCGGATGCTACAAGTTGATTTGGCTTGGCGGAAGTTTTGCGTAGCTTGCTAGGTCCTTGCATATATAAGACTACCCCAAACAAAAGTATAATAACGAATTTAACCTCAGAACAAAGCGAACTATAGTACGCGATAGTATATTATACGGAATGCCTCAGTTTCCTTATACTCTCGCAAAGACAATGCCTCGGAAGCAAGCGCAAGTATACATATGTACGACTTTTCTTTAGAATATTATTAATAATGTCTCCAAGGTGCCAATAAAACATGCACACATTGTACCGTCAAGTCGATCATTGTGAGAAAAATTGAAGCAAGCTCCGCTGCACATTCATCAACAATTGAATGTTCATAAGGAATTGCCGAGTTAAATGCTTTATCTAAGCTCTACAATATCCTTTTTTAAAGTAAGTTCTCTGGTTACCGGTATACAGAGTTTTAGGGCGGATCGTGAACCGTAAAAAAACACATTATTGGATATTTTGTACCGTACTCAAACGTAGTCGTCAACTCGGTAACAAGTTGACGAAATAACTTATGAGCAATCATATAGCATTATAACTAGTACGGCAGCAAGCTGCCAGCATCTTCAGGCGTACCGCCAACAGTTGCTCAGGGGCATCGCCGTAAATATTTTTAAGGTAAAACACATACGGCACGTCCCCCAAAACGTGATATTGTATTGAGCAGGTTGAAGTTGTGCACGTTGAATCTGGCTAACTGTATCCTCCACGTCACTTTCTATTTCGTAGCAAACTGCTGCACACAGTAGCTCTACAATCATGCCGTTAGGTTCGTAGTGCGTCTTCCGCGCATCGTCCCAACTAAGAGGATTAACGAATCTTTTGTTGTGTGTTGCAATCTGTCACCGTTAGAGTACGCAAGGTTCGTAGTGCATTTCTCATAATATTCCGCGCATCGTCCCAGCTAAGAGAACTAACGAATGTTTTGTTGCTTTTGCCTCTCACAATTTTTCTCACTATGCAGCCCACAAGTCTAGTCCGGCTATGCAGTCTCCAGAATCGCGCCGCCAAGAAGCTATCGAAGCTGAACTCGAGGCATCTGCCACGTTTATTGAGGCTCGTCGACTGGTCGGGCAGGAAGCTGCACGCAGCCTTGCTGGCACTCCTGAAATGAAGGACGCTTTGCTGGAGCTGAACATGTGCTACGACGAATACTGTTTTGCACGGCGTGTATCCTCGCGCGCCGACAAAGCTGTGCGAAAGCGCCGCCAGGAAGACCACCGGGAGCGGCTGCGCGTGGTGCTGCAGCAGCAGGTGCGAGGGCCACGGCTGCAAATTGTTGCAGCAAGTTCGTCTAGTCCAAGATCGACCTCTCCCCCAACCAAACGCCTCAAGGTGGGGGAGCACCGCCATTCAGCCACCCGATGATGCAGCAAAGTGGTGAGGAGTCGAGTGATATCAAGTCGATCGATGACGACGTTGGCGAGAGCAAAAGTGACGGAAGCTCGCCGCCTCCAGTCGCCGCTCCAACCCCAAGTCCAGCCAGCAACAAGCTGGACTTCTTCTTCAATGCAGGAGAGTCGAAGCGCCAAGCTCGTCGCAGCTTCAGTGACGAGGACGAAGATTGAGAGCGCGTAGGAATCGTCGGTGTATTACCAAGTCCAAGTTTCATGCAGAAAATGCAGCTGGCTCTATTCCAGGCAACAACCAAGAGAACGACGTGAGAGGAAGAGAACAACGTTAGGAGCATTTTACATGTTAATCAATGAACCGTGCAATTTTGATCAAAATCATTTACCCTGCGTCTTCTTGGCTTCAAAATGCGGGCTCTGGTGGGCTTGATGTGCGCTCTACCAAATTTATCATTCTCCTGGAGATCTGTTATGCCTGGAGTTCCCTACGTGGCCATCTTCACTTCGTCTGGCACCCTGGTCTGCTTGGTGCTAATTGCGCGTCTCCCTGCTCGCTGTGTGCCCCTTTAAGATATCCTTGCACGCTGCCCGCAGTAGAAAGTGTATCCATGAAACAGATTCGAAGAAAGTATTTTACCGGTACGATCTGAAAAACAAATTTTCTTTTCTCCTGCCAACTGTCATATTACATTACGGAGGTTGACGTATTGCACTTCAATTCTAGCTGCTCACAATTGTTTTCGGCAACTGCAAACGTTGACACAAAGGTGAGCGTCTCGCGCGGCCGCGGTGGCTGTCCTACGACGCAATACTGACTTTTGCTGTGCTGTTCATGTTCTGCAGTCGCACCACATGCCGAAGGAGGTTGCCGCGCAACAGAAACGGCAGCTGGACCCGCTACAATGCCAATATCCAGGCCACTGCAGCAACGAGAGGGCTATGAAAGCTAACGGAGAGCGACACTGGCTCTGTGACGCTCACCGTGACCACCAATATTCTCTCCAGCGCGATCGCTACCGCAGGACGGCCCAGCAGAAGGGGAAGAAGACGAAAGAGTCGAAGAAGACGAAGAAGAGCACCAAGCGGGACGTTGCCGTGACCAAAAGAGCAAGAAAACTCGACCGGCGGCAACGGATTCGATTTTTTGAGTGATGGGCAGGGATCTGCTGCTGACTTATCCCGAGTGCAAGTTGAACCTGGAGATAGCGATGATGGAGGACACCGAGATGCAGATCCTTCTCCTCTATCGAGTCGCAGTCCTCATCTCATCGAGTCCGTAACGCAGCGTGAACCAGCCACGACAACGCAGTGCTTGCAGCACCCAGAAGATGCGTGGGCGAGTTCAGCCAAAGTTGGAGGTACTGTAGTGCAGCCAAGTATGCCCACCATGCAGCAGGGCCGACGCCACGAACACAATCGGTCAACATATTCGTTCAGACTTTGCCGCTGACAGGTCTGCCTCCCACACTGCCACACGGAACGCAAGCACCTTTGGTAGCCTCCTGTATTGCTTCGCAGACGCAATACACCCCTACGGGTGCCAGTGATCCAGCTGCGTGTACCGAATTGCTCGTCCAAGGTCAGCGCTTCGCGATACCAGTCCCCCAAGTCCAGTTTGCGCTGCGGTGCAGGAACCCCGCGTGGTTCCTCAAGCACTATATATCGTTCGCCTGTGTGCTCGTGCGGGGCCTCACAGGCGTATTCTCAAACTCGCGAGGTGCGTATCTGTCTTGTTCGACGTGCAGTATATAACGCTTGTTTGTTGTTCGATAGCAGAATGTCACCTCAGGGCGTGACCACAACAATAGCACGACAAGCAGCAGCGATCGCGTGCGAGAGCTGTGAACACTCTTTTGCCAGGGTTCTCGTCTCAGTATTGGGGAAGCATTACATGGAGGTGATCTCAGTAGGAGAACGACAGCAAGGTACTAACAATATTAATTTGAGATCGCAATGCTTTCAGCTTTTGCTTCACCAATATAAACCCATACTACAAAATTAAAGCTCAAATCTAAACACAAATGCAGGCTCGACCGCATGTACATCACAACAATTGTATTCAAAAGTGATATGTATGAGCTAATTACAATCCAGCTCTACATTATCGCTAACTCGTTACATTATCACTAACTACGTTACCAAGTGTGCAACCACGTCCTGTCACGGGTACCCACACCCACTTCAAACGCGTATGTGGTCACCTCGCTTGCTCCGCGTCGAAACTGCGTCGGGCGGTTCTTCGTGCTTCTCTTCGGTCGCCATAGTTACATCAAGCCCGGCATCATCTGCAGTTGCAGCTCGTTTAGAAGGTGAGGGTTGGGCCTTGCCCTTGCCTTGTTTCTTCGGCTCCAGTCGGCGCTTCTTAAGTGGGGGTTCTTGCTCGAACACCTTGTCTCCAACACCGCGCTCGTATTGCACGTTTCCTTAGCGACCTCGGTATAGAAGCCAACACCGTCCACTTGACGGAAGACGTAGACCGCACCAGGAGTAAAGTCAACATTTGCCTTGCCATATACTCCCTGTTTTGCCTTCGCGTCCCATACAGTAACTTGTGCGATGTAAGGCTTTTTTTCAGAGGAGTCAGATCGGCCAAAGCGTTCGCCGTCGGCTCGAACTCCTCATGTTGGCTCGCGTCGATTCCCGTGAATCGAGTCCCGTGGCCACCGTTGACCCGCTCTGCGGACAGACAGCACAGCTTGAGCGTGACGCTAACGGCAGAGTCTGGTTGGGTGTCAGTGATAAACACTCTGAAATGCGAGACGCACGAAAATTGGTTGAGGACCTCCTCTTCCTTTTGCTTCATCACGTCGCTTTTAAAGAGCTTGAAAAGTTCCATTGCGTTGCCGGAGGTCGGTTTGGGTGGGTTGTCGGCAAAAGCGAAAGTGAGGAGAATCCGATTTGACGCGCAGTTAAACTGACTTTGCTTGCAGGTACTTGTGTGCTGGCTTCATCGTATCTTTCTGCGCTATTGACTTCGTTCGCTGACACGCTCATGCTTCCACAACTGTTGAGAGCCAAATTTCCTACGACACGTCCATACTTCAACACAAGACATCATCTTTGAGCTGCAATACCGTCTGATTTATCAGCGCTATTGAACGCTGTGAGTAGTTACTATTTTGAAATAGAGAAAAAAACGATTTAAATTGAGCACGTTCAGCTCAAACGATACAGATCCTCCTTCTTTGCCAATTTTCGGAATTGTAAAATCAGGTTGCCCAACATGCTGCTGTTGTCGAACGATCGCAGGTGGCCCATTTTTTTTTCTGATGATTAAATCCTACATTTTACCTTTCCATTCGTGAATTGGGGCCACGCTCGACGATGAGCGGGAAAGCTTGATTGTTGGCGGACTCCACGAAGTGGAGTTCCCCTTATGGGTTGTTGTGAGGTGGGTTTCACGGCAAAATCAAAACTGACTTCCTTTTCTCTCTCTGCGTAGCTCGACGAGAGCACATACGGTTCTGGGCCAACCAATTCACTGCTGCAAAACTCGTTTTACCGTGACGGCTTGGCCCTCACCATTCAGGAAAACGTACCAATTAGTAGGAGCAGTTAGTAGATGCAGACGCGCTGATGGTCCCCACAACTTCAACGTATCTGGCACGACAGTCTAGGTTTGGATAGTCAGCCTGGACTAGGAACGCGGAACGATGACTGCTAAAGCATCGCTGTGGTATGCCTGTAGTCATTTTTTATTTCAGCGCAATGCGGGCTAACACGATTCCAATAAGCCAAACAAACAGCAGCTCGAGCACTTAATGAAATCTAGACACTACGCGTGGCATCAAATTCCTCGACTGAAACTCACATACCCGGCTAACACTATCAGTAACACTTCACTTGATTTCAGCTAAATCTACTGCACGCAAGCACCCTGGATACGTTGATACCAGCCCCATCGTAGCCGACTGTCCATGACTTCAACGTATCTTCGCACGACACCCTCTGACTTCGAAAAGATGTCTGCTAAAGCATCGCAGTGCTACATCTGCGGCCACCCTTACAACACAACGTGCTCGTCGCAACGAGTACCAACAGTACCAACACACAACAAAAAAGCAATGTAAGCGTTGCTCAAACGCCTGCTTATCAAGGGTTTATACACTATTGTCTCTTTCAATAATTTTGCCACTCTATTCGGACTTCTTAACCGGGCTTTGGGGTATTATGGCTGGTACTAAACCCAGATTACAGTTTAGTAAAACGGACGTCTACGACATGTATGAGTGACTTTTTTATTGTAAAGCAAGTTACAGCTCTCCATCTGATGGCTAGCATGTAAGTCGTTGTAAGCGAAAGCCCCGAATGCCGAGTTGATTACCGGCATTCGGGCTTTTTCGTCTTAGAAGGCCTTATGATCTGCCTAATCTTAGCTCAGACAATAGCTAAGCAGACTTGGCACCCTAGACCTTGTTTGTTAATCCCAGTTTAAGACATCGATTTAGCCAAAATCGGTGAAAGGCGTAATATATGTACCATAACAATCTCGAACAGAGCTCACCTCGCTCGGTTTTCGCTACCAGCGAGCTTTCAATTGATTGCAGTTAAAATGCTGGGGTGCAAGCAGCCAGTTCGCCTTCTTCAAGCAGCTCTAGCTCATCTCGCTGCTCAAAACCTCTCGCTGCTTCCACTAATAGTTCCACAGATTCAACGAAGGCCATCCTTCCGTGGCTACTTGAACTAAGATGACACAGCACTCTATCTACTACGCAGTTAGCCGGATAAGCACCATCGTATGGCTGTACTCGCACGAGATCGAGTACAAGAACAGGTCGACAATATTCCGGAGTTCAAATGCTGTATTATCGGCTGGATTTGCCCCGTATCGGGCGTGAATATTTACCATGCAGCCTTCGCTAAGTAAAACAAAGTAGATATTGTTTAAAATAACATAGAAGCTCTTTACAATCTTACCACTGCCTGTGAACCTATCCGTGTGGTGGTTCAGGCGGAGTCGTGGCCTAAGTGTGAGCGGCCGCAGTGCGGGGAAACTTGTCGAACGTTATGTCTAGTAGTTTGCCTGCTATGTGTTGTTGTATCCAGTGCTGTCTATTAATGGCATGTTCCGTCTTGCTGTTGCCTGTGCTATCTGGTTGTTCCGGTGTGCTGCCTTATTGTGATCAGTACTGCCTCGTGTGCCGCACTAGCAACCAAAACACCCGTATCAATTCAGTAAAACTAAACATCACTTTATTACTCCGGCTATGTTGGTGCCTCGGTAGCTGTCCGTACTTGTAGGTGCCTGTTCTGGTTCGTTGTGCCGCCCTGCGCGATCTTCCTTAGCTGTCCTGGCTCGTTGGTACGTCGTATGCCGCGTCGACGCTGTCTCGCTGCGCCTTGTGCCGCCCTGCGCGGCCTTCCTGAGCTGTCCTGGCTCGTTGGTGCGTCAAGTGCCGCTCTCGCTTCATCTTGTGCCGCCCTGTGGCCTTCCTGAGCTGTCCTGGCTCGTTGCTGCGTCGTGCGCTCTCCCTGCGCCCAGTGCCACCCTGTGGCCTTCCCTGGCTCGTTGGTGCGTCGTGTGCCGCGTCGACGCTGTCTCGCTGCGCCTTGTGGCGCTCTGCGCGGCCTTCCGGAGCTGTCCTGACAGGTGCGTCGTGTGCCGCGTCGTGTGCTGCTCTTCCTGCGTCTTGTGCCGCCCTGTGGCCTTCCTGAGCTGTCCTGGCTCGTTGGTGCGTCATGTGCCGCTCCCGCCTTGTCTTGTACCGCCCTGTGGCCTCCCCTGGCTCGCCAAGCGTCGTGTGCCGACCTGCGCGGCCTTCCTGCGCTGTGGCCCGCACTGCCGCGTGTGCCGCCGTGGGGCTTTGTCGGCGTGGGCTCTGGTCGGCTGCGCTCACGATCCCCATTTTCAAATGAGAAATCGGTACGCTTCAGTGGGTGCAGCCATAGTGTAGCCATTTACTTCTTACGGACTTCTTACGGGGCGACCCGTCGCAAAAACGCTGATTTCCAGCCAAATCAGGGTACGTGCTGCGTCTATCGTGGGTTCATGGCCATGGAGAGGCGAGTGGGCAGCTAAAACAACGGGCCTCAAATCGGACCTAAACCTTACTTCAACCTACTATTTTTTCGAACCTGATACATAGCGAAAATCCCGGGGTTAAAAGCTGCATCCTGGCCTAAAGCCGTGAACAGTCGGTCGGTCTGCGAAAAACGGACGTCACTAGAAGGAGGTTTTTTCAGCCTAAAATGGTCCCATGACGTGAAATGATATCGTCGACCCTAACCCGCTTTCTATATACGTCGTTTCAGTTCTGTAAGAAGGGTAAGTGAAGTAGTAAATCAGACGTAAAATGTAATGGATACAAAAAGTTATGTTAGATTATAGGGGGATTTGCCCCAAAAGTGAATGTTGACCTACCGGTACTGCGTAATCAGATACTCGGTCTACAGATTCTCGCAGCATAGGCATCTCCTGGTCCACGTGAGAGCGGAGATCAGGCGCACATAATTGACGACACATATACGACAAGAAGAACGGTATCGCGGAGAAGCTGCAGTCCGGCTACCTTGGGCGAGCCATGGGCAGCACGTAAATCGCTCCGATCAAGACAAGAGTTGCGACTACGCTTAATCAGCAATAGAACTATGCTGCAAAAAGCAGCCAGATCAAGACGGCAGATGATATCTCGTCTATTGGTCGGAGGTGCTGTAGACTGTGCGGTGGTGGCGGAATCAAGGTGAAATAATCTAGCAAATTGGTGACGATCGTGTGGAGCCAAAGTGCTGTCAATAAAATAATTGTAGTGGGGCGTCTGACGTAGTGTCAGAGCAGCACTGTAGAACGGATTTAAATGACATCAATGCATTATACCTCTGAAACAAAAAAGATGCCGCTCAATCATCTCGTAGGCGGGCTCTGAATAAGTGTATGATACACTGTGTATCACGTAAGAACAAACTGTATTGGGGAATTATCATGCTTCCATAATGACCTATCATGTTTCCGTGTATGTAGGCCTAGCACTACCTTAGCTGCGCATGTAGTTCTCCGCACGGGAGTTTACATGCAATGAACATGACCGTATACATGCAATGAACATGACCGTATACTAACTTAAAATATCCAGGCGAAGCACGGCATTATTGTGTAAAATAATATATAGCGCTGAATTCACCAAAAGCTGCAACCTAAATTTGGGTAGTGGACGGGGTAGGGTAAAATGGTGGGGTGATTTTGGACGATGATACGGTACATCCACCGGAAAAGATAAGATTACGCGATTGGCAGTTTTGCCTCAACGTAATCACTCGGGGACGGGTGTCTTGGGCATGCCAATCCCCAAAATTGGAGGTGTCGACAAGAAAAATATCGCCCTCACCAAACCAGTTCCCTGTAGGTTTTAACCCTAAGGGGCCGAGCGAGATGTGACCGTGGTTGGTCCTGGGTTTAAGCCCGCGTGCTCCCTATGAGAGTTAGTCTCGGTACCTCTCTCTTAGTCACTCACGACCATGGTCAAGGTCTTGGTGTATACTGGGAAACACGCTCGTAGACTCGATGTATGTGCTGCGAATGTAGTATGACACGCAGGCTAACTAATGAAGCACTCTGGTTTCCATTCTCTACTGCACAAGTGTTTCGTCTTCTGATTTACCTTCTCTTCGTTCCAGCACTTCACCCGCAGCGCCAAAGCTGTTACTCCGCACACGGGTCTTAAACCACAGGCGTTCGGCTTGCCGAGCGAGTGAGTTCCCCCTTGTACAACCTACCCCTAGTGGTTGGATAATAGGCCAAACGCTCTATATTCGGCCTTTTTGATACCGGATATCCTAAATTTTGGTACCGATATTTGGTGGGTATATCCATACCCGGTGATTTTACACCGATGAAATTCAGTCAAATGACCGCGTGGCTAGCTGTAAAGTCCGTTCTTGCAGAGCCACAGACCTGATCGGGTTGCTCAGGCCATTATGAAGAGGCGCACTCGAGCGATGACACGTGTCCTCCACCCTTGAATATAAAACCTAAATTATGTCGCAGTACATTTATTAGCTCGTCCAAGTGAGAGACGCTACATGTATTAATACCAATCGACTTCATTGATTAGTCCGAGACATTCGGTAGACGTTCCTAGACAGACACTACAGTTACAAACCAGAGAGCCAGAACGGGAAGGGTGTCACGGTCGTCAAATCCTCAAAGTTAAAGTTGTCGACAGGAAAAATATCGCCCTGCCTCACCCCAAACCCGTCCCCTGTAGGTTTTAACCCTAAGGGGCCAAGCGAGATGTGACCGTGGTTGGTCCTGGGTTAAAGCCCGCGTGCTCCGCACACGGATCTTAAACCACAGGCGTTGTTTGGCTTGCCGAGCAAATTGGTCTTCACCCTCTGTTAAAAACGAGCCATTACATTCACTCTTACGCCACATACAAAGAGTAAATACTCCAGTTTGTAACATAATTCATTCTCGACGTTCCTGCGCAGAACACCTCACTGCAGCAGCTTCCAAGCGGTAGCGAGGGCATCGGCTCCTGCTTCTTGTGGGCCTGAAAGCACCCAAAAGTGTTCGTAGCATTGTACCATTCCTCCTGACGCTACATGTACACCTCGCGAATGGCGTTACTACAACATAAGGGCGACACGACGACAGGCCATACTTACAGCACCATTAGAGCAACACAATAGCCCACGCCTCGGACGAGATTGGTTGAGCGGAGGCGGTTTTACCGGTATTACCGTCTCTCTTCGCAAAATCGAGTTGATTTTACCGGAAATACCATCTCCAGTCTCAAATCTCCAGAAGGGAGATGAAACCACGATCTCCAGAGATCCGTCTCCAATCTGCTATCTGCGGTATCACCAGTCTCTCTGGCACTCGCGAAAGGCTCGAAATCTCAGCCAAGTTTCCCTCCTCCATTGTCAAAACTGCATACCCGTTGCCACGTTTTACTGGGGATCTTTTGGTGCGAAGGGCCGCTAAAACCACAGGCGACGAGTCGTAAAATTTCCTGGGTTTCCGCAACCAGACTGATCACGAAGCTGACTGAATGCATTTTTAAGATGCGCATGATGAGAAACATGCGCTTCCGCCACGGCTCGGGCTTGATTCTGAGCAACATCGTTTGTAACGAAAATTGCAGACTCCAACTTGGAGTTGACGTGCTGTTCAAGCGCAGCCGGGTCGATTTGCGTTGCCCGATCATCTCCACCAGCGCCCCTGTTCTTGTTTCAGATTCGACCAGTGCTTGTTGGACCCGAGCTTCAGTATAAAGCTGTTGCTGTTGGGCTTGAACTTGTTGACTTGCATGCAGCTCAACTTGATACTCAGCGAGATCTTGAGCTTGGGCGGAGACGTGCGCGATAGCCATCCCGAGCTTCCGGTTGGCGATGTCAGCTTCAGAGTCATCGACACACAACAAGTTCTTTGCTGACCTTGGCCGCCATCGTGTACGATGCGTACTGATCTTCGCAATTCGCTGTGTGGAAGGACCTAAAAGGTCGGCGACTAGCTGTGCAGCTCTAGCATTCGTGCAAAAATCAACCAATAGGAAAAACATGAATTTAGCCAATCCAGAGCACAGATCAAGAGGATCTGTCGGATCTCCTCCTTCGTAAGTACGTCTCGCTTCGCTTAGTTACGGGAGACGAGAGACGAAAACCTCGAGAGATTGTCTCTCGAGGTTTTACATCTCCCTCTGGTTTTGTGAGATCAGTCTCCATCTCCTCTCCTCCCAGCCGTGCAATAGTCTTTGTGTTGCGCACAAGCAACACAACACCTCCATAGCGTAAAATGGCCGACACGGCCGACAGCGGCCGACACACGATATGATTGGCCACAATAGTGAAATTCTAGGATTGGTGAAAACAAAAATATCTTTGTGCACTCAGCGCCATTCCAATTCTTCTCTCGTATAAGTGGCGCAGGTCCCGTGCCGGAGCTCTCCCTGACCCGTGCAGCTACAACCCCCCACACACACACCCACACCCACACCCAGCATGCGAGACGCGGCGTGATGATCCGCCTGCGCCAAGACTCCCCATCACCCCTCCATGCGAGCGTCGTGGTCAGACCTCGTCTCCAAGATCAAGTTGGGGGCTGGTGCCACAAGCCAGCCCAAGTCGAGACCCCCGCGTACAAGCCCCCACCTCAGATAGAGCTTGGTACGGTATCGAGGTGCACGTGGTCCTGGCCAAGGAGCGAAGAGGGCTGGCACGAAGGGAAAGTAGTGCAGGAACGACACCAAGGACAAGAGGCGTAGCGTGGACACCAACGGGGAGAAGAATAACGTCGGCACCAAGGGGATTAGGAAAGCGGTGACACCGAGGTCGAGGAAGGGAGAAAGGGAGGGGGAAAATAAGGCGCTTCGAGATGGCCTAGGAGAAGGAGGCGTCAGCGACGGAGGCGAGGACGAGCCAAGCGGAAGCCTCCCCGCCCAGAAGCGCACCGAGAAGGATCAGGCGCGGCTGGCGTCTGGGGTGAGGCGGGGGACGACGTAAAGTCCAAGATGGAGAAGACGCAAGCTCGGTGTGTGAGAGGCTGGCGCGGCGGGCGATGTTGTACGCGCGGGGTCAAGGTGGCGCGACAAGGAACGATTGCGGCGCCGCATTGGCCGTTGCTGCGGTCGCGGGGTGGTGATGCTACGAGTATTAAGGGCGTAATGGATGCTATAAACTAAAACTAATTTAATAAATGAATATCTTCTAGCCACAATTTACGGCTTGTAAATGTCCTAATGCTAACTCCTATGCATTCAGTACACTAGCCTTAGTTGTATGCGACTCGTTCGTGTCGTGCCGAACAAGTTGAGCTCATAAGAGAGCATCACCAAGGAAACTTGATTGAATTCGTAGTACTTGCGTGGGCGCCGTTACGAAGAAACAAAGCTACCACTAAAGGTCTTACAAACTCTAAGTTAAGCGACAGTAAAGTGCAAATTATCCGTTGGATAGCCCACTTACTTACTTTCACTATTGGTCGATTGCATATTTCGGCAGTCCTGCCGACATAATGCGTCGGCTGACGTGTCGGCAGCTCAAATACCTAACCCTAACGATGACGATTGGTCTAAATAGAGTTTACAAGCTCCTTATTCGCTGAAAGTCGCTACTCCGCATTTGACTGGACCACGATACCATACAGTCGATAAGTCAAAATAATAGATGTCGGTACTTTGACGATATTCATCCATAACTTAATACATGTCGCATAACCAGTCATAAACTATATTATTCCAGGACGGATGTCATCTCTCTTCAAATCAACAAAATTGAAGGTGCCGACAGCAAATATATCGCCCTGCCTCACCCCAACAACCCTTTCCTGTAGGTTTTAACCCTTTGGGGCCGGGCGAGTAGTGACAGTGGTTTGTCTTGGGCTGAAGCCGTGTGCTTCGCGCACGGCTCTTAAACCACAGGCGCCGTTCGGCTTGCCGAGCGAGTGGGTTTTCACCCTCCTTTACTGCCCCGTCTGCTCTAATGTTGCGGTAATGACTCCCACACCTCGCAGTGATCAGCGTTGTACCATCGTAGCGGTGTCGTTTAACACCCCATCCTTTTTGAATGATGGACAGGCCTCCATAATTGAGGTATCACACCTCAACCCCTCGATTAGCTTAATTGAGGGGCGAAAAGACAATTAACGCGAGGTACCGCGAGGTATGAAGGTGAAATTGGAAAAAGTATACTTACTTTAAGTATATGTTTTGCTCTTATGGCTAGAGCATTCAATCGTGTGAACTGCTTCGCATGCATAATGCCTTCAAGTGAGAAATCGGTGAGGGACTGCCGGTACTCATCGCATTCCCAACCAATGATCGAGAAATCCGACTCCACTGAGGCAATTTTGGGAAAGTTGGTGCCAGAAAACCGCTGGCGCGCTTGAAATCGCCCGTTCAGTAGGAGACTAGCACTTTAGGCTACCCTGCTAAGATCATTGGCCTAGAGACAACTACAGCTATTATATGGTGTCCACTATAATAGCATCCCCAGTGGGGAATCCCCACCGATGCAGTTAAAGTGGATCTGCTAGAGGAAGGAGACGCACTCTGCTTTTGTGGAGCTGGTTACCGCGATGGGAGGATTACTCGGTGGCATTGACGGTGGCTACCTGGAGGCTCCCCGCGAAATCCAGTAGGACGTCATATTTGACTTCTGCCTCAGCAGCACTGGCCCCTAGCAGAGCCCGGCTAGCTCCTAGGTAGTCTATACATAAAGCCTGGCCTCACTTGGTTAATTGCTCGGCATACGACTTGCATTACCTTACTCAATCTATGAGCTCTACTATCGTGAATGCCAAATTTGGGAGCTGGAATAGCACTGGAGGGGTGCGGAGTGCGGGTGTCAAAAGCTACTTGAAGTATTTTTAATGCCAGATTTGGGATTTGGCATGCCCTAACTATAGTAAAATCAAGCATCGCTATTGGTACAGGGTTCCAGTATGGAAAGTGGAGGACCGTATGCGAGCAGATATAATACATATTATGCGTTTTGACTCGCAGAGAGAATATACTCAGCACTAGTGGTATCAATAGTGAAGTATTTGATGATGTTGCCAATGCTCTGGTGTCTTCGGTCTATCTTAGCTGAGGTATGATCGGGCTTCCTAATTGAGGCATAGCGAGGGTTCAGGTCCGATTCCCCTCAATTATGGAGGCCTGATGATGGAAGGGCACAACTCATTTCATCGCGTCAACAGTGTTCACTCTATATCGAGTCAGCGAGAACACGGCCGGGTTTTCGTGAAGTTTTGCAATTGTTTGGTTGTTTACGACCAGCTCACGGTTCATTGCCGGACAGTCAGCACCACCCCTCCAGCGACTTTTACATGTATTAACACGATGCTATGCGCACCAGTCGTTTGGTAAAATCTTTCGCTCAGCATTAGCTACCAAAGTTGGAGGCGCCCAAAGCTGAAGCATCCGTCCGCCAAACCAGTTGATGTGCACCAACTGGTTTTACAGAAGTTACCACTTGCCCTCAGCTTGATCATCTGGTGGGAGCTCACGGCTATGAGCTTGGCGCAACAAGAGCTTTGAAGGGGTCTGTCTGGATGGAAAAGTGCAGTTCTCAAAGGGCTCACTTTCGCTTTCGCCTTGTAAGGAGAAGAACGGACCATGAAGTTTACACTTCCAGAAGACGCGTTCCCCGAGGTGAATTTATCCAAGGACCACAAAGACGCTTTGGCCGAAGAAGCGGACACCATCATCCGAGAAACCCTTGCAGCGAACGAAGCTTTTCTTGCAGACGGAGGAACTTTCAAGGACAAAAGCTGGAGACGAGTGTGCACGAAGGACGGATTGAGTGTGTACCATAACCGCCAATCGGCCACTGGAAGCTCAAGAAAGTCGGGTAAACCGCAGAAATCGGGGTCGTTCTCTCTCGACACTCACCTTGCGTCTCAATCGACGCACCCGTCGTCCTTGAACAAGCAAGTGAGTTCTGACGAAGCTTCATTCTCCTCTTCTGCATCCGACAAAGTGAGACGTCCAGGAGGATTCCACACGATTCTTCACGGAACCGTTGACGGCACCCTAGACGACTGCATGTACGGTACTTTTGCCGCCACGAACCAGTCGTGGATGTGGAGAAGCTCCCACATTAACGACCGTCTCGATGACGCGCGCGTTCTTGCCACCATTCGAAAACCGACGGAGAAGGACCCTTTCCAGTTCCTGGGTGTCAAGTGGTTTGTCAAGGAACGCCCCGCAATGCTGAAGGGTATCGTACAACAACGAGATTATCTCATCCTGGAAGCTACGGGGCTCACACGCGACTCAAAAGGTGAACGGGTTGGATACTATTTGATGCACTCCATCGCGCTGCCTGGAATCATCCCCAACCTGGACGATTTGGGTCTTCTCCGTGGAGAATTGAGCTTGTGCTTCATCGACCGCCAGAGCGGACCAGGAAAAGTCACGAAATACTGTCGTGGCTTCAGTAACCCGAAGGGGAAAGTTCCCGATCGTGTAGCCATCGCCCTCATGGCAGACTCGCTCATCTGTGCGGCGAAAGTCGTCGACTACGCGTACATCAAGAAACTCACGTGGTTGATGAAGAACGAACGACAGTCTCAACGAGACCCGAGTGGCTCCCGTCCGAAACGCTGCCAAGTGTGCAGCAAGAGCTTCGCGAAATTCGGCTTTGCTGCCGCTGGGTACGGATCGTCCTGTCAGATTTGTCATCGAGCGTTGTGCTCCAAGTGTAGTGTGACCAAGAAGATGACCGTGGATGTATCGGACACTGGCGCAGTGAAACAGTGCACGCTTCGATTCTGTCTTGGATGCGTACGTGAAGCAAAAGAGAAATCGGTTTGGGAGATGGCGCTAAGTGGAGTTGAGACTTCGACCGAGGCTTCGTCCGGTTCTGGTTCAGTGCGATCAGGACCTCTCATGTAAAAAGCTTGCTCGTACGTAAACGTTCTCGACAATTTACACCACAAGTTGCTCCTTCGCAACTACTACTACTAGTACCACAGTAGCATTAGTTTTGATGCGAAATCCTACTCTCGGCATTCTTGCGATCGTATGAATGGATTAATACGATTGCACTGCCATTGAAAAGTGATGTGATGTGTACCTGCAAGATTTTTAGCAACAGAACGAGGAAGCCATCATTTTTGTGAATGAACCATTGATGTATCTGGGCGGACAGCGGTGTGTCTTCTGACGGACTTTCGTTCAAATTGGGTGAAAAAGAAGCGTCGGATCGATTGTTTCGGTGGAAGCTTGACTGGGTATTTCAACCTGAAAAGAAGAATCGGGAAAAGCTCGAGGTCGTTGTTGGAGTAGGTTGTATAACCACCGATTTGTCACGAGTTGAACGTTGAAGTCACGTTGCCGTTGTAGCTTGATTGGTCGATCACCGTGAAATTGTCTTCATCCAGATGTAGAGCACGCAATGCCCCCACAACATCAGCCTGTCCAATCTGCTGCATCAATATTCGCTGAGTGTTGAAATAAAGCAACAATCGCGCCTCGAATGAAATGCGTCGCCCAGTCACCCGCGATATCAGCGCCTCGTTATTCAACAGGTGCGGAAACAACATTGCAATCGTGTCTTGGGTAACAACGCCAGTGATACCAGCAACAATTTGCACTACGCAGCCCCCAGCATTGCCACATACGCGTCGGATCTCGCGAGCACTTTCGCCAGTCGATTCTCGGTCAACCAGCGCCAAAATCCGGATAGATTTCAAGCCAAACAACCGATGCTTGAACGTACTAGTAGCCCCCCTTGCTGCATGACAAACTGGTGCTCGCCACTTCCGTGTTGACTGATAGCTTTGGGGTTCAACCCAACTTTACGAGCCTGCAAACCGTCAAGTAGTTCCCACGAAAACTTGAGCACGTCAGCTTGAAAACGCTGCCCAGTTAGCAGCAACTGGGTAATGTGCAGGTCCCGGCGCTCCATCAATTGACAAATTTGGTGTCGGAGATCGTTAATATCCAGCGTGAGGTTGTACACCCGGGACTCGTACACTTGTTGCTCACGACGTTGCTGTTTCTGCGCGGCACTCAGTCGATGCGCCCGTTTGCGTTGATTGTCGGGAACGAAAGCAAACTTCCTTTCACTCGACGCTGGTGGAAAGCTTGGGGCTTGAAATCGCGTTTCTTGGTTTGGAGCCGATGCAGCTGCAGGTTCTTCTTCCGGAGACGAGCTGAGAAGTCTTGAAATCTCCATTGCTGTGGGAGGAGACCGTCGGATGAGAATGGGAAAACCAGAATGCACGTAGCTTTAACTCAACCGTCAAGCTACATGTAGCACTGCGACGAGGCACTGGAACACGAGACGCTGGATTATATTAGCTGGGGAATAATGGCATCGTCGTCATAGTCAAGCAGCCTGCTCTTCAACACCTTTCTCTTTTGCTGAGGTTTTGACACGCAGCCTCGGCTCAGAAGCGGAAAGTTAACCCACCACGTTGTGAAAAAGTTACTTGAGTCACCGATATGAGTTGTTGCCATGCTCTGCTTGCTCTCAGCTTCCAGAGTGGAGAAGCTTTGTAGTGGGTTTTCCTTGCGACCAGCGGCAGACAAACTCCGTCCACAGGATAAAAGTTGGCGTGCTGAAGTATCATTATCACATTGTGCCCAGGTATCACACTCGACCCTCAATTGCTGTCTCGCTCACTTCCGTAAACTTCATGTACGCATCGACCTATTTCACATCCGATTCAACCGCTCGACAACGTGCGTTGTTCTCCCCGAATGACCGATAACAACACCGTCTTCTGTTCTCCGTCTGAAAATGGCTTGATACACTGACAGTGAACTCACAGACGTGGTGTTTGATATTGCGAGGCACTTGTGAAACTGAGTGTGGAGTTGTTGACGCTCGTCTCGCAGTTGTCGAATCTCGGACTTCTTCAGGACTCGCAAACGAACCATTTTGTCGCAGTGCTGTTGACGTCGCTCATCCGGTTTCGCTAGCTGAGCCCAAACTTTCGTAGTTGAGTCCGCCCAGTCATGAAGCTGGACCCACTGCTTGGCAGCCCGCTTTCTTGGCTATAATACACTGAACCATGCAACTTCTTACCATAAGATGCGAAGTGGTGGGGTAGAACTCGTCAGTCTCCTGATCTCACCCCTAACCTGTCCACGTGGTCTCGACAAGATCAGTTAGGTAATCAGGAGCTGCGTTGTAGCGTCGTGGGATCAGTCATTTTTCGAGTGACCACCATCGCGTTTTCACGGGATCACATCAGAACGTCGTCATGGCCCCCACAGAATCGAATGACGGTCCAGTGTGGGTCCAACTTCACAATTGGGCCGAGTCGACCACCGCAGCGTGGACGACGGAGACGAAGAAGCAGTGGACGAGACAAAAGCGCAAGGACAAAATGGTGCGGCTGAGAGCCCACAAGAAGGCGGAACTGGCAGCGATTCGAAGCGAACGGGAATTCCTCGAGCTGCAGTTCAAGAAACGACTCACGCAGTTCAAAACACTCTCTCCACTTCAAGACGAGAACCAGCTCAGCCAAGCAATTCACCGCCTCGCTCTCGAGAGCGACGCACTTGGGGCTGAGAATCTCGAGATTCGCAAGAAATGCGGCCTCCATGAACGTCTCCAGTCTCTGACAAGAGAGAAACTAGTCGAGGTTACGGGTGTTCCGGAGAAAGGTGCCAGTCTGGACGTGTACGAAGCAGTTAGGAGGTCTCAATGGCTGTCGCCCCATCAACCGAGCGATTCCTCCGGCTGGCTGGTGCATTTTCCCAACGCTCCGTCCTTCCACTTCCATCCGTTCACCCGAGAAGAATACGACGACGCGGCCAGGCCTTGCTACGAGGCACTAGCTGATGACCCTCCGTATATCAAACTGGTGGGCTCGATGTGTGGGTGGAACATGCATTGCGCGCCATTGACGCGAAGACCTGAAGACAATTCGTTCGTCGCTCATGCGAGATTCACGACTCACATGAGCCATTCACTGGAAGACTTGGCGGAAATAATGCTGAGAATGGGATTCGAGGCGATGCCAGTGATAGCTACACCCGAGATATGGAGCTACAGTCAGCGCGATACTGTGCGCAACGAGGTCCTCCAAGCAGTGGAAAAGGACGTGTACGTGATGGCGTGCAACATCCCTGGACCAATTCACCTCCGCTATCTGTATCTTCTGAGACGATGGAGCCGCAAACTTGCGAACGGGAAGCGCTCAGTTACGTGCATGATGCTAATTGCTGACACGAAGGATAATAAACGGAGTCGAGACGCTGAAGGACCGCAGAATGACGTTGAGTGGGTGCACGAGGGTGGCAATTTCCTCACAATGACGGAATCGAGCGATAAGTCGGTGGATCTGAGCTTTGATCATTGGGCGAGTTGCCGGAACGACCTACACGGACAGCATCTCTTCATCCAGTGGGCGCAATTTGTTTGCCGCTGGGCACAAAGGATCCAACCATCAAGACTAATCACGTTCGGAGGTCGAGATAATGCCAAAGTGTAGGAGGGCCATCTCAATAGCTCTCTACACCGTTGGATTCATTAGCATTCATGTATTATAAAACGAACCAGTTTGGTGTACTGCGCGGCACAATTTGTGCCTACCACACCTGTCGTTCTTCGTGAAACATTTAACGTTTCGGGTGAACTTGGCTGAGATGGTATACATAAAAATAATGCTCGATCGATTCCAGCACCAAGTTCATTTCCCCAAATCTCACTGAAACGAAAAGGTTCGACGGCAAACACAACTTCGGTAACTACCGTAGGCTGCACCCAACACAACATTCAGCATCATGGCAGTCCTAAATGGCAAAAGCAGCAGTAATGCTCTGGATTACACTTGAACTCAGTGAAAATCGAGCAGGTAATCAGCGTTTCCGGAATTTTGACTCGCCGTATCGACCACAACAGTTCGTCATTTGCAGTCCTTCCCAGTTCACTGCACAGCGTCAGAGTCAGATTAACGTCTGCCGATCAGACTAAAACTACCTACTGACTGACAACCTCAATTCGATACCGCGCCGACTATAGAAATGAACAAGACGGAACCAATTGTGGAGCTGGACTCAGCACCTTCAAGAGCGGCAGTCAGGACATGGCCGAAAGAGCTCAGGGAGAAGCGTAGAATGCAGCTACACTCCAAACGGATGACTCGCTTTCGAAGCAGGAAAGCAACCGAGAAGAAAACCCTGAAGGAGGAACACCGTCGTCTTGAGATGGAGCTGGAACATCGAACGAGTGAGTTGCACCGTGGCGCAGTTGGATGTAGCATCCGACGTAAAATTCTACGGCTCGTGCTGGAGTGCGAAACTTTACGAGGAGAAAATGTGGTACTACGACAAAGACTTGCTCAGTATATTCAACTCCAGCAACGTAGGTGTGCCAAGCCAACAGCTCAGCGCAACGAGAATTCCCCTTCATAAAACGAAAGTAATCAGGAAACAAGCCAAGAAAACACCAAAAACCTGTTCTCGGCCAGAATTTGACACCAGCTTTTGTCCAATTGACAGTATCACGGCAGTCCACTTGTTCCTTCAACAAGTTTCTGGGGTGAATTGTCTATCATGTACCGCTGACAAGTTCAACATTGGTCATTGCAAGCACATGAACAACTACTTTAACGCATGGCACAACTCGATGCATGACCCCAATGTGCTCCCATCGGGCGATATATTGAGCCACCAGTAAACCCGCACAAGACTCGCTTTCATAACCGGCGCATTGCTCGTACGCGACATTGATCGAGTTTTCATCGTTTTCTGTGAGTGTTGAAGTCCGCTCAACCTTCAATGACCCAATCGACGTCTGTCTCCACTTCAACCGCGTTATGGTTCATCTTGTTCGCCTTCGAGTCGCAAATCATCATACTGAACGCCATTTTGCGCTTCCCACTCGGCTACTTCCACTGTGCACCTCGAGATAGGAAACTTTACTTCGAAGTACCGGATATCCGTCGACCCCGAAATGTTGTGCACCAATACCTTACACTCTGGATTCACTTCCTGCAGGACTTGGACCGGGACTTTTTTCGTTGACCCCAGCTTCATATTCTGCTTCCGATTGGCTTCTTTGTCTAGAACGAGCTCGTAAATCTGCTTCAGTGTATCGTGAACGCCGAATTCAACGTACAGGAACGTAAGGGAGACTTCACTCTCCAACACGATCAGGTGTTGCTTCATCAGACATTCGAGCATTTCGTGTTCATTGCGCAACTGGTCAACTTGCCTTTTCTTCCGCTTTCGAAATTCCATCATGTTGGTCCGCTTCGCCGCTCTTTCCCCTCGAGCGACTTATTGGCGTCCCGCTTAGCACCCACTGTACGGGGACTGCTTGTTTTGTTCACCTTGCGCTGGGTCTTCATCCTCAAGCATTCCATGTCTCCGAAGCGCGTTGTCAAAACACTTCAAACAGTTTGTGCGCTCTACGCGTAATAATAACAAGGAAAACTTGCTAAGCGCTCCGTATCGAAGTATTCCCCACCGATGTCATTGAATTGCAAATACTGTCATCAGACAAGAACGCTAGTATTGTCAAGAAGTGGCCGCAAGAGATGATAAAGAATACCGCAAATAGGAGTAACAGTGCGGCCTAGATATTTGTCCGTCACATGAAGGCATTTGCTGAAACTGGAAATCCCGCCGAGGTCCACAGAGGAAACACTTGTGTTCGATACCTTCAATTTTCCCTACGCAGCCTTCTACGAGAATAATATTCTTCAGGATTTCTTGTATTCGCACCAACATAACTACAACGCAGTACGAGCAACAAGAAAGCCGCGTATTCCAAACCTAAATCGCAGACGCTTCTAATTAGTGCTGTATATTTGAAGTTGAAGTGAATGAGAAGAAGCAGCAGCAGCAGCAAATGCACCACACTGAGCAAACGCAAAACAGTATGTACGACTCAGGTTAGAACTTTCGTGATCGACTCGGTCTGTAATGTTGAATACATTTTTCTGTGGGGCATTCTATAGCCATGACTATTGAGTATAATGCTTCTAGTTCAAGTTGATGCCGTATGAGACTTAGAGACTCGGTTCTCAGTGGTAGTATTACCATTTGAAGTACAAGCTACTCGCTGGATCTACGTTTAGCGACTGGCTTTTTTGTAAAAGTCGAAGTAATCGAGAATAACTTTCGTGTCCCTCATGTCGTGACCCTGGCTTACCATCATCGTCGAGACACGATTGGGAGTCTCGCCTTCGGACTTCCACTTCTTGAACTGCACTTCTTGCAAAGAATTGACGATATTATTGTTCGTACCTTTTAGCGAAACTTGCACCTTCGTCTGCCCGAGCATTCTCGCCAGCTCCAATTTGCCAAAGCGTTTTTCCAGCTGCGAGATGGCTGACGGACTCGTCTTGTCGAGTTTGTTGAGCTTGGCCACGTAGGAAACCCAAGTGCTAAACGCAGGGGTCTCGAAAACCTTGTCATCGGCAGAATCAAGTTTCAGAAGCTTAAAAACGTCGTTTCCCGTCATCCCTTTCCTGATCCAAGTCTCCTCCTCCAGTCTCCTGACAAAAGCGTTGGAGTTTCCCACTTTGTTTGCTTCGGCAAGAAGCTTCACCACAACTTTATCGCCGTACACTTTGTTCAGTTTTTTCAAAATCAACTCATCCGGGTTTTTCTCGTCAAACTTGGACACGTACGAAACCCAAGTGCTGAATGCTGGACTCTCCAAAAGGCCATCACGTTCCTTGCCCACCGCCAAAAGATTGAAAACATCATCCGTAGATTTTCCTTCGGCCAACCAGTTCTTGAGCGAGATGTCCTCCAACTTCTCGGCGACATACCTCGTCCTAACGTCCTTCTTTGCTGTTCCTAGTAGTTTGGTCAAGCCTTCATCGTCATAGCGCGTCTTTAGTACTGCAAATAATTCGTCATCTGGGTTCTTGCCGAGCAGCCTGACGTACGAATACCAAGTACTGAATGCTGGGGCTTTCAAGATATTATCTCCTCCTTGTTCAATTTGAGGAGGTTGAAAACGCCATCCGCCAATTTTCCATCGTTCTTCCAAGTCGTAAGCTGGGCCCTCTCCAACATCCCGGCAAACGCTCCCGAATTAAAGTTTTGCTTGGCTGCAACCAGCATGTGCGTGAGTTCTTCGCCCTCAAACTTCGATTTCAAAACAGAGAGCGCTAAATCGTCGGGGTTCTTCTTCTCGACCATTCCCACGTAAGACATCCACGTGCTTAGTACCGGGCTTTCAAAGAGTTTATCCCCCGCTTTGTCGAGCTTGAGCACGCTGAAGATATCGTCTGCAGTCAATCCATCGCGCAGCCACTTCTGGTGTTGCGCTTCTTCCAACTTTTTAGCTAAGGTCCTCGTGGTATAATCTTTCTTTGCCACTGCTACAATCCTTGCCAAACTGTCGTCCTTGAAAACGGTCTTCAGTTTCGAAAACACGATCTTGTCAGTGTTTCCGTTGTCCAGTTTCTCAACATAAGCCACCCATGTGCGCATCATTGGGCTTTCGAAAAGTAGGTCGCCTTCCTTCTCCAGCTTCAGGAAAGTGAAAACATCGTCTGCTGATTTCCCGTTCGAGACCCACGACTCCAACTGTGTTTGCTGTAATTTCTTAGCAAAATCTCTCGTACTTGAGACTTTAGTTGCCGCAGCCAACATGCCTGCTACCACGTCGTCTCCATAGTGAGCCGCCAGGCTGGAAAAGATCGCCAGCTCAGCCTTTTCAGGGTGCTTCTTGAACATTGTGTTCACGGAGGTAGTCCATTCTTGAAACTGAGGGCTATTGAACAGCTTTTTGTTTCAACCTCGCCAACGTTAACCTTGAGAAAGAGATCATCCGTGGCCTGTTGCTTGTTCGACACTAGCCGAAGCTTCGCGCTATCTGCAAGCTTTTTCGTGGCAGCAGAGAGCTTTTGAGTTCCAGACTTGGCTGCTTCCGTAAGCTTCCCAATGCTGAAGTCAAGTGCTCTCTCATCGTAGCTGTCGTCTTCTTCAACCGTGCTGTCCATAGCGGGCCTCAACCTTCTCTTGGATCGGAACTGGTTGCGATCAAAAGCGGGGATATGATGCCCGATTGCAGGGCTGGCGACAATTTGTGGGCCTGACGTTGTAAACCCAACACTGACACTTGCCAGTAGAGCGACAGCAGCCAAGAAGACGACACAGGTGAAGGACTTGGCAGCCATTTCGCAATACTGGGGACTAGACGGGCAGGTGTTGCGCACTTGAAAGTGGATTGAGAAGTGAGGTCAAACTGCGTAATAGCTGATACTTCACGAACTAGCAGGAAGAACCAACCTGTGCCAATGCTTCATCGTACTGTATATAGTCACGCATAACTGGATGACAAACACAAAACGAATAATCACAGCTGATGATGCCAAGTACTTCAAATCACTTTACCGGAACAAAACCAGATTTCTCTTACAATAGAGTCCTGGTATCCGGATATAAAGGATTTGTCGAGTTGATACACTTTATGTGGGGAAAATGTGTCATGAGATAGACACGCGATCAAAGTTTACATGCTGAAGCACACCTTAGATTAGTTATCAAACGATCATACGACCGACACGTACAACTTGTAACTTACACTGTACAAGACATTCAGACGAGCAACGCAAATACTCCCAAGCTTTAACTACTCAATAGTTGAGATGGCAGTACCGACTGCTCAAGTTGAACTGCAAACTGAGCCCATCGAACGAAAAGTTGCTGGGCATGAAGCTCGTCGTGGCAGCTCCCCAATGATCGTAGCTCACGTCGATCGTAGTTTCGTCAACCTCGGTGAATTTGATGTACGTGCCGCCTTCACGCACCCAGTGGATGCGATCGTCGGTCTGCTCTGCAGCACGACTACGAGCATTGGCTTCCGAGTCCGCGATCACAGTGACGTACGATGCCATTCGTCGCCCATTCTCCAGCTCGAGAAGTACTCGCCGAGCGAGGTTCACGTAGCGAAGGTGCAATGCTCCAGGCATATCGCGAACGAGCACATACGAATCTGTATCAAACTCCTGGAGAATCTGACAGCAAGTCCGCTCCTGTTGACGGTGCCCCCAAGCCGGAGGTGTGACCACAGTTGGCCAGGAGTGAATATCCAACTTGAGCAGCATTTTATCTGCATCCTCTAGTGAGCAATGCAGCCGTCTAGTAACTCGCGCGTGGGCGACGAGCGAGTTGTCTGCTCTCCGGGTCAAAGGAGCGTGGTGCACTGTCCAGCCAAACAGAGAACCCACCTCCTCGATCTGCGGATGTTCAAGTGCCAACGCGTCGTCGCAGCACTTGAGAACGGCGTCGTAGTCGCTCCGTGTGAATGGGTGAAAGTAAAACGACGGCTCCTCGTTTACTAAGTGCACGCACCAGCCTTTCTCGTCTGCTGTTGGTACTGGTGTCCACCGTGACTCCCTCATTCTATCACGGCTCTTGATGTCAAGTTCACGGTGAACCTGACTGCTTTCGCTCTGCACCATCCGCTGAAAGTTCACGTTCTTCTCGAGAGTCTCGCGCAAGGTCAAGTTCTCGGTTGCCAGTAGCTGACACATCAGAGCAAGTCTCTGGGTCTTTCGTGTCGTGATCGATTCGTCCCCAACGTCGTCCTCTTTAACTAGTTGGGTCTCTATCGTTGCAGGTCGCTGCTTTCAGCTCGCTTTCCAATTGCCGACGTTGATCCATCATAGCCGCCTGTTTTCCCTGCTTCTTGAGCCGATAACGCGCCGATCGTCTGCAATGGTTCACACGCTGTCGCTCCGCACGAACTTCCGCGGACCATTTCTTCTTCGTCGCAATCGCCCATTGCTGGACGTCCTCGCAGTCTTGGAGCGCATTGGATCAGCTCACTCTGACAAACCGCGCTAACTTTTAAATGCCGACAGAATCGTTAGCTGCACGCGGTGTTGATCCACGAGGATTTGCACCTAAAAATGCATAAACAGGAAGAAATTATGCATATGACCTCGGTGGGGGTGGTTCCCGCAACCTTAACTATGAGGAGGGGTGATAGTGCCGTGTCAGAAAATCAAAATCAAAATGCTCTTGCTTTCAGATCCCTGCTTTAAACACGGTTCTTTCATAGGAGGAGCAGCTAGTGTTTCATCTAACTCTACTGGAAGATGTGACAGCTTCCGCAGGGTTTCCAATGGTGATCCTGGGCGACACTTGTCGTTTTGGCATTTTGATCTTTAACGATATGAGGTTATGACACCCGTCCTGGCATAAGGTTTAGTGGCAGTTTAGCTTCTTAGATTATCAGATTTATCAGAATTTATCAGGCTAATGGTTGCTTTTAGGCGCTAAGGTTGCAGTATTTATGGTCGTAGGGTTGTATTTATGGTTGCGGTAACGCCATTCGACCTCGGTTATAAAATAAGTGCATAACACATGTCACACGTCTGGAGGAGACCGCTTTTGTTCTACCAAACCTCACAGCGAACCACTTCACCAATACATGTACTTCGAAGTACCAAGCTAGAAGTAGATGGAGAGGTTACTTTTCAGGTGTAGATGCATGTACAGTGTCATAAGGCAAACAACTTCTGTAAGTCGAGCAAGAGTGGCAACACCTACCAATCTGCCGATGTGATCGTTCGCCCTGAATTATGCATTTTTTAGGGAGTTGTCAGTGCATCATTTGTTCCCGGTTATGCATTTTCTTAGGGCTCGGTATGCAAATTCATGCGCCCTCGACGGTAGGAACAGAACCAACCTGTGCCAGTGCTTCATCATACATAGTCACGCATAACAGGATGACAACAACACCTCACTATGAACACGCATAATCCCAAACAGATGATGCCGAGTACTTCAACTCACTTAACACCGGTACAAAACCAAACTAGATCGTCATCGACTTAGCTGGGAATACCATGAAATCATCGTGTTTGTTACTGTCTTCAAGCTGCAGCAGTTACTGTACTCATGTTTGGTGCTGTTACCGATGTTGCACGTGTTGATGGTGAAGGTCAGGGGTAGCATGGACACTACACCTCGTCGCGTGCTCGTGGAAATGCGCAGTGCTAAAGAAGGCGTGGCTGCGCTGCACAGAAGCTGCAGGTTGCTATTGCGTGTCTGTGGCCCAGGTGCATGTCTGTGCCAAGGTGAGTATGCACAGTGATGAGCTAGATGTAGTCCTAGACGAACTAGAACTTTTGGTAGATTTCAACGCTCACTTTCCAATATACATTCAACCCCGAAGTGGTCTTCAAGTCGTTCAAGCCCGGCATCAAGTTCTAAGTGGTTATGAGCCCAAACCCTGGACCGGACGACATTCTCAACGATGGAAATTATTTCCATTGGGAATTCAACGCCAGGATGGCGCTGGAGCGAAAGGACCTCCTGCTTCACGTGACGCTCAAGAGTGATGACAGCGCCGGGAGTTGACCGCGCCTCGGCGACGTGGAAGACGGCGGACCTGAAAACGTTCGCGATTCTGACGCGCTTGTTGAGTCCAGTCTATCAAGCTATGGTGTGAGATGCTACATCTGCCCGCAACGCGTGGGAGATTCTGGAGGCATTCTTCGTGCGTCGTAGTCTTCACAACCGGATTCAACTGAGGCGTCAACTGCACGAGTTCCGAATGGCGTCGGGTAGCAGCATACTCGACCACCTCCAGCAGTTCGACACGTTGTGTATGAACATTGCTGCTGTCGGTGATCAACTCGCCGAAGACGAAAAATTGGTGGTTCTCCTGGGAAGTCTCTCGTCTGAATATGATTCGATGGTCATCGAGAACAGTGTGGGCCTCGATCTCCTGGCAGCTAAGGAAATGCTGCGCAAGGACGGCAGCGAGGGTGATCATTCCGAGGTAACCAGCGTCATGAAGGTGCTGGCGGACGAGGCCGTGGTCAGTTTCTGGGCAAGTGCTTCAACTGTATTCAACATGGCCACAAGAAAGTCGACTGTCCACAGTCAAGTCAACGATCGGGTGCTGGAGCTGGCGAATATGTGTTCTCGGCTACAGCGGAGCACACGGAAGACTGGCTTCTTGACAGCAGAGCAAGCAGCCACATGACGTTTTGTGAGTCTGACTTTACCAAATGCCGCAGACTTGCGTCACCATTCACAATCAGAATCGCTAACGGACACGCGATGGAGGCTGTTGGTGTTGATGATGTACAGCTCAAACTGATTAAAGGTGCTCAAGTCACGATGACGGATGTGCTATTTGTGCCTTCGCTAGATCGACGTCTAGTATCAGTGTCGGCGATGGGGTCCAAGAACATCGAAGTTCGATTTCGTGGTGATGTCTGCAGTCTAATTGATGCAGACGGCAAGCTGATTGTCGAGATTCGTCGGCAAGGGAAGCTTTTCGCTCTGATAGCGAGTCCAAAGGTTGCACCAGTCTCCGAGGAAGAGGTGGCAAGCTTGAGTACCGTACACGATGACAGTGCCATTTGGCACGCTCGCTTAGGCTACCCTCCATCTCGCAGAATGAAAGAGATTGCTGGATCCAGCGCGGGACTGCCGAAGAAATTGACAGTTCAAGATGAATCCCACAACGAAGAGGTGTGTTCCGGGTGCATGAAGGGAAATTGTCCGTCACGAAGTTTCCGAAGGCAGCTCGGACAAAAGTGAAGTCTCAGCATGTGCTGGCATTGGTCCATAGCGACGTCATGGGACCAATGAATGTAAAGACAGTCGGAGGAGCTCGCTACGTGCTTACATTTATTGACGATTTCTCACGGTACACTGTTGTGTATTTCCTGAAGAACAAGTCGGAAGTGATGGAGAAGTTCGTGCAGTTCAAGGTGTTCGCTGAGAAGCAGTTTGCTCGCAACCTTCGATGCATTCGGACCGACAATGGTGGTGAGTACGTGAATCACAAGTTTGCGAAGTTTTGTGAAACTCACGGGATTATTCACCAGACAACCGCACCCTACTCCCCGCAGCAGAATGGAGTAGCCGAAAGGATGACCATGATCTATCACAAGAATGTGGAGAAACGTTGGTGGGGAGAGGCCATTAAAACTGTGGTCTACATCGTCAACAGGATCCCGAATCATCTCGACACCCGAACTTCGCCATTCGAGATCGTCTGGGGAGCAAGCCGGATCTTAGCCACCTGCGAGTGTTTGGCTCGAAAGGTTTCGCACACATCGACAAGGGCCGTCGCAAGAAACTCGATGCAAAGGCGTTCGAGTGTATTTCTTGGGCTACGCGGAGGATGCGAAGGCTTACCGAGTGTGGAACGTCAAGACAGGAAAGCTCTTCATAAGTCGAAGTGTTCGCCTGGATGAATCTGACGCTACTCGATATGTCCAAGTTGTTGCCAGTGATAGCAACACTCGCATGGTCGTCGACAGCGATTTTGATGATGAAGTTGTTGTTTCGACTCCAGAGCCACCAGGGCCTGAGTCGATGGATACGGATGAAGACATGCTGGAAAGTCCTGATGACCTCGGGCAAATGGGGGAGGAGAATGATACCGGTATATCGCAGCTGATCATGTAGAATCTCACATGTTGGAAGCAGCGTATCGCCATGGTAGTTTGCACGAGGACAGCGGTGACCAACTGGCAGTGATACCGGCTCGTCATCCGTTCTCACTACATCACGAACCATTCGGTATTATCGATAGTGATCGCACGGTGTTCTCTTCGGCACCTCGCCGCCCGACCCCAATTGGTCGCCAGGCGACTCAGATACTGTCTCTGCCACCAATTCCAGATGATGAACACCGAAGTAGCAGCGACGGAGGCACTGTTAAGAACGAGAACAACTCCAGTGACTTACAGGTTGAAAATGATCGTCGCGAAGCTAAACGCCAGCAGACGGAGAGTGGTGAACACGCAAACGTGTCTGTGGAAGTACCGAGAAGCTACAATGAGGTTATCAACTCCAACGACGCAGAATTGTGGAAAAATGCAATGGCACAAGAGCTTGACACGCTTGCTACGAATCACACTTGGGAATATGTCGATCCGTCGGGTGGTGCCAAAGTTATCGGCTCGAAGTGGGTATTCGCTCTCAAACGCAATGAGAAGGGCGAAATTACGCGATACAAGGCACGTCTTGTTGCGCTCGGATGTCATCAAACGGTTGGAGTGGACTATGAGGAAACTTACGCGCCGGTCATCACCATGAATTCGATTCGCGTATTCCTGAACAGGAATCTGGAGCTTGAGAACGAAGTGGAACTCGTCGACGCAGATGCAGCTTTCACTCAAGGTCATATGAAGGAGAGAGTTCTGATGAAGCCGCCTCCAGGTATTGATGCCCCGGCTGGGGATGGTTTGTTTGCTTCTCCGGAGTCTTTATGGGCTTAAGCAGTCAGCTGCAGTGTGGTACCAGACTTTGTCGAAGGCGCTGAAGAAAATGGGGTTTCGCGCTTGCAAGTCGGATGTCTGCGTGTTTGTGAAGCAAGTCGACGGATTTTCAGTATATATTGGTGTGTACGTCGACGATATGCTCATTGGAGCGAAGGACAAGGCTGCAATTGCTGATGTGAAACGAGAGCTGGCGAGTCATTTCAAGATAAAGGACATCGGGCCACTGACGTACGTACTTGGTGTGAAGGTGGAGTACTCCGCTTCAAATGGAACCATGGCGCTGACGCAACGAGCTACAATCGACAGAATGGTTGAGAGGTACAACCAGGTGGGCTCTCACAGCACGTACAACCCGAATGTTCCTGGTGAAACACTCGTGAAAGAAGACCTGACTCACGAAGAATAGACCACGATGAAGAATCGTCCCTATCGGTCGCTAATCGGGTCACTTCTGTACGTGGCTATGGCTACCAGGCCCGACATCGCGTTCGCAGTTGGAAGATTAAGTCGATTTGTGGAGTCACCAAGTTCATCGCATTGGAAAGCGGCAATTCGAGTATTGAGGTACTTGAAGTCAACAGCCGACGTTGGCCTGCACTACAAGATCGGTCGACGTGGATCTGACCCAGTGGCGTTCCGTGATGCAGACTGGGCTGGTGATAAGCAGGAGCGCAAGTCCTTATCCGGAGTGTTGGGCGTCATGAATGGTGCACCAGTAGTCTACAAGTCAAAGTTGCAGAGAACCGTCGCACTAAGTTCAGCCGAAGCCGAGTACATGGCTTTATCGCTGTGTCTTCAAGAGATATTGTGGGTACGCAGCTTGCTTGACGAAATGGGTTCATCGGTTCACGGACCCACTCTAGTGCACGAAGACAACCAGAGCGCAATTGCAATGGCTACAAATGGAGGTTACCAGTCAAGGGCGAAACATATTGATGTTCGTCATCATTTCATCAGATATCACGTGGTGCAAAACACGATCGAGTTGCAGTACATCCCGACGCGTTATCAGCTTGCGGATTACCTCACAAAAGGTATGTCGACGAAGATGTTTACGGCTTTGGTGTCGAAGAGCGGCGTGCACGGCAAAGAGTTGCGGGGGCGTGTTGATGGTGAAGGTCAGGGGTAGCATGGACACTACACCTCGTCGCGTGCTCGGGGAAACGCGCAGTGCTAAAGAAGGCGTGGCTGCGCTGCACAGAAGCTGCAGGTTGCTATTGCGTGTCTGTGGCCTAGGTGCATGTCTGTGCCAAGGTGAGTATGCACAGTGATGAGCTAGATATAGTCCTAGACGAACTAGAACTTGTTGGTAGATTTCAACGCTCACTTTCCAATATACATTCAACCCCCGAAGTGGTCTTCAAGTCGTTCAAGCCCGGCATCAAGTTCTAAGAGCACGAATGTTGACTGAATGTAGAATAGTTACGCAAACGCAGTCACGCAATTAATCCAGTGAGGGCTGTCCATCCCTGTTAGGTATTCCCAGTATAAATTCGTGCTGTGCACGATAAATTAGGAAGTGTTCAACACAGTCAACAGGTGCGTGCTAATACTTTGTGTGCTATAATACAGTAGTATTTTATCAAGTTTGAGTTTAGAAGTTGTCCAGTTGGTGAGGCAGCGACACATAAATACATTCAAACGAGCATCATATTCAACTGAGGAGATGGCAGTGACCACTTCTGAAGCCGAGCTATTACTTGTTGAATACAGTATACCTGTGCTTTGGGTTCCCCTTCCCATCGTGTTACCTCGTGTTTCCTCTTTTAAATTAAACGTTTAATAGAGTAGTAAACTCCGATCGCGTGCTTGATCATGCAATCTTCATGGAAAAACACCGCGTGCAGCTAACGATTCTGACGGCATTTAAAAGTTAGCGCGGTTTGTCAGAGTGAGCTGATCCAATGCGCTCCAAGACTGCGAGGACGTCCAGCAATGGGCGATTGCGACGAAGAAGAAATGGTCCGCGGAAGTTCGTGCGGAGCGACAGCGTGTGAACTATTGCAGACGATCGGCGCGTTATCGGCTCAAGAAGCAGGGAAAACAGGCGGCTATGATGGATCAACGTCGGCAATTGGAAAGCGAGCTGAAAGCAGCGACCTGCAACGATAGAGACCCAACTAGTTAAAGAGGACGACGTTGGGGACGAATCGATCACGACACGAAAGACCCAGAGACTTGCTCTGATGTGTCAGCTACTGGCAACCGAGAACTTGACATTAGATTCCCATTCCGAGAATGCACGTTGCCAGTTCTCATCATCCCGGGCGTCACAAACCAAATCTGTTATAGTTCGAAATGGCTTGAACAATATCAAAGCTATCTTGCAACGCTTGACTACAATATCGAGAGGTGTTTCGTCATTTACGAAAGCATCCGAGCTCCAGTTATCACTGGAACAACTTCGTATCGATATTTACCAACACAGTGAGTACTGTGAAGTGGATGACGGTACGAAAAACGCGCTTGTTCAGACGTAGACTGGGAGCACTTTCGTCTAAAGCACTTCATCACATACTCATACAAATTAATGCCATCCAGAGATTGAGGGCGCCAACGATAGTCGTCAAGACGTGAGGCAGATCGATACAATTTGCCATCTGGAACATTTGCATCCTGTTCGAGTACATCAACACCAATTAAATCACAGCCGTGACCATCGAAACCAAGAAGTTCTTTCATAACTTCCGTGATTGGTAAGTTGCTGCAAGATGCACCCTGGTAACTACACGACTTTCGAAGCAAATACAAAGCTGCAAGAGGTCCGGCTACTTCCCGACGATTAGCCAAAGCAAATATCATACTTGCAACACGTTGTCGACTTCTGCAACGCTCGCTTGACAAATTTCGTGCTGTTCTTTGACGATCTTCCTTGTCTTGGCGGCGTTTAGATGCTGCAAGAGCAACTGCTGTCACTGAATCAATTTGGTTTTGTTGTTTTGTTACATACTTGCAACAATAATAGATCCAGTCCAACACTGCTTCTCCCCCAATCAGTACTTGTACATCGTGATTCGACTTGAAGGCGCCCATGATTACATCATTGTATCCGTTAATATACTCACATGCTGGTTGCCTTTGCAATTGTATACCTTTGTTCGTAAGCATAGTACGATCACGTCGATCGCGAGGATACCCATATCGGCACGACCCTTGTCGGCAAGCACGCGATTTTTTGAAACAGCTCGCAGCATGAGTCCACCAGTGCAAATTGAAAAGAAAAACAAGCAACGCTACCATAAATGTAAATGCTGTGGATGTCCATCTCAAATCGTAACTGGACGGGGGCATCATCTCAATCACTCGTGCCATCTCATCTCTGGCGAAAGCATCATCACTCTGTCGATCGAATGTTCCTTGTGCCTCATTAATGGACTCCAGGAAATCAGCAACGATACTCTCATCAATATCTTCCAAAGAAAGAGAGAGTTCACGCTCATATATGCGTTTCTTCGCTTCCGCTAAACTACCAACCGCATTCGCCTCACTTATCGCTCTCTCTTGTAACTCGTTCTCACTTAACTCACGCATCACTGGGGGCCATCTAGGCGGTCGATTTTGTAGCAGAATCTGACGGAGCACATGCTGTGAGCTAACTTGAATTCCACAACTTCCGCATTCGAGCAAAGATGGCTCACGTTCGTGAAGCAACTCACTTGACGGTGGCATCCGAATGGTTTGTGGGATATCTAGTGGTCTCAAGCACAAATATGAATTGCCACAAAAACGACAGAAACCACGAGAAATCTCAAGCGGAAAGTTTGTTGTCACAATGCTTTCCGTGTAACGTTCAATCTCACTATTGAATTCATCTCCACGTTCATCTACAACACGATTATATGCTGGAATATTTGGTGGTGCCCGCAGACAACCAAACCAGAAAATGTGCGTGTAATGTACCACCGCCCTGTGTCTCTACCATCCAAAAGTAAGCTTTAACGTCCCCAAACAATCCGTCAAAAGGCTTATGACGCATGCTCGTTAAAGGTACGCCTAGCACATGCTCAATAAATGCTTCCATGTTCCGCATAAAAATTCGAGCCGAAGCAAAATCGTTCTTAAATGAAGCTGCTCTCAATTTTCCACGCTCCGGAATCGTTGACACTGGTGCATCAAAAAGTGTATCAACCTTTGTAACACCACTATAATACGCGAGTACAATCGAACCCGATACGTTCGGTGTCAACGTCACAAACAAGGCCGGCTGCCCGAATCTGGACTGATATGCAAATGCTTTGCGTCTGCACCGCTCTCGTTCCGCATCGCTTCCCCAAAAATTGCTCTCGCTTATTTAAACGCTTTTAAGGAATCGACTAGCTGTTGAAGAAGTTCCCGTGGTTGATAAGCGTCCATGGCGTCGTTGCTCATTCTCGCGCAAAGCATCCGTTAATTCACTTGATGAAATGTCAGCATACCCATCAAACGCTCCAGGGTATCTCTTGCATCGCAAGCCAATATTGAGATACATACTTTGCATTGCAATCCGATCAAATGCAACAAGCGTAAATAACTCGTCTTCTGCAAATGCACGTGAACTTAGGGAGCAATAATGTTGCACACATGCATGAAGTGATACGTCAATTTTGCGAGTCTCGCCAAGATGTCCACGCCCATAAGGGAATAAAAGCGGGAACATTTTAGCAAAGATTTCACCGTCATCTTGCGAAAACTTACTAGAATGGCGAACGAGAAATCTTGGTACAGCCTCTGAATTTTCAGTTATATCGACACAGATTGCACATCCGCCACGCCCACATCGATATCTTGTTCTGTGAATACTATTCGTCGTTCAATAACGTCATCCTCGTTATGAAAGCTCTCATCCATTCGCTCAGCAACGCGATCGTGATCTCGTTCAATTTCCTCACTTTGAGGTGACTCACTAAATAATTGATCTGCAATTGACTCGGGTTCCAAATGACTGCAATCCATACCAATGCCGAAAAAGTAGGGATTTGAGGAGCGGAAAAACTCTAATAAATCTTCCACGCGTTTTCGTCGAACTAGATGCATTTTCTTCACTTTTGCACGCTGCGTATCCGTGAAAGGACCAGCAAGTACAACGCGATAAGAAGTCACACCATCAAGACGACGAGGTAATAATGTTGCTGGGGGTCCCGGAGAGGCAGCAAAAGCAAGACAGTGTGATCTTATTGCTCGATGGGATCCTCCACGCATAACACGAGTCATCACCACTGTACTTACAGGCTGTATCATAAATCGCTCCGCCATGGTTGTATCCACAAATTGATTGGGGGTAACACCAACGAAAAATCCGTTCTTGATCGAAAACTTCGGAATTTTATCCTTTGACAGACTATCTTGACACTCCGCACATATCACCAAGCTTGGAATCTCCCAATACACTTAAAACCACGGGGAGACAACAAAATACCTTGAAATGCAGAGGATATGCTGGAACAATCGTACTCTTTGTAAAGTTCAGGAGGAAGATCTTCACTTTCACTATCCAAATGTGTCTTCATACGTTCAATCAAAGCTCGCTCGCCAACTTTCACGCAATGACAGTCTCGCGAAAGAACATACCGATCACAAACTGCACAAACACTTTCATTCAACTTGTCGGCGCCAAGAGCTTTCTGCAAACGAGCCAATACTGCACGCTTTGTTGAATCTTTAATTGGTTGAAGCGGTGATCTCAAAAGCGCGGTAGTTTCAAGATCTTCCCGACGAACCTTATTAATTTTTTTGTCGTTGAGCTCTCGCATACTCCCGTTGCTTCCGCAACCGCTCTGCGCGGGCGGCGTTCGGTTGATTTAACCTGTACCGCTTAACCGCAAGCCGATTTCGCTCTTTTCTTTCTTCTGAGCTCAGCACTATCAAAGCAAATCCGCACAATGAAAATACGCCAGTTAACGTCCTTCGTGATCAATCGACGTATGACAAAAATAAATCCTACGCCAGTTAGATATGCCAGTTAGACACTCCAAATGAATCGCCGTCTCCCCACCGGCCCCGTTCCAACCTTTGCTACCGCCTCGTTGGTATAATTCGCAAATTTCCACCGCGAAGACCAAGCACCGCAAGGAAACCCTATCAGGATGGCCAAAAAGCGCAATACAGACAACAACCCGAACACTAAAGCGTCCCCCTCAAGAAGCTGAGATTGAAGCAGACCCAGCAAGCAGGAATTGCTCAAAACCAGCGCGTGCTCGAAAGCACCGACGGTACGCACATATGTTTGGCATCATACTCTTTGCTTTCACGCTAACCTTACCACTTTAACTAGAGCTCCTACCGTATATAAAAGAAAACATGACGACTGACCAATACGGGAGATTCGTCGCCACCGCCACCGCCACTGCTGCTATCAGGATCAAAGGACGCGTCATCCTCATCAAACCCGACACATGTGCTTCGCCTGTTTTTGACTGATCCGTCCATCTCTGATTCGGCTTAAGAGCAAAAAGAGGTACTGTCGTACTCGTAGTTTGTTTGTATTAAAACAGCACAACGATATATTACTTACCGATTCACTACAACAGGATTTGGAAGCAGCGCAGGCAGTCAATGTCTACGAAGCAAACACATGTGTGATTGCACTCACACTCTTCGACATTGATATCAACAATCCACGTCTACCCAATGAAGGTAGTGTGATCGAGTTCTCACCTACAAAGATGAATCTCTACGCCTCCTGCTGCCAAGTGCAAGCCAAACTTCCTGCTTTATCGGTCGTGTCTGACGACACTGCTGGTACTAACGCAGATGAGTAAGCCTATCGGGCGATCCACGGCGCCAAGAACAAAAATGATTAGCCAAAAAGGTAATTAATGCAGCCATTTAACGATTTTTTCTGTTTTTTCGAAAGCATCGATCGTCTTAGAAAATAGAGAATCTATCTGAAGCACTGTAGCTTTACAATGCACTGTTTGCGTGAAGGCACATTTTGAAGCCAGGCATGTAGAAAGCCGCACATCAGAGACGTTCGAGTTCAAATCAGCCGTCCTCGCTTACTATGACACGCACTTCATGCCTGTAGTTATCAGAGGGTGACAGTTAGAACTTCATAGAGCAAAACAAAGTACCAAATGGCTCCCACGACACCCAGGGAGATGAAAACACCAACACAAAGCTAGTAGCAGTACAGTTATCACCGTACATGTTGAAGTTGAAACTGAAGTTGACATCTCTAACAATATCACAACAAGTTTAAATTGCAATCAAACGTAACAACCGCCATTCGCTTTATTTTATACCGGTATTGCACTTGGCATTGGTCTACATGATGCACAAAATATCTTTAAAAACACTCAGTGCCAGTATACTTTCCCCCGCTCTGCATTACCAGCCTGCGCGCTTCACGTAATAACATAACACCTATTTATTACTACGGAGTAGGATTAAGAACGATATGCTCCTTTAACTACCGAACTGCGAACCCGGCGGCCCTACAAAAGTTTGTCATTGGTGCAACTTAAGGCCCTTCACCAATGTTGCTCAACCACCGGAGTTTGTCATTGGTGCAACCTTGAACCCTAACCAAAGTTGCACAATGGCTACTGTTTGCCGTCTTTATTTAGGCAATGTTTGCCTAAATGAAGACGAAAAGAAGGCAATGTTCAACAGTATTTGCTTAACTAAATTAAATCTGGTACACACGTGCATAGTTAGACGATGACGAGCTCAAAGTGTTCATCCGCCAGCTAAACGCAGAAGGCGAGGGTGGTTGAAACCGTATGCAGGTATAACCGAGCAGTAGGATAGTGCGGCAGCAATACATCCGCGATATGGTTGGATCCCTTCGTACATGAAACTTCGAGGGCTTGAAAGACGGTATACCCATGCGTCGCGTTGTCATTAGAAAACCTGCCACAATCTAAAACCTTTTTCAGAATCAAGTAGCGTTGGTTGATTGCTGCTTCAACCAAAGATTCCGCCTCAACACATCAATATTCGGCGCAAGCTCGTCGGAAGCAGCGATATCACGAAGCAGTAACGTCACTCTGCTGCTGATCGGTGCTGTGGGAATGGTGACTGGTCACCTGCTCGCTGACTATTGGTTCATGTCTGATGAAAATGTTGCAAGAAGAAGTTGTGGTCGTAATGAGAGAGGCGACGTCTCGAAACTCGTAACGACTCGGTTCGCTCTGCATCAACGATCATCCGCTGAAATTTGGTAAACGCGTGCGTGGTAGAACGACCAAGCACAGTCTTGCCCAATGCGCTGAAGGTAGAGTGTTTCAGTAGCGCAGCCTGCGTTGAGTCTGTATTTCGCTCCTTTCAAGGAACACTGCGGGCACCGGCGGTTTGACTATTCACCAGGGGTGTATGTGAGATCATTGACACCTGCATCACGTGAATTATGGTAATTTTCAGCCAGGCCGGTGACCGTGCTCATTTCCAGCGCACCATGGCAGCCGCGACCCTATACGACATGTACAACGTCTGGTCCGTCTTCGTGCTGCCCCCGATCGATGCCCTCGCGAACTTGCTGACGAAGGAGATGATCGCGGCGGACAAGAATGCCATTGGCGAAGTTGCAACTGGCGAGATTATGTGTAGTCAAAAGAATGGATTTCAAATAAAACACGTCAGTCGTCACCTGAAGTGCCTTCGAGGTGGGTGATGGCACTGGATCGAGCTCCGAAAGACTAACGAGCAGTACCTAGCATCCTGTTTGGACTCGTGTGCACGGCTGACAGCAGCGCGATTGATAATCGTTTTCTGGTACTCGAAGAAGGGCGGTTCCCGGAGAAGCTCCTAAGTGTCCGAGGTGACAATCTCTTTTAGTGGAGTCATCACCACCTTCGTACAACATGCACGTTTTCTAGACATATTCGTACTTACGGTGTTTGGGTGACGGCACAGGCAACATGCACGTAATTTATCAGTTTTTTAGGTATTCATTTCTACATCGCTCATGGTACTTGTAACGCATTAGTTTGATATGTAACCTCTATCAATTGGTATATAAATTGAGATATACCTTACCGGGTATACATTTTTGTATAGTCATACACTCGGATGTCTAAAATAAAGATCCAGAGAGTCTGAAAATAAATTTCAGAGAATACAAAAACAAGTTGGAAATTAAGAGTAGTAGTTAAAAAAACTGTGCTTTGTTTTGCTTAGGCAGTATTGATGTGCTTCTAAGCTACAAGCACGAAAGAGAGCACTCAATCAATGTCCTCCTCGCTTGCTCATTCTTGCTCAAATGATCTTCATATATTTCGATACTACCCCGATCTTCTGCATTTGTTTTTCAACCATGATTCGATCACTTTCTTTCTCGCTTGCTCATTTTTGTGGAGTGAAACGTTGACTTTTTAGGGCCACATTCCGAACGACAAGTGCCTTAACCCGAATAGACTGCAAGTGAACGGGTCGGCGAGTTGTGGACAAATCGAGACACCCTGGAGCTGCCTCGGGGCTAGAGTCTTTTCCCTCAGGCGACTCGTCGGAATCTCGGAATAACTTACGGTGACTTTCCCTTTAGGTTGCTGGGTTAGACATCGACTCGCTGCCAGACATACGACATACCCTCGCAAATACCACTGTGGCTTGCTTGCTGCTGCTACACGTGCTTGCACACGCTTTGCCCCGTTGGTCGTTTTATATGAAGTCACCTCGTTTCATTTGGGGTCACCGGTTCTATTATCACATGAAGAAAAAACTTACCAAATACTTGTGTTCTTGTTTCTCCCTTCCGCGGAAGAACTGCGACTCCCCGGATCCTTGGGTCCGGGTCCCCTAATTCGTTTTGTGTTTGTCATCCAGTTATGCGTGACTATATACAGTACGATGAAGCATTGGCACAGGTTGGTTCTTCCTGCTAGTTCGTGAAGTATCAGCTATTACGCAGTTTGACCTCACTTCTCAATCCACTTTCAAGTGCGCAACACCTGCCCGTCTAGTCCCCAGTATTGCGAAATGGCTGCCAAGTCCTTCACCTGTGTCGTCTTCTTGGCTGCTGTCGCTCTACTGGCAAGTGTCAGTGTTGGGTTTACAACGTCAGGCCCACAAATTGTCGCCAGCCCTGCAATCGGGCATCATATCCCCGCTTTTGATCGCAACCAGTTCCGATCCAAGAGAAGGTTGAGGCCCGCTATGGACAGCACGGTTGAAGAAGACGACAGCTACGATGAGAGAGCACTTGACTTCAGCATTGGGAAGCTTACGGAAGCAGCCAAGTCTGGAACTCAAAAGCTCTCTGCTGCCACGAAAAAGCTTGCAGATAGCGCGAAGCTTCGGCTAGTGTCGAACAAGCAACAGGCCACGGATGATCTCTTTCTCAAGTTTAACGTTGGCGAGGTTGAAACAAAAAGCTGTTCAATAGCCCTCAGTTTCAAGAATGGACTACCTCCGTGAACACAATGTTCAAGAAGCACCCTGAAAAGGCTGAGCTGGCGATCTTTTCCAGCCTGGCGGCTCACTATGGAGACGACGTGGTAGCAGGCATGTTGGCTGCGGCAACTAAAGTCTCAAGTACGAGAGATTTTGCTAAGAAATTACAGCAAACACAGTTGGAGTCGTGGGTCTCGAACGGGAAATCAGCAGACGATGTTTTCACTTTCCTGAAGCTGGAGAAGGAAGGCGACCTACTTTTCGAAAGCCCAATGATGCGCACATGGGTGGCTTATGTTGAGAAACTGGACAACGGAAACACTGACAAGATCGTGTTTTCGAAACTGAAGACCGTTTTCAAGGACGACAGTTTGGCAAGGATTGTAGCAGTGGCAAAGAAAGATTATACCACGAGGACCTTAGCTAAAAAGTTGGAAGAAGCGCAACACCAGAAGTGGCTGCGCGATGGATTGACTGCAGACGATATCTTCAGCGTGCTCAAGCTCGACAAAGCGGGGGATAAACTCTTTGAAAGCCCGGTACTAAGCACGTGGATGTCTTACGTGGGAATGGTCGAGAAGAAGAACCCCGACGATTTAGCGCTCTCTGTTTTGAAATCGAAGTTTGAGGGCGAAGAACTCACGCACATGCTGGTTGCAGCCAAGCAAAACTTTAATTCGGGAGCGTTTGCCGGGATGTTGGAGAGGGCCCAGCTTACGACTTGGAAGAACGATGGAAAATTGGCGGATGGCGTTTTCAACCTCCTCAAATTGAACAAGGAGGGAGATAATATCTTGAAAGCCCCAGCATTCAGTACTTGGTATTCGTACGTCAGGCTGCTCGGCAAGAACCCAGATGACGAATTATTTGCAGTACTAAAGACGCGCTATGACGATGAAGGCTTGACCAAACTACTAGGAACAGCAAAGAAGGACGTTAGGACGAGGTATGTCGCCGAGAAGTTGGAGGACATCTCGCTCAAGAACTGGTTGGCCGAAGGAAAATCTACGGATGATGTTTTCAATCTTTTGGCGGTGGGCAAGGAACGTGATGGCCTTTTGGAGAGTCCAGCATTCAGCACTTGGGTTTCGTACGTGTCCAAGTTTGACGAGAAAAACCCGGATGAGTTGATTTTGAAAAAACTGAACAAAGTGTACGGCGATAAAGTTGTGGTGAAGCTTCTTGCCGAAGCAAACAAAGTGGGAAACTCCAACGCTTTTGTCAGGAGACTGGAGGAGGAGACTTGGATCAGGAAAGGGATGACGGGAAACGACGTTTTTAAGCTTCTGAAACTTGATTCTGCCGATGACAAGGTTTTCGAGACCCCTGCGTTTAGCACTTGGGTTTCCTACGTGGCCAAGCTCAACAAACTCGACAAGACGAGTCCGTCAGCCATCTCGCAGCTGGAAAAACGCTTTGGCAAATTGGAGCTGGCGAGAATGCTCGGGCAGACGAAGGTGCAAGTTTCGCTAAAAGGTACGAACAATAATATCGTCAATTCTTTGCAAGAAGTGCAGTTCAAGAAGTGGAAGTCCGAAGGCGAGACTCCCAATCGTGTCTCGACGATGATGGTAAGCCAGGGTCACGACATGAGGGACACGAAAGTTATTCTCGATTACTTCGACTTTTACAAAAAGCCAGTCGCTAAACGTAGATCCAGCGAGTAGCTTGTACTTCAAATGGTAATACTACCACTGAGAACCGAGTCTCTAAGTCTCATACGGCATCAACTTGAACTAGAAGCATTATACTCAATAGTCATGGCTATAGAATGCCCCACAGAAAAATGTATTCAACATTACAGACCGAGTCGATCACGAAAGTTCTAACCTGAGTCGTACATACTGTTTTGCGTTTGCTCAGTGTGGTGCATTTGCTGCTGCTGCTGCTTCTTCTCATTCACTTCAACTTCAAATATACAGCACTAATTAGAAGCGTCTGCGATTTAGGTTTGGAATACGCGGCTTTCTTGTTGCTCGTACTGCGTTGTAGTTATGTTGGTGCGAATACAAGAAATCCTGAAGAATATTATTCTCGTAGAAGGCTGCGTAGGGAAAATTGAAGGTATCGAACACAAGTGTTTCCTCTGTGGACCTCGGCGGGATTTCCAGTTTCAGCAAATGCCTTCATGTGACGGACAAATATCTAGGCCGCACTGTTACTCCTATTTGCGGTATTCTTTATCATCTCTTGCGGCCACTTCTTGACAATACTAGCGTTCTTGTCTGATGACAGTATTTGCAATTCAATGACATCGGTGGGGAATACTTCGATACGGAGCGCTTAGCAAGTTTTCCTTGTTATTATTACGCGTAGAGCGCACAAACTGTTTGAAGTGTTTTGACAACGCGCGCTTCGGAGACATGGAATGCTTGAGGATGAAGACCCAGCGCAAGGTGAACAAAACAAGCAGTCCCCGTACAGTGGGTGCTAAGCGGGACGCCAATAAGTCGCTCGAGGGGAAAGAGCGGCGAAGCGGACCAACATGATGGAATTTCGAAAGCGGAAGAAAAGGCAAGTTGACCAGTTGCGCAATGAACACGAAATGCTCGAATGTCTGATGAAGCAACACCTGATCGTGTTGGAGAGTGAAGTCTCCCTTACGTTCCTGTACGTTGAATTCGGCGTTCACGATACACTGAAGCAGATTTACGAGCTCTTACATGTACACGGGCTTTGACGTTGCAGTTAACCAGTTAAGGCAGAATCTGAACTTACGCAGGTTTAAGCGACAGATCTTGAAGCGTGCGAGCTCCAGCTCCACTTCTTCCACCCGGCTAGGGCAGCGCACAGGCTTCTGCAATCGGTAGGAGAGCGCGTCCGAGTTCTCGACTACCAAGCGAGTAACTGTTTCTGAGCGTTCTGGTACACGGGCAAGGTGGTTATATTGGGGCTCCAGAACGACGTGATCAAGTTCAGCGCTTTCCACGAAATGCCAAGTTCTTGGGCAGCAACATCGACAGCGTCCAGGACGTCACTCCTGGAGATGGCGACCAGGAACGCGCCCTGCGACCCAGAAGCTGCAAAACGAAAAAGGAGGCTAGCATGGTGCCTGACGGCACGGCGGGTTTCGGCTGCAGAACTGGCACGAGTGCGTACTTAGCGTTCTTGAAATCATCGTGCAAAATTTGTCATTTAATTTCATTAGAATAGTTCAGGACACGTCACCTTCTGCTCGACGTCCGAGACGTTCGGACGCTGTGCCTGCATCCTCACAGTGGCTTAGTATGAGATTATTTGAAAATCTTTGCCTACCTATTAGTAGGTAATTTCGACCTACTTACGTTTTCCAATCGCCCGTCATCTACTTATATATCTCCGTGTTCGGACCTGTAGGTTATCTATAATAGGTTTGGGTTTTGATGGGACATCAACAGAGGTTTGCAGTGATCATGTGGCGTGATTTGACTGAAGCTGTATCCGATGATGTCGTGAATTTCTATGCCGCCAGCACCGATTACAAAACACCAATTGAGTTGTCGGCCACTCATAAGTGTTTTGACAACGCGCGCTTCGGAGACCTGAAATACTTGCGGATGAAGACCCAGCGCAAGATGAACAAAACAAGCAGTCCCCGTACAGTGGGTGCTAAGCGGGACGCCAAGAAGTCGCTCGAAAAGAGAGCGGCGAAGCTCCAGAACCATCGGGCCAACATGGTGGAGTTTCGAAAGCGGAAGAAACAGCAAGTTGACCAGTTGCGCAATGAACACCAAAGGCTCGAATGTCTGATGAAGCAACACCTGATCGTGTTGGAGAGCGAAGTCTCCCTTACGTTCCCGTACGCTGAATTCGGCGTCCACGATACAACGAAGCAGATTTACGAGGTCGTTCGAGACAAAGAAGCCATGCGGAAGCAAAATATGGTTCTGCACAAGGAGATCGCCAAGTACAAGATGCTCTATCGACTTCTGGACGATCGTGATGAACCCGAGACTCTCAGTTTTGCACCAGTGCTTCCGAGTACAACCGGGAACGGCTGGCGGGTCCATTTTCCCGACGTAACATCGTCTTTCTACTATCACCCGTTGTCGTCTGCAGAAGTGGAAGCCACAGCTAACCCGCTCGACCCAGGATTTACTGCTGATCTGACAGACACGTCTCTAGCAGGAACCTTCCTAGGGTGGAATGTCCACCGGGAACGAAACGCTCAGTCCGAGAAAATGGCGGTACGTGTGCGATTCAGCAAGCGCCTGAATTGCTCCATCGACACGGCATTCCAAGTGTCTTGTTCGCGACAGGAAGAGTTGCGTCCACTGCTGGTTACGCATCCCAATTGGAGCTGGAGTCAACGAAAAAGCGTCTCGATCCAAATACTGCAGGAAGTGAATCCAGAGTGCAAGGTATTGGTGCACAACATTTCGGGGCCGACGAATATCCGGTACATTTTTCTATCTCGAGGTGCACAGTGGAAGTTGCCGAGTGGGAAGCGCAAAATGGCGTTCAGTATGATGATTTGCGACTCGAAGGCGAACAAGATGAACCGTGACGCGGTTGGAGTGGAGACAGACGTCCATTGGGTCACTGAAGGTTGGGCGAACTTCACACTCACAGAAAACGATGAATACTCGATCAATGTCGCGTACGAGCAATGCGCCGGTTATGAAAGCGAGTCTTGTGCGGGTTTACTGGTGGCTCAGTGGGCTCAATATATCGTCCGATGGGAGCAGATTGTGGTACGAAACAACATGTTATCCTGGTAAACGAATCCCCGCCAACCTTGTACATTTAGTTAGTGATGAATCAATATACCATAGCTGTGAAAGCTAAGTCCGTAACAAGTGGCACCTGTATTCATTTTTCAAATGTTCGCAGCACCAGCAGCATCGTGGGCCATAGGACCCGTTTGCCTTCAACTACTGTAGTTCTCGTCGGCTTCATGCATCGAATTGTGCCATGCGTTAACCCCTTAGTTCCCGCCGGGAACTTCCCGGGAAAAAGTTGGGGGTATATTTTAGTTATTCATGTGCATACAATGGCCAATTTTGAACTTGTCAGCGGTGCATGATAGACAATTCACCCCATAAACTACATGTAGTTGAACGAACAAGTTGACTGCCGTGATACTGTCAGTTGGACAAAAGCTGGTGTCAAATTCTGGCCGAGAACAGGTTTTCGGTGTTTTCTTGGCCTGTTTCCTGATGACTTGCCATTTCTGTGCACTGTGTCGTCTTCTGAGGGAAATTCTCGTTGTGCTGAGATGTTGGCTTGGCACACCTACGTTGCTGGAGCTTGATATACTGAGCAAGTCTTTGTCGAAGTACCACATTTTCTCCTCGTAAGGTTTCGCACTCCAACACGAGCCGTAGAATTTCACGTTGGGTACTACATCCAACTGCACCACGGTGCAACTCACTCGTTCGATGTACCAGCTCCATCTCAAGGCGACGGTATTCCTCCTTTATGGTTTTCTTCTCGGTTGCTTTCCTGCTTCGAAAGCGAGTCATCCGCTTGGAGTGTAGCTGCATTCTACGCTTCTCCTTGAGTTCTTTCGGCCATGTCCTGACTGCTGCTCTTGAAGGTGCTGAGTCCAGCTCCACAATTGGTTCCGTCTTGGTCATTTCTATAGTCAGCGGCTGTATCGAAATTGGGGTTGTCAGAATGCGTGTGCTGTAGTCTGATCAGGACGTCGATGTGACTTTGTGGGGAGGACTGCAAATGACGAACTGTTTGTGATCGGTACGCGGGAACTGGCGAGTCAAAATTCCTGATTACCTGCTCGATTTTCACTGAATTCAAGGATAAACGTCACCTCCAAAGGATTACCGGTACCGTCGAGGCGCCTTGAATTTGCATGGACGGTAGAAATAAATGCATACACGACAACAAATTTATGCAAGCCGCACAGGAAGAAATAATGCATATTGGTGGTACAGTCACGACCATTACTTCCGACACGGGGATCTGCTTATAACCCGTTCAAAGTGATACATAATATAATATCTATTTAGCGAGGTCTAACTATGCTTCCGCCCACCACCAATTTTCCCGCCCACGACACAACTCGGCGCACAGAACGAAGCGAGAGGTATGGGCGCTGGATGAAGATCGACCAAAAGCGCGCTCTCATCAGGAAGGCAAAAGCCTGCCCTGAGATGAGCCAAGAGGCCAAAAGAGGTTGGCGGTGTAGGTGAAGAGCGAGTTCAAGCTCCGCAGCAAGCCAGTCCAAAACACCGTCAGCGATGTGCTGAAGAACGCGGCCACCATCCTGAGCGACAACTACGGCGATGGCAACCGCCGGAAGCCTCTCCAAGTGATCTCTCCGACGCTCGAGAAACAGCTCGCCGCCTGGATCGAGAGCATCATGCGGCGCAACATCTGCGTCTCCCGGGAGCTGATCACGATGAAAGCCCGCGAGCTACAAGCTCATCTATGCGATGCTTGGAATTTAAACTTCTCTGTTGGTTGGATGTCAGGGTTTATGCGGAGACAGCTTCATGCTTCGACTTTCCACCATGCAGATTTAGTGTTGTCAAAATTAATACTTTGTAATGGTATAATTTCCTTTCAGAATTAATGAGTGGTACCTGGTGTCGGAAGTGAGAGTAGCGTCTGTACTTGCTTGTCGTTTGCCCGAAGAGCGCTTTATGAACAGGGCCTTCGCTTTTTGCACAGAGGAATAAAATATGCAAGTACAGCATCCATCACTTGCATAAATTTGTTCTCGTGTATGCATTTATTTCTTCCGTCCATGCAAATTCAAGGCGCCTGCGACGGTACACGTTTAATTTCTCGTCGATACGGTTGCTTTTGACGTTTAGGACTGCCGTGATGAGTGTTGTGTTGAGTGCAGCCTACTTACCGAAAGTTAAAATGTTTCACGAACAACGATAGCTGTGGTAGGCACACATTGTGCCGCACAATTCCTTTTACATGAATGCTAGTTATTCCAACGGTGTAGAGAGCTATTGAGATGGTTCTCCTACACTTCGACACTATCTCGACCTCCGAACGTGATTAGTCTTGATGGTTGGATCCTTTGTGCCCAGCGGCAAACAAATTGCGCCCACTGGATGAAGAGATGCTGTCCGTGTAGGTCGTTCCGGCAACTCGCCCAATGATCAAAGCTCAGATCCACCGACTTATCGCTCGATTCCGTCATTGTGAGGAAATTGCCACCCTCGTGCACCCACTCAACGTCATTCTGCGGTCCTTCAGCGTCTCGACTCCGTTTATTATCCTTCGTGTCAGCAATTAGCATCATGCACGTAACTGAGCGCTTCCCGTTCGCAAGTTTGCGGCTCCATCGTCTCAGAAGATACAGATAGCGGAGGTGAATTGGTCCAGGGATGTTGCACGCCATCACGTACACGTCCTTTTCCACTGCTTGGAGGACCTCGTTGCGCACAGTATCGCGCTGACTGTAGCTCCATATCTCGGGTGTAGCTATCACTGGCATCGCCTCGAATCCCATTCTCAGCATTATTTCCGCCAAGTCTTCCAGTGAATGGCTCATGTGAGTCGTGAATCTCGCATGAGCGACGAACGAATTGTCTTCAGGTCTTCGCGTCAATGGCGCGCAATGCATGTTCCACCCACACATCGAGCCCACCAGTTTGATATACGGAGGGTCATCAGCTAGTGCCTCGTAGCAAGGCCTGGCCGCGTCGTCGTATTCTTCTCGGGTGAACGGATGGAAGTGGAAGGACGGAGCGTTGGGAAAATGCACCAGCCAGCCGGAGGAATCGCTCGGTTGATGGGGCGACAGCCATTGAGACCTCCTAACTGCTTCGTACACGTCCAGACTGGCACCTTTCTCCGGAACACCCGTAACCTCGACTAGTTTCTCTCTTGTCAGAGACTGGAGACGTTCATGGAGGCCGCATTTCTTGCGAATCTCGAGATTCTCAGCCCCAAGTGCGTCGCTCTCGAGAGCGAGGCGGTGAATTGCTTGGCTGAGCTGGTTCTCGTCTTGAAGTGGAGAGAGTGTTTTGAACTGCGTGAGTCGTTTCTTGAACTGCAGCTCGAGGAATTCCCGTTCGCTTCGAATCGCTGCCAGTTCCGCCTTCTTGTGGGCTCTCAGCCGCACCATTTTGTCCTTGCGCTTTTGTCTCGTCCACTGCTTCTTCGTCTCCGTCGTCCACGCTGCGGTGGTCGACTCGGCCCAATTGTGAAGTTGGACCCACACTGGACCGTCATTCGATTCTGTGGGGGCCATGACGACGTTCTGATGTGATCCCGTGAAAACGCGAAAAAACGACTGCAACTCGCTCGAAAAATGACTGAGCTACATACAATGCGAGCAGATGTCACGACTCTCGTTACGTCTTTAACTACGACAGGACGATACCCCTATAAAAGCGGAAGCCCGCGTGCTCCGCACACGGATCTTAAACCACAGGCGTTGTTTCGGCTTGCCGAGCACATTGGTCTTCACCCCTCCAGGATGGGATGTTATAAGCGAGCCATTTACATTCACTCTTACGCCCCATACAGAAGAGTATATACCCAATTTGTACTTTTAGTCACTCTCATTACCGGTAATTAACCCTTTAGCTACCGGTCAGTCCTTACAGGTCTACACAGCCCTCTACCACAGCGAATCAGATTGCACGCCCGGGTTCGTGGCCCCCGGGGAAAGTCGTAGTTCGAAGACAGTGTCTTCAACTAACGTAACGATATACTTCTTGCTAAAGATGTCAGACATAGCCGTCTTCCTGACACTGTTCGCATTTTTGCGTTGATTACTTGGTACTGGGATAGGTTGAGCGTCGCTGAAGTTTTAACCTCTTACATGTACTCGTAGCCCTTTCTTCGAAGCAACCAACTCAAATACTAAAATACTACGTAGTAATATTGACGTAGAAGCTCGTTGTTTAACTTTACAGCAGGGGTCTGAATAAAAAATAATCAATATCACTAATATTAGATTTTCACAATAAAAATACGGATTATTGGAATCCCCACGAAAAATACAATATCAAATTGCACCAATTTTTGCAATACAATTTACAAAAGGTAAGCCTTTGCCCAATTTGAATTCTTATACCCATTGCGTCCGAGAGGCCTGCGAATTTAAGCTTATTATGTTTCGTCCCGCAAAAGGGAACCTATTTGGCCATTTGGCGTTGGCTTCAGCTGGTACGAGTCGGAGAACTTAGCTTCAAACAATGGACAAAACTGCAATATTTACGCTATATTTATTATTTCTTGTTCTGGTATTGCCCTTATTATTATTGCAAGCCCTGACCGGAATTGGAGGAGTCCTGCTTTACAGATATAACGAAAGCGATGCCTACTTTGTCATTTGAAGCCTAGCGATCGTTTCGCTGCTGAGGTTCTCGCAGCATACGAAAGGATCACGCTAGCTAATTCGACAATCTCAGTAAACATGTTTCTTGGAAAATGTTTTCAAAACACATGAGATTTCTTAACACTGAATCTCGCCACGAAACCACACGGTACCTCTGAACTTTTGAAGGCAACTAATTCCGCACTTTGCTATAAATGCACCAAGTTTACCCTAGACGTCTCTAATTGCAAGGTAAACACATCTAGCAGCACAGCAGATCGTGTCTAGTCGTCTTAATGCGATGTCAGGCTGTCCAAGCTTGCTGTATTTGATGTCCGTTCGCCCCACAGGGGTAAAATAAGTCTAGCATTAGATAGGGGCTAAACGTTAGTGCCATGGAAAAGTTATCACCTAGCAGTTAGAGAGGTCCAAGGTCAATTTTATGGAGGTCACTAGCATTCGCCGACCCGCCGCTGCTGTCGTTGTAGGTCTCGCTGCTATCGAGGGGACGTCGCTCACTTCGTTGGTCTCGCTGGGGTGCTTGTTGCCGTGGTTGTTGCTGTTGGAGGTGGAGCTCAGGCTGCCGCTGTCGTTGGAGTCCTCGCTGTGGTTGAAGGAGGCGTCGCTCGTTACGTGGGCGCTGCTGGTATCAGGTGCTGTCTGTGTGGTTGGTCTCGGCTTGTTGTCGTGGTTATTGGCGTTGGAGGTGGAGCTCTAGCTGCCGCTGTCGTTGTAAGTCTCGCTGCTGTTGAGGGGTGTCGCTCGTTTCGTTGGTCTCGCTGGGGTGCTTGTTGCCGCGGTTGTTGCTTTTGGAGGAGGAGTTCTGGCTGCCGGTCCTTCGGGTGAACCGTGGCAAATCACCGGAAGCGGGTTGCCCGGCGAGAGGCCCAGGTGAACCATTTGTTTGTGCGTCACCTCGCTCTCGTTCTTGTCGTTGGCCTTGGTGCCCGTGTCGTGGAAGCTTGCAGCGCCCAAGTCGTCGATGTCCAAGTTCCACACCCTTATTTTACATCTTATTTTACATCAATTTCGGCGCGTTGTTGCGAATGGAAGCTTGAGTAACCATGCGCTTAGGGTGCATTTTATCTCGATGTATCGCATGAAAGGCCAGGAATTAGGAAGGCAGCGAGGGGGCCGATTCCTTGCTCCCCAAGAAGACAGGCACACGGATATTCACCGTATTGCAATGAAACATGGCCACTTCATACGTTGCACTATAAGCTCCACATGTGCAAAATATTAGCCTCATTAGACAAAGTGCTATTTAGTTAAGCAATCATGGTCAGAGGAATTAGCTATTTTGTGGCGCCTCGTAGCGAGAATTAGTGTTAAAATCAGGGCCAATTTCCAGTTTAGTAATTCGGGGACCCCAAACCGAATTATTTTTAATTCCAGGACCCCAAAGCGGATTTCCCTAAAACAAATAGCAGGTTGAAGTAAGATTTAGGTCCATTTTGAGGCCCGTTGTTTTAGCTACCCACTCACCCCTCCATAGGCATGTACCCATGATAGACGCAGCACGTACCCTGATTTGGCTGGAAATCAGGGTTTTGGGACGGGTCGCCCCGTAAGAAGTCAATGGCTACACTATGGCTACACCCACTGAAGCGTACTGATTTCTCATTTGAAAATGAGTATCGTGCGTGCAGCCGACCTGAGACCACACCGACAAAGCTCCACACGGCGGGCTGGGAGCTCGTGGAGAAGGAAGGCGAGCAGCCGTGCGTCAGGTCCAAGGTGGACCCAAGTCTGGAGCTGGAGTTCGTCAAGCGCTACGACTTCGACCGCCACCGTATGTCCATGAGCGTGGTGGTGCGCAACCGCAAGAGCGGCAAGTACTACGTCTTCTGCAAGCGTTCGTACGAGCACATGCAGCAGCTGAGCTCGCCGTCCGGTGTACCGGGCGACTACAAGAGCGTGGCTGACCGCCTCGCGAAGGACGGATGCTACGTGCTGGGTCTGTCGTACCGTGAGCTGCCGTGCGACTGGAGCCACGAGCAGGTGGTGGTGTTCGCTGACAACCGCGAAGCTGTAGACGAGAGTAGGGTCTGATCCTGTTCCGCAACGAGCTGAAGGACGACATGGCCAACGCCATCGCGAAGCTCAAGGGCGGCGACATCCGCACGATGATGATCACGGGGACAAAGCCATGCGCGGCTGCTACATTGCGCGCGAGAACGGCATGGTGGACTCGAGCTCTCGTGTGATTCTGGGCGAGATGGTCTTGACGAAGCACGCCAAGACCCTGGTGTGGCGCGACGGGGACTCGGAGGAGGAGTATGACCTGCCTGCGGTGAAGCACCTGGTTGAGCAGGGCGAGGATGTGGAACTGGCCGTCACGTATGTGGCGTTCGATTACCTGGTGGCCATGGGAGAGATCAAGGGCTTTCTACTCAACATCCGCATCTTCAACCGCATGACGCCCGACGGCATGGTGGAGTGCGTGAAGCTGCACATGGAGACTGTTGCCCTGACTGGTATGTGCGGTGACGGAGGCAACGACTGCGGTGCGTTTCGTTTTGTGCACGCCGGTGCAAGCAATAGACTCATACGCACTAGAGACACACATGTCCTCAGTACCGAGCAAGCACAAGTTGTTGAACAGTCTCTAGCTAAAGATCGCGAATAAACAGTAAGCAATGTCAATGCTATTCGTCAGGGTCGTTTCGCTGCGTCGTCAGTCGTGACTGCCGTACGCTTCGCTTCGGGCTGTTCCTGATCAGGAAACAGTTACCGATGGTCCTCTAGCGCCGTCGCCTACTTAATGTAACTACTGAATACAGACAACTATGCGTCCGGCACTAGCTCTTCCGTGCGTTGCGTCGATAGCTGGTCTCCTACGGTGATCTGCCTGGGGCCGTTGAGTGGGGTGCCGTGGGCTCTTAGTACCAGGGGCTCTCAGTACCCACCCTTTGGTGGCTACTGCCCACTCAATGCGGGCTGCTGATACCCGATTACTTCCGCACACACCTAGAGTCCTTCACGTCTTTCGTCCGCTGCTACTCGAGTTCTGGTCGGCTGCTTGCTAGTTCGCTGGGTCGTCACACAAAACCGTGGACGACTGAAGGCAACGCAGAGTCTTGTTCTCTTTGCTGCTATTTTGGTTCTGCCGCTACTAGTCTACCGCCTACACATGCACTGCGACCTTTCGCCCGTCCTGCGATCCGGCAACCGCGTCTGTTTGCTGGAAGATCTCCATAGTGAGGGCCAGTTGGCCATTCTTGATCCCGTCGGATCTTCCGTCGGTTGCTGCTTCGGGGCGCACATCTCCCCAACCCTTGGTCTCCGTTCTTGCTTGTTGTCTTCGTCGCCGTCCATCCGCCGCTGCCCGCGTCTTGTCCGTCGTGGTCCTGCTGTTGTTGTTCGTCGTGGGCTGGGGTGCCTTCAAATTTCACTCTGCTTACTAAACGACTTCTTAGCTAGTTGTAGCTGGAAAACCAATGACGATTTTGCCGAAGCGATATCTCGACCAGTACGCGGAGAATGCAGCGCTTATCCATACTGGCTCAGTGCTCGACTACAGTAACTCGTACTTGGGAGACGACAAGGTTGCAGATATAATCGACAAGGCTTGACTCGCAAGGGTCCCGACGCGATTGGATCTGAGAGGCAACTGCTTTGAGGCTGGTGCTGCCCGAGCAATTGCAGCGTTGCTGCGTTCTTCGCACAACATCGTGGCCATCAGTCTGGAGTGGAATAATGCTGGTTTACTGGACCAAGGGTAGAGGCTCTTGCTGGTGCACTGGAAGTCGATAAACGGTTACTCACGCTCGACTTGCGCAACAACAACATTGGTCCGGAAGGTGCCAAAGCACTCGCAAAAGCTTTGAATGTCAACCGCACACTATGTCAACTGGACTTGCGGTGGAATGAGGGGGGCAGGCGTGTTAGCATTGCGCGAAGCGATGCAGAGCAATCACTCGATTGTGACTTTGGAGCTCATGGGGAACAACAGCAGCTTGAAGCACGTGGATGAAATTGAGGAGCTACTGGCAAGGAATCGAGCGTTCACGGGGAAACAGCCACCGTTGCTGTGGATGCGTCGTGCCAACCCGATGAAGATGTTGGATCGAACAACTCAAGTCCTAAGCTCAGGACGATCAACTTCTACTACAAGTTCTAGCAGAGAAGGAGGAGCTGGAGACAAATGTGAGTCTAGGCAAGCGAGAACGGTAGAAAATGGTAAGTTAAGACGCCGAATTTGCTGGTATTTGAGTGGATTGGTGATAAAAGTATTGTATCACCCTAGGTAGAGAAGATGAAGGAGCTCGAGGTGCAATTGCAACAGGTCCGCAAAGACGCTGAAATGACCAAGGAAGAACAAGATCGGTATCAGCAGCGTGAAATGGATGCAAAGCGCGATGTCCATGAACTCCGAATGCAACTCGATGAGCTCGAAAACCGGAGAAAACTCAAGTTTGAAGAGTACCGATTCACACGCACTGCTCTTGAGCGTGAAAATGGAACTGTACGCGAGAAAATCGAACACCTGGAGAATTTGCACAGCAAGGAAGCAGGACAGAAAGACAAGCAGATCTCACAGCTAGAGGAGAACAAGTATGAGCTTGACAACGAAGTTCATCGCGCAACGCTCACTATGAAGTAAGCGGTTCATTACTTTCATTGATGCAAATCTAGTTGCGCTAAGTCTCGTACGTGTTTTCTAGAACGCAAACAGAAGAGATTGGGAAGCTGCAAAAGGAGCTACAAGATGCTCAACAGGAGTTTGCGCGCAAAGAAGCCAAGCTCATATCGGAGCACGAAGGTAATGTGAGCGCAGCTCAGCGACAGCACGACATGGTCGCCAACTCTATGCAGACGCAGCTCAGCTACACTGCAAAACAGCTCGAAGCAAGTGAACGAAGCGTACGCGACCTCAAGGAGAAATGTGAAGCTTTGCAGGCGAAGGTTTTGCAGTCGCAAATTTACCACGAGAAGATCATCGGAGAGCTCAAGCAGCAGTGGGAGTCGAACGTGGAGGAGCGTATCCAGCGCTCCGTCGGGTCGGTGGAGGCTCAAGTCGCCGAGGTGAAGAAGGCTAGGCAGTATCTGGAACGTGAAGTGGAGAAGCACTTTGGGACGATCATCCAGCTGCGGCAGGACAACATTTCGCTGCAACAAGTTCAAGATGAACGCCAGAGAGAGTTCGAAGCTGCGATGGAGACGCAGTTCGAGACGCTGCAGGAAAAGCAGACGCAGTTAGCAACAACGATTAGCGAGAAAGATCGGAGCGAGGAGAAACTGCACGGAAGGTGGAGGAGCAGGACGCCAGACTCGTGCAGATGCAGACAAGCTTCGACGAACGGATTCAGGTGCGTTCGCTTGTCGGTCGAAGTCTTCCCACTCAGTGCAAGCTGATGATTGCTATTGCCATTGCCATTTGTAGACCCTTGTTGACAGCGCAAAGATCTCGGCGGAGGAGGTGCCACCGTGTTGAAGGAGAAGACGAGTGCCATTGCGGCGTTTGAAGACCAGGTGCTGCGACTGGAGCGAGAGCTGTCGACGCGAAACCACGAGCATGAGAAGCGCATCGACGACCTGGCCGAATCCTTTGGCCGTTTCGTGCAGGAGCAAATTGGCCAGGAGAGAGCGCGACGCAAGAAACGGTCGTCCAAGTCCGACGGTAGCCTGTTTGCCGGTAAAGGGCGGAACTGGAGCACTCCACCTGCATGAGGTTGCTTGCTTTGTGTGAAATGCTGCATCGACAGCGGACGCCAGCGTTTCGAGGACGAGAGAGCTCACCGTAACTATGATACGTGGCCTCAAATGGATAGAGGTGACCATGTTGAAGTGGTATGTGGCGCGCCCGATTTGATTGGTCGTTTCGAATGTGGACCTACGGTATAGAATAACATGCCAGAATGATGGGGTATAGAATGCTGCGTCGTATATATTGCTCTTCACTTACGGAATTGCTAAGTACGAGCGTATTGAATGTCGGAGGTGCCGTCAGTGGGATGGTCGAAAGTCGACTTTTTGTCGCACATCTGTCGCCCTGGACACATCACCCGCGATCTTTTATCCCGCCTGAACAGTTTGAATTGTGGCGGTCAACGGTTGGACAATAACAGGCTCTAAACTCTGCGATTGGTGCAAAGTCGAAACTGCGCGGTCCAGTATTGGTTGCAGCCAAGTGTTTTGTGCCTTTGAGTTCGGAGCGGACCGGCAACGCTGCGACGAGCTCCGAGAACCGGAGCCATCCAAGAGGCTTGCGGCTCGAGTCCGCCAGTTCCGCTTCGTCTCCGCAGGGCTCACTCGAACGAGATTCCCGTTTGCAAATTGACTTCTTAGTCGACCACCATGGCTCACAATGGGTCCATGCAGCCCAGGTGAGGTCCAAAGTCACCTTGCTACCGCTGCTCTTTAAACAGAACAAGGATCCGGCACTTCAGCTAGACAAGGCGCGCCAACAGCAGGACAAAAGCACGTCAACACGACAAACGCACAGGTGCAAGTCGAGCAGATCAAACTCCTCAGCGTATGGATCTATTTCGTACAGCGCTAATCGCTGGTGCAGTTCATATCGAGACGTACATGAGATCGAGCCTGCTTCTGCGTTAAAATTTGAACTTTATTTTTTAATGTAATCTGCGTTTACATTGGTGAAGCAAACGCTGAAAGCATTGCAATCTCATGTTAATAGTGTTAGTACCTTGCTGTCGTTCTCCTACTGAGATCACCTCCATTTAGCGGTTCTTCAACACGGAGACAAGAACCCTGGCAAAAAAGAATTCACAGCTCTCGCATGCGACTTGTCGTACTATTGTTGTGGTCACGCCGTCGAACAACAAACAAGCGTTATATACTGCACGTCGGACAAGAAATATAGCATGTAGTTACGCACCTCGTGAGTTTGAGAACACGCATGTGAGCCCCCGCACGCGCACCCGACGAATAATATGGTGCTTGAGGAATCACGCGAGGTTCCTGCACCGCAGCAGGTGTGACTGCAAACTAGACTTGGGAGACTGGTATCGAGAACCGCTGACCTTGGACGGCCAGTTCGGTACACGCAACTGGATCATTGACACCCGTAGGGGTGTATTGCGTCTGCGAAGCAGCACAGGAGGCCGCCGAAGGCGCTTGCGTTCCGTGTGACTGCGTGGGAGACTGGCCGAAAGTCCGAACGAATATGTAGACCAATTGCTTCGAGGCGCCGGCGCTGGTGCATGGTGGACGCACGGCGAGGTACTTGGCTGCACTACAGTACCTCCAACTTGAGTTGAATCCGGGCACGGATCTTCTGGAACCTGCCTGCACTGCGTCGTCGCAGCTGGTTCACGGTGCTGCGTTACAAACTCGATGCCAAGAGTACTGCCGCTGGGTAGAGCAGACGAATCGGCATCTAGATAGTCACCACCATCGCTATCTCCCCGTTCGGCGTGCCGTAGAGATATATCAGAAGATGATCCTGCCCATCTCTCAATAAATTCGAATCTGTTGCCGCGGGTTGAGTTTTCTTGCTCTTTTGGTCGGCGCAACGTCCCGCTTGGTGCTCTTCTTCGTCTTCTTCGACTCTTTCGTCTTCTTCGCCTTCTGCTGGGTAGTCCTGCGGTAGCGATCGCGCTGGAGAGAATTTTGGTGGTCACGATGTGCGTCACAGAGCCAGTGCCGCTCTCCGTTAACTTTCATGGCCCTCTCGTTGCTGCAGTGGCCTGGATACTGGCATTGTAGCGGGCCCAGCTGCCGTTTCTGTCGCGCGGCGACCTCCTTCGGCATGTGGTGGGACTGCAGAACATGACCAGCACAGCAAGAAGTCAGTATTGCGTCGTAGGACAGCCACCGCGGCCGCGCGAGATGCTCACCTTTGTGTCAACGTTTGCAGTTGCCGAAAACAATTGTGAGCAGCTAGAATTGAAGTGCAATATTTCAACCTCCGTAATGTAATATGACGGTTGGCAGGAGAAAAGAAAAATTGTTTTTCAGATACCGGTAAAATAATTTCTGCAAATCGGTGAATCTTTCATGGATACACTTTCTACTGCGGGCAACGTGCAACGACATCTTAAAGGGGCATACAGCGAGCAGAAAGACGCGCGATTAGCACTAAGTAGACCAGAGTGCCAGACGAAGTGAAGTAAACCACGTAGGGAACTCCATGCATGGCAGATCTCCAGTACAATGCTAAATCTGGTAGAGCGCGCATCAAGCCCTCCAGAGCCCGCATTTAGGAAGCCAATAAGACGCATGGTAAATGATTTTGATCAAATTGCACCGTTCATTAACATGTAAAATGCTCCTAACGCTATTCTCTTGCTCATACGTCGTTCTCCTGGTTGCTGTCTGGAATAGAGCTAGCTGCATTCCCTGCACGACGCTCGGACTTAGTCGCTTGGGTAATACACCGACGAAGCCTCCGCGCTCTCCGAATCTTCGTCCTCGTCACCGACGAATCCTCCGCGCTCTTCGAATATTCGTCCTCGTCACTGAAGCTGCGACGAGCTTGGCGCTTCGGCTCTATTTCATCATCGAAGTCATTTCGCTTCTTGCTAGCGGGACTTGAGGCTGGAGCGGCGACTGGAGGCGGCGAGTTTCCGGCACTTTTGCTCTCACCGAAGGCTGCATCACTTAACTCGTCATCACTCGACCCCTCATCACTCGACCTGTCATCACTCGACCCCTCATCACTTTTCAGCACGATCAGGCGGCTGCATGGCGGTGCTCCCCATCTTGAGGCGTTTGGTTGGGGGTGAGCTCAACGTAGGACGCGGCGATCTTGCCGGGCTGGTAACAACTGCTCGCAGCCGCTGCTGGTGATCCTCTTTGCGGCTCGTCCGCACAGCGTCGTCGGCTCGTTTGGATGCACGCAGTGCAACGGAGTACTCGTTTAGTCGCAGGTACAGCTCCTGCAAGGCGTCATCTACTTCAGGACTTCCACACACACACCCCCGACGAGCCTCAATAACTCGGTCAGATGCAGCAATTTCAGCTGCTACTGCTTCTTGGCGGCGCGATTCTGCGAACTCCATATCTGGTATCTGGACTTGCTTGCGGGCTGCGTAGTTAGAAAAGTTGTGAGAGGAAAACAACAAAAACAATCGTTTTAGTTCTCTTAGCTGGGACGATGCGCAGATTATTACTAGAAAAGCCACGCCTGAAACAAACCAAACCTCCCAAAGTGTACTTTTTGGTTTGAAAAATAGTTGCAGCATCCCAAACCAAAACGAAGAGGCGCCGGTGGTTTGAAAATGAAAACCCCGAAATTCCAAACCACCGCATGCGGTTTGTAGTTTCAAGGTTTGGAGTTTCACCCAAATCGATCCGGAGGTTCCACTCCTGGCCATTGATTTCGTGCATGGCGACCTTTCACTAAACACCGCACTCTAGGACAGGCGATATTTCGTAGCTTAGGACGGGAAAGACGAAGCCTTTTGGCAGACCTCCAGGTCCTCACAGCACTAAGAAGTGTTTTGACGAGTCTCACTTTTCAATTTTGCTAGAGCTCACCACCTACCTTCCAAGGCCAACACCACGCTCCTGTTCACTTGCCGATCAACTTCACTCCTGCACCGCGGTGCAATCAGCAAACATGTCGGGTGGAGCCCTCGACACGCCTCCTCCTGCAGCAGAAGCATCGATCTCTCTGGATACGATAGCTTCACGAAGTACTGACCGTAGTGAATACTACAACGTAAGGACATCGGAGACAATCGTCAGTCTTGTTTCACTCGCTTGTTGGGGCGCTTAAAGATGGCGAGCAAGACACGCTAGACCTAGACGAATTCATATAGCAAGTTTATTCCATCTTACCGCGCAGCTAATGTTGCTACAGCAAACAAGTCATTTACCCTTTCGATTCGTTATGTCGAAGCTTTGCAGAGAGCTTCAAATTTGCTGAGCGCTCGTTGGTTCTGAAAAAGGTTGCTTGTGTTGCCTCTTCCCGTGCCTTTGCAAGCTTGGACTTTCCCTTCGACTCTTTTGGACAAAGCTCTACCTGCTTCGTCACCTCCCGCCTTTTTTCTGGTCGCGCCGCTCTACTGGTCCGGGATTTTAAACGCGAACACAACACTTCCTGGTTGAGCTGTACCTTGCGAGTAGCATCCATCCGCGCCTTCGCAAGCTTGTTTTGCCCTCAACTCTTTGGCCAGTGATCTTCCAGCTTCATCACCTCCCCAGGTTGTATTCGCGATTGTTTAGGTCGCGCTCTACGGTTCTCGATTTTCGAACGTGAGCACAACACCTCCTAGTTGAGTTATAGCTTGTTAATGCATTGACGAAGCGCAGATACAAATTCACCCCCAGTTTCTTGTTTGTCTCCCGGGTTGTCGTCTAAGCATCCACTTGTCAGTTCTCTCTTGCAAGGTGATGTTTGGATAGACACGGATGAAGCTGAAGTCACGCACGCACCATTGACTGCAATCTCGCTCGTGCGTGGCAGTTGGTTTGACGATGAGCAACCCCAATCTTGACTAATGTGATTTTATCATCGATTAACTTCCTGCTCTTTTGCCATTGTTGATCACTGATATCACCAGCCGCTGCAACCTTCTTCTCCAGGTCTTGTTTCATATTGTCGACCCGATCCTCGATTTCACGGTGACGCATTTGCGCAAGAATGTCAACATCCCGGACTCTTTCCTCCATTGCAGAAACCGCTGTTTGCGATACGGCTTTGGGCCTCCCAAAGCATTTGTTACATGCGCGTCTCCACCCAATTTTGTTGTGCCCCTTGCTTGGATTCCACACCTTGCCTAACGAATTCGAGTTCCTGGTTAAGCGATGTAGCTACCTCTTTAATAGAGATATCCACGAAATTACGGCACTCAATCGTGAAATGTCCGCTGCAGCGTCAAGTTTCTGCTGAAGTCTCTCTTCAATGATGTCTCCTTGCACATCAGCCCAAACAGAAGCTCGCGATTCTGCTTCAGTATCAATCTCACTGATAGCCTCCTGAAACTTCAAATCGAGCGCAATTGAGTGCTCATTCACCGCTCCAACTAGTGACGCTCGTAGTCGCTGTTCACTACTTGCTGCTAGTTGTTCTGCATTAGCTTTCACCGCTAAATTTTCAATGTGCCCGACCGTCGACTGCAGACGCCTTTCGTTTTCTCCACTTAACATAAACAAGTGGTATTGAATGCTGGCCTCAGTGCGGGCAGCGCTAGCCGAAATCTGCTCCCCAATACTGGAGATTTGGTGGTCCAGCACGGAACTTGTTGTTGCGTCAAGTTTGGCATGAGCGGCCAGCAGCATTTCTTGCAGACGGCCTTCAATTTCACTTGAATGTCGGTTCGTGTGCTCCAATATGGCGACTTCGAGCTCGGATCGTGAAGCGCTCAGTGCTTCTTGAAGAAGGCCACCAAGTTTACGCTCGCTAGTTGCTGTAGAGCTGTTAACAAACTCCGCAATCTCAGTAGTTGCGTAAGCAAACTCATGACTGTGCGCTTCACTCTGAATGGTTCTATGAGGGTTTATTGACGCGCAATCTTCTGTACTTTCTGCGTTTCTTCCTTTGGTCAAGATGACGTCTTCCTGGAGAAGGAACTGCCTTCGTCTTCTGGAAAAGCTTTCACTTCTAGCAGCATGGGGGCTTGATTGACCTTGAAGAATGAATGCTCTCATAACAGTCTGCATCGAGTTGAGCTGTTACGAGCAACACGATGAGCAAGCGGACGTGCTCGCGCTCGCGACGATAGTGGGCACGGGAGGGCTGCACTGCGAAATTGTTGTCGGCTCTGCAAATAAAAACAATAGTCGTTTTCAGCTCAAGGGGCGTCCTTCGGGTAAAGCCGCAGGCGATCTTATGAGCGCATCATCACTTTAAACCATGAAGCAGTTTGAACCCTGAACCGCTTAGCTCTATTTTTGCTCTGGGTTCAAACCAGTTCAAACCAAACCAAGTAACGGGATCAAACCTGGTTCAAAAATAATTTTGGTTTGGTTTAAACTTTAAACCTGGGGGTTGGTTCAGTTTGTTCCAGGCATGAGAAAAGCACTACGAACCTTTTGTCATCTAACGGCGTCTGCTGTGCAGCAGTTTGCTACGAAATAGATAATGGCGTGGAGGATACAGTTAGCTAGATTCAGCTTCAACCTGCTCAATACAATATCACGTTTTGGGGGCGTGCCGTATTGTTTTTACTCTAAAATATTTACGGCGATGCGGAGTCCCCCCTGGACCTCTCCTCGTTGTGCAGCAGTTCTCTTTAGCAATTCTCCGCACCAGTTTTTCTCCGTCCGCCGACAACCATGGAGGAATGCGTGGATCAACGCGACGACCGGGACATGCAGACTGATGAGAGCGAATCGACTAACGCACCAAATTCTTCAGCGGCCTCTAGTGACCTAAGGTCGCGAAAGCGCTCTGATATCTGGCCTTTCATAAACGACTTGGGAAACGGAAAATATACATGTAAGTGCTGTGAGAGAGAAGAGAAGTCGCAGATGTGGAACTCTAAGGCACATACTACCATGAGAAAGCACCTAAAAATGTATCATAGCGGTGAGTGAGGATATGTCCACATCGAAGCAGACAGATCTGCTGTGCTACGGCTTCGAGCGAAGAATTGTCAAGCAGCGGGTGGACAGTGAGTTCAACAAACCCGAAGCGGATGGTGCTCTAGTAGACTGGATTGTCGAAAACGCGCAGCCATTTGCAGTCGTCGAGCAACCCAAGTTCATCGAGTTTTGTCTTACCCTACACCCATCGTACAAGGTTCCAGTTCGCCAGACTATTCGGCACAAGGTGATCGTGCGGTGGAAGATCGAGAAGACCCTGGCTAGAAAAACAATAATCAACTGTCTTATTGTTCGTGACGTAGGTTCAAGTCGGACGTGTACTACAACCGACATGTGGACGTCCCCAGCCAACAGGGGTTATATGGTGGTTACGCTGCATTGGATCGACAGCAACTGGAACATGCGATCTGTGATTCTTGGCTTTAAACGCTTTGAATACCCCCACACCGGTCCACGTCTTGCGGACCATTTGCTTGAAGTAGTGAAGGCGATGGACGGGGCTCTGCTGGGATGCATCTGGGCGATTACTACGGACAACGCCAAGAGCAACGGCACCATGGTGCGATCGATCAAGGCTAAACTACCAAGCGAAATCCAAAACTACACCCAATCAGCAATTCCGGCAACGGCTGCAGCCATGTCCTCCGATACCACCCCGCTGCCCGATAACCCACACGCGGTGTTTCAAGTGCGCTGTTTGGCACATGCACTGCAGCTTGCAGTGAAAGAAGGCCTCAAACAATGCTCGTTTGTCGATACCAACATTGGTACCATACGCGATATCCTCAAGAAGCTGGCCGATTCAACGTCTCTGAATGAAGAGCTCCAGCGAGTTTGCAGCGTGCTGAACGTGAATTTCCGACAGCCGGAGCTGGACTGTGTCACGCGCTGGAATAGCACCTGGGACATGGTGTTATCGGCGCTCAAGCTTAGGAAGCCCATCGAGGAGTGGCTGCGACGCATCCGACACCGTCACGAAGGTTACACCGAGTTTCCGATCAAACCGGATGATCGTCTCGCAGCTGCTTTCGATGACGATACATGGGGTACGCTGGACGAGTTCTGCAAGTTTTTGACGCCAGTCAAAGCAGCAACGATGATGATGTCCGGAAGGAGCTACCCAACCTTTGGTATGGCGGTGGTGGTTTTCGAATTAGTCCGCAAGCATGCAACGAAGGTAGTCGATGAATCCACGTCACGATATACCTCTGATTTCGCAAATGCGTTCAAGCGGAAGCTCGAAGAGTACGACAGCTTAGTCAAGAGCCGCGAAGCTCAAATTGCTGCTGTACTGGACCCACGTGCGAAGGCATTGCTGCCAAAAGTTTTAGACGACATGGAAGCCACCAAGCAATATGTCATCGATGAGTACGAGACAGAGTATCGGCTGATATTCGAGCGTCAACAGCAAGAAGCGGATGCCCACCCCGTCGATCCAGAGGAGGAGCAAGACGCTGTGCTTGGTGACGCGTTGCACCAGCTCATCGACGACAACTTCGGTATGGATGAACACGCGAATTTTGACAACGAGACATTTGCGTCGGAGTTGGATCGGTGGCTTGCTCACCGAGACAAGTCCATGAACTCCAAGTCCAGCAGCGCTGAAGTTTGCAACTGGATGAAAACCCTTGAACAGTTTCCTCGCATTCAAAGGATGGCTCGCGATTTCCTTGCCGTCATGGCAACGTCTGTTCCAAGTGAAGAATCCTTCTCGAAATCAGGCGCCACTGTAAGCGTTCGACGCGCGCGACTCGGTGACGATGCCGTTGAAGCTGTCTCTGAAATGCAGTCATACTTGAAAGTCAACGAAGCTAGCGCCAAACAGGTAACGACCACGGGTAAGTAGCAGGAAACACTCGCCTGAAGCACCTCCGCTCGACAGCCTGGGCTGTAATGAAAATGCGCGTCAGGTTTTGAAGCGTTCCATGTTGCTAATGGTTTTAATTTCCTCTGAGCAGCCTAGACTCGGGAAAGTGCAATCGTGACGCGCAGATCTGCATACTACAGTTGCTGCAGTAACCAGTGCTCCACGTGATATCCACTAAAAGAAACCCGCACTTCGTAGCAAACATGGAAATCTCATCGCTCTCAGCCATAAATGACGTGCTCTCCGTTCCATTGCAGATCATCTACAACCACGTAGAAGGCGAAACGATTCGTCGAGGACCCAGGGAGCTTACCCATGAATCCTGCCATGGTCCTGAGAAGATTTGACATGAAGGCCAAGGCACACTCCACACGAGTCCAGGAGCGCCAGGCTCCAAACGATGGCAGCGCCTAACACGGTGCCAAAGCGGGTCAAGATGAGCGCCAGGGTGAGCCAGTACCGCACGAAAAGTCCCTCGATCAGGAAGTACCACTGGGTCAAACCCTCGCGCGTATTCGTAAGAGTTATCTCAGGCCAGTCAAGCGACGCGGTAATTGATCCAGGATGCAGTAGCGATTCGTCCAGGTTGCGCTTCTCCTCACTCTTCGAGTAAAATGTCCACAAAGTCCAGGTCACCGCACGACGAAAGTCCAGGTCTTTTGGTTCGTAGCTGTTCAAGTGTCTTGCGGCCGGCAACCACATCCATCAACATCGTATTACCGGCACCGGTAGAACCCATCAGCACCGTTAACGTACCAGGCGTTGCGTATCCGCTAACACCTCAAGACTCTTCTTCGTGTTCTTCGGGTTCGGCACTGAGTATCACAGGTCCGTCAACGCAATCGCCACAGGAACGAAGTTCTTCTCGCGCTGCAGAACCGCCACCATAACTTCGTCGTGAGTCCGTATTCGAGTTAGAATCATCTTTATGCTTCGACTTGGGCGTCACGGTCAATGGGTAACCCTCCTGTGCCTCGTCCTCGATCTCCTTCGGCATCAACTGAATGTTCGTCGGGGTCAGATACCGACGGTTCTCAAGAAAGTAGGTGCTCACGCCCAGCAAGAACACGTAGAAGACGAACACGAAAATAATACCCGTACACAGCCACGCCTTGCTGGACGGGACGCCAAGCTGCGCCAGGTAGTACTCGCCCATGTTCATGTTGAACTCGGAGCAGTGGTCCAAACCCCGTACACGCACACGTCGTACTTGGACGCACGGTACTCGTTCACGGACAGCGCTCGCACCCACCAACCGATGGGGTTCAACCAGTAAATTCAGTACGTAGTCCAGGATCTCGCTCTTCAGCTGCACGAACCCAGCGAAGATGACGATGATCACGGTCGAGAACGTCGGCATTGGCTTGGCAATATCCAAGTTCGGGCACATTGCCGTCAGAAGGAAGAACCACGTCGACAAGACGAGGTTCGTCAGGGTCAGCAAAATCAAATAGATCATGTAGACTTCCACATTCGCGACGAAGCCGCACATCCAGATCACGAGCGAGTCGAAAATAATGATCTGCAACAGCGACGGCGGGATCAGCGCGATCGAGTAAACAACAACGTATGACAGCGTCTCGTAGAAGTTGTCGCCGCGTCGCTCAGCTGACGGACACGTTTTGTCGCCACAACCTACACAGCGCGTGGTACGATTGTTTGAGTTGTCCGAGATCACGACCGTCAAGCAACTTGCGACGTCGATCTCAAATACAATTTCAAGTTTCAAAATCAAGGGTGCAGACGCGCGACTTCCGTCACTAAGCACCCGTCCGATACAGTTCTCAACGACTTGGGGTTGGTTCTTACCTTTGTGGGATCAAGAACACCTTCGAGGTGTCGAACGAAACTTCACTTTGGCAACTTGCGCAGTAGAGTCGAGATTGGCGGGTTGGAACCGGTGTGCTAGAAGGCACTATCACAAGCGTGTTGCTGCTGGCACACCGGATCTCAAGCGCCAGAGGTATTGGCTCCTGCAGACAAACAGCGTCAGCGCTTCGTGCTGCAATTAATGATGCGCCAATCTCAGTCGTGTGCGCACGTAAATACACGATGCGGTCACAAACAAATCTTCAAGAACTTCACGAAACTTCGAAACTTGCATCGTTTTCCAGTAACCAAGATCGTGTCGACATCCTCCTTTTCACTTTTGCTATGCGAAGAACTTGCTCGAGGTGGCTCACTATTCGACCCCAAACCCCGAGTCCGCGCAAGTTCTCGAAATCCACTCGCGTTATGCTGCTAGTAAACCGAGCAGCTGCCCCACTCGCTGAGTAGAAGTGAGCGCCACGACGAGGTTGCCACGGGGAAGATCAATCGTGGCTTGTGGTGATGTCGAGAGGATTTTTGTGCCAAGACGCAAGCACGGCGAAGTCGTGGATAGAAAGCTGGACTTTCGGTCATTGGAGAGTTGTAGAAGATCTCACGAGCCTCCATAATCACCGAAACCTGCGAAGCCTGACTCAACGACATGAACAGCACCGCCTGGAAAATCACGCCCAGCATCACCTGCACGTCCGTCCGATCCACGTCGTAGAACGTGCTACCGTAGATCAATCCCACGAAGCACGTCATGACGACGCGACTGGCAACGTACGCCTTGATGCGCCACAAGATGGTCATGAGGCGAACACTCAGCGCGCCAATACTGCGTAACCACAGCCGCCGGAACTGCTTCACCGGCTCCATGTACTCCTTCATGTGCTTCTTCAGCTCAGGTTGCATCGGAGGCCAACCATATCACATACACGCGGGAGTGGGAGGGCGCCTCGACGAACTCGCTCGCAGAGCGAGGGTGCTTCGTCGCACCGATCGCCAGCGGCACCTCGTATCGGTGCTGCATACTCGTGCCCAGGTCTAGCAGGTCGTCGGTGACATTTGCGGTCTACGGGACACTTGAAGCCCATAGTCTCGAAGTACGGCACTACGTGTTCGCGCAGATCATGGTACATGACCTCACCCTCGTTCATGATCAAAATGTAGTCGAAGAGGTCAAAGTCCTCCAGAGCCGGCTGAAGCACTTGTGCAGCGTCTTGGCAATGTTGCGCTGTGAGCAATTGATGTCGTACGTAGCCACTGTCCAACCCCGTACTGATCTCGTCCATGAGGCTCACGTACTTCATGCCGACGCATTATGGAGCATCCCGTTATTGGTGACTGGAGACCCAGCTGACCGATCACCACATCCGGGTAGTTCCTGTAGTTCATAACCACCACCAGGCTCCCCTCCACCGAACCCTTCGTAAACGTCTCGGAGCCCTTCTCCGCCAGTCCCGCGCCAATGAACTTGTGCGTGTACTCGGACGTATCGTGCGTCATCAGCGTCGCGAAGTGCTTGTCCAGCTGAGGCACGTACTCCAAAAACTGGGGCACGCGCACGGCGATCTCCTTCTGCGGCACGCCGTTGTACTGTACGCGATCTCAGCTTCCACTGTGATGTTGATCGCCACGGGAAACTGCGCCGACAGCATCTTCATGAGCGCCGACTTGTCCGAGCCCGGCTGGCCAGCACCAGCGTGATGGTGCCCGGTTTGAGCACGCCGCTTGCGTTCTTGATCATCTCCTAGCGCATCATCTACATGACGGCATCTCCGCGATCGACCACGCCGCGGGTGTTGTACAGCGTTGTAATCTCCGACGACTCAAACACCATGCTTGCGTAGTAAAGGAGCGCCGCCTGTGCATCACCCTAGCATGCGACCTTAAAAGCCTCTTTGAAGCTCGTCTTGTTGTACTTCTTTAAGCCGCGTCGATCTCGCACGCGTGGTGTGCCTTGCTCAGCACCACGATGTCGATAAACATCACCCTCGTTCGTGCACATACGACCTTTACCCGACTTGGCCTTCGAACTCGCGTGAACGCGCTGACATCGGCCACCTCGCCGTGTACGGCAGCCACAATCACCTTCTCCGGATCACCACAGAGCCCACTGGTCGGAGTCTCCACCAGATCATCGTCCACCACGCGCTGACGCCGCGACAGCGCTGCGTGCGAAGCATCGCTGCAGCTTATATTGGTAAAAGAATACGGAGGGTGTCCCTATCTATTGGTAGATATATCCCATTTTCGACCAATAGAAGACTGTCATGGGTCTCTACAACTCGATTAACAATTATTCCTGATCGTTCGGCTGATGTCCTTCTTCAGGTTTTACCTGTGCAAATACATGTCGATAATCCGATTCCAGTCTAAACGATCGGAATTAGTCTGTACACCATCCGATTTGAACGGATTAGTCAGACGAGGCTACCCGATCGATCGGATTGGTCGATTTAACATCTCTAGCGATGCCCCTGAGCAACTGTTGGCGGTACGCCTGAAGCTTGCTGCCGTACTAGTTTGTACGAACCGCAGTCTCTGTCAATAGCTCTTGGGTAAAGGTGTACGGACCGCAGCTGGCAGAGTCTCCGGTAAGCTTACTTCACAAACCGGACAAGACTTCTGTGGCAGAGCGTGTTGTCGTAGTCCCCACATTTGCTCATTTGTCCCACGTGATCGCTGCGAGTCACATCAGAAACAAACGACTCGTCCGCAAAGATGCACTGCGCTCCATCGATTAAAGACTGGGCCGCTTCGACCACTGCGTTGTGGTCGGAAGAAGTGAAGGCGGAGATGCGCCTTCAGCGCCGACGAGAGTGCATCTCCGCTGTCGAGCCAAAACCAAGTTGAAACTCGAGCAGATGCATCTCGAACGGGGAGAACTGGAAACCCAAGTCAAGCAGCGCCTTGCCGCGTTAAATGGAGCCAAAACTGCTGGAAAGTCCGTGAGCAACGAGGTGTGTCAACTCGCCTTGGAAAGTGACGCTCTTCGCACCGAAGCACTGGAGCTTCGTGACAGACTTCAGCAGTACCGTCGGTGATGTCACTGGTAAGCGAAGCTACTGACGACTTCGGGTTGTTCCCGGAAGAACCTTCCAACGCCCTCACAGTCCGTGAAGCTAGCAAGGTCTCCAAGTGGGTGTTAAGTCCGCAGCTCGATGCATCCGGCTGGCAGGTTTGTTTACCGAACGGGTCCCCGTCGTTTTACTTCCACCCATTTACACGTCCGGAATACGACGGCATTCTGGACCGCTGCGATGACGCCTTGTTGGCGAACCCTCCTCAGATCGAAGTAGCTGGGTCTCTTTTCGGCTGGACGGTGCATCGAGCTCCACTGACTCGAATACTGGATGGAGGAGGTCTTGTCGCTCGCACAAGGTTCACCACGCGGGTTTCCTGCCCGATGGACGTTCTGGATGCCGCAATTGTCGGTTCTCCGCTTGAAGAGTGGCCGCTACTTGCAACTCCGCCGAAATGGAGCCCCAACGACCGCAAACAAACCTGTGCCAGGTTTTGCAAGAGTTCGAGACGGATTCCTATGTGCTGGTGCACGATATCCCAGGCCCCTTACGCTTCCGCTACACCAGTCTAATTCGTCGTCTACCGAGAACGCTTCGCTCCGGACAGCGTTCGATCACTTTTGCATCGATGATTGCAGACTCGGAAGCCAATACGCGAAAGTGTGTCACTGAACAACCTCATGCTGACATCGAGTGGATCAAAGAAGGCGGCAGCTACATCAGTTTCACGGAGGTCAATGCCACTACGGTGGATGTGCGCTATGACCACTGGGCGAGCTGTCATGACGAGCTTCATGCACGGCACCTGTTTGTTCATTGGGCTGAGTTCGCTAGTGACTGGTCCCAAAGGATGGCGCCGAGAAACCTACTTGCATCTTGAGAACTGAGATGAAAGTTTCTTGCAATCAAGTACATGTACATACCCAGTTTATCAGCGTCTTCCCAACGTTGGCCCTAACTTTTTCGTAAGGAGCATAGGCATACAGAACTTGGCACCGCTGTAGAGCACTCAAGTAATATTCCGCAGCTGCAGCTTTGTTATTGTATTGTATTTCTTCATTTGGCGTGAACCAATGCACTTCCTTAGATTCAAATCTGCTTATACTGAGATAGGAAGAACGAAGTTCTAAATAGAAAGCCCAACGAGGATTAATTCCACGGGCCGGTATCACCGGTACAATCCGGTTCACTACCGGTGCAACATGGGACCGTATGGGCCGGTATCACCGGTACTTACCGGTTCACTACCGGTGCAACATGGTATGGGCCGGTATCACCGGTACATACCGGTTCACTACCGGTGCAGCTGTATTCGTATGGGCCGGTATCACTGGTGCATACCGGTTCACTACCGGTGCAACATGGGACCCCAGAAGCTTTATTCGTATGGGCCGGTATCACCGGTACCTACCGGCTGACTACCGGTGCAACATGGGATTTACTCGTATGGGCCGGTATCACCAGTACATACCGGTTCACTACCGGTGCAAGGACACGGGCGGGTCTCATCGGTACCTGTGGCAATACGAAACGCTTTAAGCTTGATGGACGAAATGTAGTTTTACCGGAAGCAAGCAAACTGAAGCATTTACTTTTGCTGAGATAGGAAGCAATTCATTGCTGCGCAGCCAAACAAGGGTCGATTCTGTCGGGTATACCGACCCGCTACCAACCTTTAGTAATAGAATACGATGCCCCGCAGTGACCTTGTAGCAACAAAGCATACTGCGCAGATGCTGCGGCTGCGAAGCAGACGCAGGAGATGCGCTCTGAGCTAAGTTGGACGTATAGTAGAGTTGATTTCGAAATAATTAAGTGAGTTATGAGTTAATAAGCATCAGATGCTACCGTATACAGATTCTGCATATTGCCTATCTCAGCCTTCGCGTAGCCCTAGTCCTACAGTAGGATTCCTACACCTCGCACGAAGTATCACTACGCCAACTGTTCATCTGCCGTCTTGTAAAACGCGAGCATCTTTGATGGTGTCACGAGCTGCTCCCAGCGGATGACGATGTGTCCCCAGTCGACGAGGCAGAATTGCGCATGTTGCTCGCTCAAGCAGCCAGAACAGTGATCATACACAACTTTGAGCGTGTTGTCATCGATCTGCGACAGAGTCATGTACGCTCCCCTTCGTCGATCCAGTGAACGCTACGATCTTCTGGCTCTGCTTCACGACAGCGTTTATTAGCGTCTGAGGTCACGACGACCATGGCGTACGTGATTGACCTCCGTCCGTCAGCTCGCTGAACTTGTCGTCGGCTCACCAAGTTGAGATAGCGAATATCCACACCCAGCGAGCGTTCGGGTGTGCTGCGAACAAACACGTACGTATCGTCGTCAACCACTTGAAGCACTCGCGAAATAACGGAGCTATTGTGAATAGTTTTCCAGAGCTGCGGAGTGGTGAGGACTGGCCACGAATCCACATCAAGCTTGTCCATCGTAGTGTGCGCTGATCCCCCAGCACAGTGGATCCTCCTAGTGTATCGGACGCGCGCCACCAGGGCATTATTTAAATGACGCTCAAGCGGTGCGCGCTTCACCTCCCACCCAAGCATATTTCCCACTTCCGCCATAGGTGGCACCACGGCGAACTTGGCGTCGTAACTTTCCAGGATCGCATCAAGCTGCTCCTTGGAAAACGGATGGAAGTGGAATGAAGGCTCGCCACCGGAAAAATGCACTCGCCAGCCACGCTGCAATGCGATCAAGTGGGACAGCGACGAAGAGGACGCAGACGAGATAGACCCTCCCGACACTGAAGAGTCTGAGCTGCTGCCTTCCCGACTGCTGGTGGGTTCCGTGACGTCGCACTCGAGACCGCCCCCGCCTCCGCCACCTGTTCTCGCAGCGTCTTGTGCTTGTCAATGTGCTCCCGGAGCGCCACGTTCTCGATCTTGAGCGCCTCCGTCTCCGCTATCAAGTGGCTCGCTTCCGCGTGCTTCATTTCCTTGCTACTAGGTCCGTGTGGAGCTCTCGACACGCGCGAAGCCGCGCGTCGCTGCATGGCCAAATGCTGCTGCAGCTTCTGCTCGAGCTGCTGGTGCTGGGTACGTAGCTCAGCCTGCTGCTCCTTCTTCTTGCGTCGGAAGAAGACCATGTTCTCGCGGTGCTGCTGTCGCTTCCACTCCTTCTCGTCCTCTTCGGTCCATTTGCCGGCTGTGGACAGCAGCCAGTGGCTCTCGCTCGCCAGCGGCCGCGCTCCGTGGCCAGTACTCGTCATGAAGCCGAGTGTCGGTTGAGTCAACCGGTGGATGGGATGTACGCTAGTCAGAGGAAGAGCGAGCGGACACCCGGGGTCGGACACGTCAAACGTTGCGCCGACAGTCACGGGCTCCGCTAATCCGTACTGGCTCGAAGAGAGTCAGTCGCCGGTCAAAGAGTGGTAGAGGACGCATCCCACCTTACCGTAGGCTGACTCACTTTGGATATTTGGGTCTTGAGACCACCGAGAGGAGTGCTTCGTAGAGCTACAGTTTTTAACTTCATTACTGCTTCCTCTAGCATGACGTTTTTCAGAACGTGAGGCGGTGCAACGGCATGATCATGTTCTCCCATCTGCACGCGATGCCCAGCACTTCTACCATGAGATAGCGCGCGTGGTCTTCGCTCACGCACTCGTAGTCGCAGCCGTAGTGCAGCCGGATACTGCGAGCTTGGGTCTCGGTCGGCATCGGCTCTTCCGTGAGCAGCAAGTACGAGATGCCGCGCTTCATCCACTCGATGTCGTGCAGTTGGGTCGCGGGTTTTGTTTCTTCACCTGCGCGTTGGCAGTCGCTCGGATTCACAATCGTTTTCAGTAGCGCCACGACGCGCTCGTTCTGCGCGTTGAGTCCTCGCACGCGTGCGAGGATGTTAAAGTAGCGGATACTCCGCTGCTCCCCGGATTGAACGGGGGCATTCTGGATGAGCACGGTCATGTCGTCGGACACGCGCTGAATCACGCGCGTGGTGACTGGTGTGCTGTAGATGGTAGCGAACTTCTTGGAGTCCTGGAACGCGTCCCACGTGCGGTTCACGATCGCGTCCATCGAGTCGTCCACAACGCGCACCGTCTTGGTGAACTGGAACCGCAGTAACCTCGGATCGACATTCAGTGGTCTCATCACCCGCCAGCCTAAGAATTCGAGCTCCGATATCGGCATGCGTCGCTGCATGAACTCCGAGTACAAACTGAGCATACGCTGGAACACCGCACGCATGACGTCCGCGCAGTTCTCCTCCGACATGGGCACGTAGTAGATCGGGTCTTCGTCGGTCTCGAAAAATATCCACGAGCTGATTCCGCTGGTCGAAGTGTTGACCTGCATGCACTCGATATCCTTCACACAGCCGCTGTAGTCCTTGGAGACTTCTGAGAGAGCAGACTCCTTTTCAATTGCGTCGCACAGCTTGGCGTGCTCCTCTATCTTCCGCTGCAGCTCCTTGTTCTCCAATTGGATCCGCTCCTGAACTGCGACCTGCTCAGCGAACTTGTGTTGCAAACTAGATGTGTCATCCTGGCAAGTAGACTGCGGCCGTGGTGTCACCGAGTGGCCGGTCTGATGGAGCAGCTCGTGCAGTTTTCTGCCTAGAACCATTTCCTGCTGCTGGATCGCAGCGGCACTCGCCCTGTGTCGGAGTCGCGATCGAGCCACCACCTCCTTGTGTCGCTGTCGTCGCCGCGCTGCCTTGTCCTCGGCCAGTTTTCGCTCAATGTCTTCTATCCTCACTTCCTCGTCAAACAGCGTCTCGTTCTGGAAAGATGGCGCCCAATTCGGGTCCAAGGCGAGCTGCTCATCGCCAGCGCTCCAGGATGTTCCGTTGGTATTGGCAATGGAGCGCCCCATTCCGGCGCCGCCGTGATTCATTGATCCCTCCTCGACAGATCAGGTCGTCGACGACTAAAACCGCGAGTGGCAGGGATCGGACGATTGTGCCGAGCGAGCGAGGCCCGCACCTAGCAACTCGTCCTACCCAGCGTTTTGTACCGTATTTTTGCCGCTTAGGCTCTCTCACGTTAGCTTTTCGTCCGGTCGGCGAGCTCTAGCTCTAGCTCGCGCTGTCTGCTGTGACGTCAGTGGCGACAGTCCGGCTGACTTTGATTGGTCCTAGACCCCACTTCAGCAAGGCGAGGGTGGCGAGCAGCGAACAAGACTGCTGCAGTCACCACGGACAAGCGACTGTTGGTATCTGATATCCGATGGCAATACCGGTAACGCTTCGTTCGTCAGGTTCGAGTTGTATGTTGTCACATCAATTGCACCAGTTTGGATCGATTCCGAGCTGGACGATCATGGAAGCAAGTCGCTGCAGTACCAAACAACATGTAAGTCGCGGAAACCAATGCAGGACGACACGATGTGGCCATGGTGGGAGTGTAAAGTGCCGAACCTGATCTCAATGACGACAGCGGCCACTCCGTGTCGATTTGCGTTCGTCGGGCGGAACGAGGACAAAACCAGCCTGTTCACGACCGCGACCTCGCCACTGCCCACCCGCGAGCAATCACATCAACTTGGTGCTGACCAGTAAATGTACATGACGCCCACACTGGCTGGGCTGGTTGGCTGGAATTGAGTCTCGAGACGGCAGCGCATAGAATTTCATTGCCGTGTCTGCCAGTGGTTGCTGTGTACCACTCCGTCTCATAATTGATGTTCCATAGTGGGTCTTAGTATGCGCATTTTGTCAATTTTGCTTCGTTTAGTGCGCGGTTTGTCACATTCTACGCTATATTGGCTCGCGGTTCGAACTGTCCCCGCTTTGACATAACACGGTTATATTTGCCATCAGGATGACAAAATCAGTAGCCCGATTAACGCGAAACAGCTGCAATTTTGTCGCAGCATACAGAGAAAAGACAGCACACTATAGCGCACTATACTCAAACCTAGTATAAACTTGGGAACATCATTTTTGGGACTAAAAAAGAGTGGGATGGTACATCAATTTTGAGACGGAGTAGTACCTCTTTGTGTCGGCGGTCTGGCTCAACTCTGTCGACGAACGAAGATACCTTTTGCAAGACTCCCCACCAAATCCAAGCCCGGACCACCAGCAGAAAGCTGCAGCTCCGCGGTTTTAAGGCGGCATTTCGGCGTTGTTGAGTGGAAAAACTCGCATTCAATTTATCGTGTTTGAAGAAGCAGCGGGCAACGATGCGTTTTCATTTGAGTTCGCGATCGAAGCTTCACCGGTCAGCTGCTGATGACTTCGCGATGTTTAACACGGATCTCGTGTACATGTACACGCAACAGAATCAAGCCTGAACGGCAAAAATCTGCAGTAAATCACTGCAACTTGAGCATACTGGTCACTGGTCACTGCTAAAAAATCTTCACGTCGCGACACGCTGAGACCCGATCGCCTTCTGAACGCCAAACACTTTCTAGCTCACGCACACATGCAATTTAGTTTACTACGCCTTTTCTGTAATATTCAGCGTCCGCATGGGAGTCACGAGCTGCTCCCAGCGCACGAGGGCTTCGCCCATATTCATACATGCAAACGGCAGGCCTGTGCATGAAGCCGTCTCGTCCCCACATTGGACAATCCGCCATATTCGACCTCGATGCAGTTTTCATCGTCGAGCTCCGTGAACGACAAATAGCTTGTGCCTTCTCGCATCCACTCCACTGCCAAATTGGCCGAGTGTATGTCTGCCCGAGGGAAACATTTATCTGGGTCCAGGATTCGACTCATGATTGTAACTCGTCGCCTCGTATTGCTGTGCCAATTGACGTCCACCGGTTCTGGGTTCGACTCGATCACACAGTCTTGCACTTGCACGACCAGACACACGAACCGCTTCCGCATCTCGGCATTTTCGTCAGGAAAAGTCCTCATCAACACTTGTGTGTGCGCATCCACGCGCTGCAGCATCCGCGATTTCATCGGGTTGCGGTACATTTGCGAGTACAACTCGGGCGAGTTAAAAATCCGCCACGACGCTTTTGCCAGCGTGTCCCCTGTGATTCGCTCGCCATTGGCGTCAATGGCACTAATCCGCTTCGTAAACCGATGCTGCATCTTGACCTTCCGCCCTCGTTCGTTTTCTTCGTTATGCATGGAGAAGTACACTTTCCACCCGAAGGCTTCGTTGTACAATTTGCGCGCCCCCGGTCCGCTTAAAACCTCCATCATCTTCTGGTAGCTCAAAAAGGCTAGTTCCAGACAGGTGTTCCTCGCAATCGGCTGATAGAAGATGACGGGTTCGTCTTCCGAGAAGACGACCCATCGTCCCTCCCCTCCTTCTTGTAGCAAAACCTCCTCCGCTTCGATCTCTTCTACGCCTCCTTCCGTCGGCAGCTTCTCGTGTTCCACGCCCAGCAGCTTCATAAAGCGCTGCCATTCGCGGAACTTCTCGGTCAGGCGTCGGTTCTCCTCCGTGAACGTACCTTGCTGCAACACAAGACTTAAGTAACGTTGCTGCACGATCCTCGCGGCGGTACTTTGGCCCCGCCAGCCTTCCCCCTCGTCTCTCTCGAGACTTAAGTAGTGTTGCTCCTCTTCTACGCTTAAGCTAGGAAACGTCTCGACGCCCTGTCCTTCTTCCCCTACTTCCTTGGTCTTCAGCTGCCCCGAGAGCATCTTCACGGCGCCCTCCAACTCGCGGGAGAGACGCTCCACCTCCACGCGTTTCACTTCGATGCTCTTCTTCTCCGCGAGTCGCTGGCGCTGCATGCGGTCGCGGTGGCGGGCGCGTCGCACGTCGGGGGCAACCTCCGGCTCTTACTCGGCGACGTCTTGGGCTTGGCCATCTTCTTCTGCACGGGGAAAGCTCCACCAGCTCCACGAGACTTTCCATTCTTTCCTTTCCTCTGCCAATTCGCAACTGACGCTCGAACTGGCAATTCGGGTGCGGAATTGATGAAATGTCTTGGAGTTTGTATGACGCGCCGCGCCAGCCTGTGATTGTGGCCGGAAACACTTCTATGCCGACGGAAACCACAGGCTGACGGGTTTATTTATCGTAACTGGTGGGATTGATACTGACGTGAGCGAAAGGAAACATCCTCAAGATGACCCAATCGTCCAGACCTTCACGGTACATGTATCTCGACACGCGCAATGCAAATTGATTGAAGACCAAGCTACGCCGAGAACTTTTGTCCTATGAGGCGCACCACCAATGGTGTGTCTTGTAGTCTCATCCACACCGCTACCTCAGTATAAATCGTCTCATTGTTTTCCTGGACTTGTATCGACATAGTGGCTGAGCTGAGTAAGCATCAGATCAAGGTCTTCGAGATTGGTCTTGGTTGCTGGTGTTTTCGATGCAGGTTGAACGCGGTGTTTTCCTTTCGGAGTCATCATACAACAGGAACTGGATTCCGATTGTAGCGCTTGCTTTGTCGTGTGGTGGCTCTCACGGAACACAGCAGGATAGTTATGTTCATGGCAGAGGGTCGTCGATCACGAGTGCGTGTGGTGCTGGTGCTCGAGAAAAGCTAAACTGAAATGTGCTGTGCGCAGCAACTGCTAGTCAATAGTCAATTGATGCGTTGATATTGGCCTCAGCCTGTCTGAGAGCAAATAACCGAGTGCACTGGTAAATTTTGAATTATTAAAAAGAAATGCGAGTTGTCGTACACAATATTAACGGAGTTGTTCAAATGCGGGGAGTGATCGGAGCTGTCCATCAACGTAAGCCACCGATCGTTCGACCGCGTTATGTTCTTTGAAATGTCAAGTCTGGAAATGAGCAAGATGGACGAACCCAGCGGATGTATTCAGGCTTTGAGCTTCTTCGCCAAATAATTCGGTTAAATGGAGTGCACCCTCATTAAGGAAAAAAGACGATCAGCTAGCTTAGTACTCCGAAGTAACCTTTACAAAACAAAATTTTCATGGATTAAGGTTGTGTTAGTTCATGAGATAATCCACATCAAATCGACTTCCTGTACTAGAAGCGGGACTCTCCCCTCTCCTCCTGAATAGTTGTTTTCGTCACCAGACATTCCATTTGAACCTGTCACAGCCTCATGATTCCTCACTGCTTCAGGAGCAGGTAGAGCAGGAAGCTCTGTGAAGCGATCATTTCGTGAAATTCTCATGCTGCGAGGAGCGTTCGCTTCCACGATCGCATGGAGTGCAGCAAAAGCATCCGCTTCTAAAACGTGCTTCAAAATATTCCCTCTTGAATCAAAGTATACGATCATCCGAGTGGGGAAGTGCATCGTTTGCGATGTGAGTGATGCTGTGTGGCCTTCGTCCGACAGCAAATTCGGGAACATCGCAGCCACCATCGCTCGAGTGGGGCTTCCGGTGAACTCACCAACAGTTTCTACTACACAACCTCCTGGACCGCACACTGGGCGGGTGCTGTTCCTTTCGTGAATGACGATACTATCGTCCTCGACGGTGTCATCTTCGATATACGTGACGATACGTGTCGAGATCTCGTTGAACTGCCAATGATGGAACCGATTGTTGTAACATCCCCATTGCCACACGAAGAAGGGTAGGCTGCCCTTAGCGTTCATATTGGGTCCCAACATACACGGGTCCACACGTGACAAGAACTCGTTGAGTTCGTGACTGGTTCGACGTCTCGACAGTAACCCAAACACTCGCATGTATCTCTCCATGACACAGTACACGTCATTTGTAAACTGTTGTCGAGCTACCATCAGCCTGGTAACATGCAGTGACCGCCGTTCTTCCAGTAGTCGGACCAACTGCTGAAGGTCGTTGATGTCCAGAGTCAAATTGAGCACCTTCGACTTGAAAGCGGCGTGTGCATCTCGTTCTGCGATCTGCGTCGCGCTCAAGTAGGTTTTGTGCTTGCGTTTCTTGCCGGGGTGCTTTTGGTCTTCCGTTGACGCTTGGCGCTAGATTTTGGGGTCTCTTGGCTGGTTCTTGTTGAGATGGAGAATCTACTGCAGATTCAACAGCTACCGCGAGAGGTCGATGATCTTCTGAAGTCACGCTGGGATTTTGTGAAGTTGGTTGTCCAGGAGCGAGCAAGTCGGTGATGTCCATTTTGCCGTCAAAGGAACTGAAGAAAGGAGATGTTTGCGACCTCGCAAGATCAGAAATGACTAGCGAGTGCGCTGGAAGCCGGAAAACCGGGAAGACTGGTCAGAAGATCGCCAGTTAGACGAGAAACAAAATAACACGCACTTGGGGAAGTTTCTAAACTGTCCTACAGTTGTTCACGTGCAAAAGGTTGAGAAGTGCTCCTGACGTATTGTAATATCGACTCGGTGTTCCTTGGTTGGGCTACTGGTAGCTTTGAATAGTCGAGGATCAAGGCAGTACCCGCGAATCAAGTTTGGCGGTGAACGATGTGGTTCTGCATCTACTGTCCACTGCTAAGCCATCGCTCTTCAGGCCAGCTCCATTTCCACAGTGCGAGCAAAGGAGCTCCAGCACTGGATTGTGGTAGCGGTACCCCCGGTGGAATCTGTCCATTTCGTGTCGGAAGCAGGTGCAGATAGTTGTCCGATGTAGTAAGAAGACGTGGCTGGTTCCCTTGCACCTCCAAGCCGAAATCATCCTCCTCATCGTCATTTTCAGGCTCGTAGATTTTTCTTCAGGCACTTTGTCCGAGGTTGAAAAATGGGCCTCGCTATCTTCCTTGTACCAGCTTGCGAGAAGCTGAGCTCGAAGTGAGTTTAAAGCTGCTAGCCGTACACGAATCAGGCACAATTTTGCCAGAAATGACCGTATGAGGCACTGGATCTGAATTGCAGCGCGCGTCCTTATGACTTTCCTGGCTTGCAGTTTTGGGAGCAGATAGCGAGCAATTCTCCTCCTACCAATTGTTTTGTTAGCTGCGGCTAACGCTTCAGCTACTGCTGCAGACGTATCAACTTCATCCACTCTTTCCAAATCCATAAGAAGTGGTTGAGGATCTGGTGTTGATAATTTTGCTGAGGAGTCCATATCGGGAACGTCATCATTATTATCAACCGCGGACGTGTGTTCCTCAGGTTCGTCCATGAATTCACAGTCTGCGGTAAGAGTCTCCGGTTTGAGATCATTGATTTCCTTACGAGGTGAGGTATTTTCTTGGTTGTCTTGGATAGGAGACCTCGCGAGAGCGTCATCGGAATCTTCCTGGTTTTCATCACATGAAGTTCTTACAAAGAATTCTTCAAATTTTTGGGTAGGTTGGTCCAATTCTTGTTGATAAACGACGTCATCCAAGCTCCTAGACTTATCATCATCCAGACATCCAGCATTTTTACTGGGCAACGGAGTGATCGGGGCAGATACATGTATATCCGCAGCAGCTCCAAGTTCATTTTGAAGTACTTCTGGTGTAGCGCAGGAAGCGTCTGCGCAATCAAATTCGATTGAAGCGACAACTTCAGGATGTTCTTGCACAGAATTTGAACTCAAGTCGTCACAATGACTGGCAAAATCTTCAGTAGCTAAACCTCCATGGTCATCATAGACAACAGTTGAGATGGCAGCTTCTGACTCTTGATTGAGCCTTTTCGTTGTTGAATTCTGACGCCAAGATTGATATCTCTGCAGAAGTTTAGCCCGAGCTCTTTGCAACATACTCACCTGCTGCTGATGCTGAAGCTGTTCCTCCCGCAGACGGCAAGTGTATTGAAACGTCCTGTAGTTTCGTTGAATAACGCGTGAAGCATCTACCCGCGTTAACTTTTAATTGTCGATCGCCGAGTCACTTCGACTCGCCTTCGCTGCTGTTGGATCGCAATTTTTCTCCTCCAGCTCAACTGAATTTTTGCCGCAGCTCGACGCCTTTGAAGCTCCTTCGCTCGCCGACGTCGATGCAAAAAGTGACGAGCCATTTGCTGAATCGTGACTGCACTCCGAAACTCGCGACGATAAATCACTACACGCTCGACAGCTCCAGCCACACTCGAAGCCAAGTTCTTCCGTGCAACATTTCCCACAAGACGTCGATAGCGAGCTAAGGTTGACCCTCGAATGCCTTTGGTCAGCATGATACGACGAATGTATCGACTCCACTCCGGTCGACGACCCTGGCTTTGCCTTTTGCAGGGACTTGAGCGCTTCACTGGTACGGAAGTCTCTGGTACCTCATCGTTGTTGTTGCTGGGTTGACTGTGACAATCTTCTCGCTCACTTGAGAGTGCATCGGTGTTCCGTACTGCTAGAACCTCGTTGATCGCCGCTTGAATAGGCCCAGGAAGAGGACGACGCTGTTGAGATCTCGTCTTTTCCGGGTCCAGTGGAGCTAAACGCTCAGCGCTGGTGTGAAGTCGAGGGTTGGAAGATGGCAGGTTGTTGTTACTGCTGACTAATAGTTTTGAGCTCGCCATCGCTCGCAGTTGACTGCGACTATAGGACTCTCGGTCATTGTTATCGACCTGAGAAGCCAGGAGAGAATGCAGCGAGCTGTTGCGTTGCGGGCCACTCGGACGTCGACCCAACACGGGCAAAGTTACAGGCTGATCCTTTCGCTGAGAAGGTCCACGCTTCTGCTTGTGCTGCAACGATTTCGCCCACAACCGTCTGGACGCAACGACGCTGGAGTACTCGTCCATGACAGCAGTGGATAGAGAAGTGCTCGTGTATTTTTATGGGCAAAAGGTGGTTACCAAGACGAAGTTCCTGTTGAACACGAATCGTTGACTATTACCGTGTTCGATGGCAATTGGACTTCTACGGCTTGGAACGCGAACGTGCGTTTGACGTGCGTGTGTTGAGTTCCATGGGTGAGCCGCTGGACAACGTAATGAACTACTGCTGAGACTAAAGGAGACTTTGAAAACAGTGCAGTACCGGTTTGTTAACCAGTGCAGTGCGCCATTGACAACGGAATCTGTGGCAGGACTGGCAGGAACTCCATCGACTTCATCTGGAGGGTGAATCGATCGACTATCTTGCCTTGAAGTGGCCGGAAACACGCATAGCACGGTCATGGGTACAGTCGATGCGTTACGTCTGACTCGGATGAGTACATTCTACGATTGGCGAGGTATCTGAAGAGGCGAAAATGGAGATATCCCGACTTCTCGGTAGGTCTCTGGACGAAGGCGACAACCAACTCGAGCACAAGATGAAAGAGGGATCGATCGCTGTGTTGAAGACCAAGAAGAAGCGGCGTCGGAGACCTTCGGTCAAGCAGTTGAGGGACAAGAACCAGCGAGAGACCGACAGTTCGCTCCTTCTAAACCTCACGCTGGACGTGAACAGTTTACGGCAGGAGGTGCACGACTGCATCGTCCAGAAGAGTCTGTGGGAGACTCGGCAGCTAATTGCACGCGAGCAATTCCACGCACGATCGCTACAGACGTTGGGCCATTTCTTCCAGCTCTTCCGACATGGCTATCCGACCGTCCTCACGGATACAGAGAAGACATATCTATCGATGCTGCTGGACGAGAATATCGCTGTCGGTGGAGGAGTGACGGGTCGAGATCAGTTCCTCGAGCAGTGGAAACGCTACAAACGGTTGTTCAGTGTACGTCGACTGACCAACTTCTCGTCGAGAGTTGTGACGAGTGACGCTGCTGGCTGCTTGGTCGAGTGCTCGGGCGAGTTCGAAGGACGAGTGACACCTGCTGCACTTGAGACGGTGTTCCCTCATGCACTGGAAGACGAAACTTTAGTGGAGCAAGTGCTGCACCGCCGCTTCGTGTGTCCGACAAGGACGTTAATTCACTTGGATGCCAGTGGCCGAGTTGTGCAGTACGACGCGTGCTCGGATGTGTTTGAAGCGATGAACAACCTGCTGGACTCGAATCCGTCTCGTGTCGTTAGGCTCATGACAAATGCCGCGATCTCTGAAGGCAGTTTACTTCCCCGTCGTTGAACCTATGGTGGAAGTCGAAGACGATGGTTGCTATACGCAAGGAAACACGTCGCCAGTGTGCAGCACAACGTCGTCCAGAAGCTCGATTGACTTCATCCTGTCTTGAGGCCAGACAACATCCTCCCATACTTAGAAGATACACCCAGCTCGTTCCGAATCGAATATATATTCACCCAGCTCTCGCTGGACGATGGGGTGTCCTCGTTCTTCCTTCCGCTGATCATGACAATACTCACTACAAAATCTCGATTACGTCGTCGTCGTCTTCCGCTGTGCTAGTTGCAACGCCATTGCCACTCGCTTCTCCGTTGTCGTTGGATGTTTTTGGAGGGTCCTCGTCATCCGAATCCAAAAGTTCGATGAAGTCGCTGCTGGTATCCACTGTTGTCTGTGGACTGGCTGTAGACGCAGGTGCCGGAGTCGCGGCAATGGTAACCTTGGAATCAGCTGCATTGGCCTTGGAATCAGCAGCATTGGCACTCGCAGGCTCGGGGGCGTGCTGCCGCTGGGTTGCACCGGAATCAAAGGCAGCCCTTTCTCTTTCAAAATTTCATTGCGGAGCCAAATGTCGTCGTGCAGTTCGACATCCCCAGGAAGCTTGTTCAGTTTGAGCCACTTGAGTGTTTCTGCCTTGCCCATCGCACTGACGATGTCTGTCAGCTGTGAGTTGACCTCAATGGCCAGCGTAGCACCACACTCCTCCGCCTTGCGTTTAAGCTCTTGGCAGCCTTTAATGCCTCGTCGGAGCACAAGCACGTACCGGTCACTTAACTTCATAGTCACTCGCTCCTTCTTACGAGCCTCTAATGCCGCATCGGCTTGCTGGCGCGCGAGTAGCATTCGCTGATCCAGCCTTTGCCGAAATTGCAACTCACCATCGAGAGCCCTCTGTTGCTGCTCGCGCAAGGCCTGTAGATGCGGGGGCAGCACACGGCCATTCGGGGTGTTCGCAACTGGAGGAATGGCACCTGGTCTAGCTGCGGCGGCAGCCACTGCCGCCGCCGCCGCCATCGTAGCTGGAATTGCCGTTCCGGGTATAATACCGGAAGGGGGAATCGGAACGCGAGGCATGAACGGATATCCACCAGCAGCAGGAAGTTCTGCCGGATGGACTGCCCCAGCAGTAGGTATGGAGCGCCTGCAATAGGTGCATTCAATCGATGAAGGTACCGCGACTTGTGTAGTAGAGGTGGGGAAAATCTCGTTCGGTACATGGCAATAATCGCATGGCTTCATCAGCATTCCCTCACGACTGATGAGATGACTTCCTTGGCTGCGTAACTTCTTCACGGCCTTAAAGTAAGTGTAGGTCTCCAAAATCTCTTTCTGCTCAGCGAGTGAGCACTGTTGATCCAAATCCTCTTCGAACATCGTCTCTTGCTCAAACCAATCAATGATGCATCTCTTGTCGGCCAGCATGCCGGCAGCGCTGATGCCATCTCCAATTTCACTCGTAGTGGCAGTAGCCCTGTCTCGCATTTCCGATAAGATATTTTCGAGAACAGAATCTTCGTGGGGAATTGCCTGGACTGCGAGCTCTTCGTCATCCGCTGCCTTGCCTTGGGCGTGTAGCAACGAGTCTTCAAAATCGCCAATGTCAAAGTACTTTTGAAGCTCCGAGGACATAAACTTTCTCTCGGTTGTCTTTTCATCCACAATACGCTTGGCCACACCCTCTTTGCGAATTTGCAGGTCATACACTTTCTTTTCCATCGTGCCCATTGTCACGAAGCGGTAAACGAACACCGGTTTGGTCTGACCAAATCGATACGATCGGCACATGGACTGAGAGTCGTTGCATGGATTCCAGCACACATCAAAAATGATGACTCGGTTGCCTGCGCAAAGGTTGATTCCCTCTCCGCCTGCTTTCGTAGAAATCATAATTAGATCGACATCCTCTTCAAGGTCGTTGAACTGGGAAATCTGACGGAATCGATCTTGTTGCGGCGTGCTTCCGTCAATTCGCAAGTAGTTCAGACGCTTGGAATGGCGGCGCTGGTACTTATTGTGCTTCGAAATCATCAGCGCAATTGCATCCAGCGTCGGTATACTCTGGGAGAAAATAATCACACGGTCACCAACATCCTGGCATGCTGATAGGAGCTCCATGAGGATCATCATTTTCCCACTGGATTTAAGTTGACTGGGGACGTAATTATCCATGAAGTCCTGAGCAAATTTGAGGCGATGCCATGCCCCACCCGTAGGCGGCTTCTGCTTAGCACTGGCGGGAGCGTCCAGCATATTCAAGAGTGCTGCCTCCCTTTGTCGTCATCGTCGTCATCATCATTTATCACGCGCGGTCCGTGTGACTCCGCGCGTGCTTTCCTGGACACTTTAGATGCACTAGACCTGGGTCCGTCATCATACGGATCAAAATCATTGCCACCATCTTCAACGCCGAAAATGTCCGAAACACCACGGCGCTTTGATTTTTGCTTGTTCCGTTGCGCTCCTCCTCTTCTAGTCGCTTATAGGTTTCGCATATGACATCAGGGTGGTTCGAGATAGCCAGCGCAATGTGATAGCCACCGAGTACATCCACTTTGTCAGAGCTTCCCCGCGTCGGAACGCCACGCTGAAGAAATTCACGGTACAGCTTGGCCTGTGCGTCAGTTAGTTTGCACATCAGGACATACTCCTTTTTGGCGGCAATTGCTTGAAGAGATACTGTTGATCGCGACGTAGCACCAGCGGCTTCAATTCACGGGTCAGAACAAACGCCCGATGCCGAGCCAGTCGCAAATCGGCCTCGGAGCTGTCAATGCACTGTCCGTTGGTGATAGGGGCGACGAATCGGTTTTTGAACTCATCCAGAGATCCGAGGTAGTCTGGTCGTGCGAAATTAACCATTGTCCAGTATTCTTCCAGATGATTTTGCAGTGGGTAGCCTGTCAGAATGATGCGCCGTGCCGTCTTCACATGTGCCAGAGCCTTCACCATCTTGGATTTGTGATTGCGAACACGATGACCTTCATCCAGCACGATAAGATCCGGGCCAGGATTGCTCAAGCACGCGTAGACCTGTTTGATCAAATGCGCGTATTTCTGGTTGCCCGCTGCGATTTTCTCCTCGCCACTGGACTGCAGCACTAGGAGGCGGTAGAGCTCATAGCCCATGATCAGCACCCCTCCGCGCTTGTGCCAGCGCTTCACAACATGCACCCGGTCGCTCATTTTCTTTTCACGACTCGACTCGAGCGTAAACAGTCCCAGACGTCGAGCTTCCTTCTTACCCAGCCACTTGACCACCTCAGCTTCCCAGTTGCGTACACAAATGGTCGGTGCCAAGATGAGTACGTGTTTGTGTCTCTGCTTCAGCTCGTCGTCTTCGTCCAGCGTCTTCTTGCTCAGAAAGGCCTGCACCGTCGTGATCACCTGCAAGGTCTTGCCCAAGCCCATAAAGTCCGCCAACACACACCCGAACCCTGTTGGTTCACTAGCAACATGACTCCACAAGAACCTAGCGCCAATAACCTGGTGAGGTTTCAGCTTCCCACCAGGTCCTGGTACACAAAAGCAGGTGCTTCCTCCGTGCCTTCTTCGCCCTCCGGAGGAGCTCCATCGGCCGACACGGGGTTCAGACAGAGCTTCTCCTCCAGCTGCTCGGGCACCGCCAGCTGGTCCTCCGAGAGGCTCGAGAAGTTGCCGAGGATGGCTTCGATCCTCTCGGCTCGTTTGGCTTCGGCTTCGCGGGCCTTGCGCGTGTTGTCCTCCAGGTCTTCATCGTCCATGATGTCCGCGATCTTGCGGCGGCGGTTCCAGCGCTCGCTGCGCTCCGACTGCTTGGCCTTGCGCTTGCGCTTCTTCGTGGCGGTGGACGCGGATCTTCGGGCGCGCGAGCTCCTGGGCTGGAAGAAGGCGGAGGCTTCTTCCAGCCCGCCGGACGCTTCCTCTTCGTCGTCTTCTTCTTCCTCCTCGAAGTCGTCGCTCTCCAGGTCGTCGCTCTCTTCCTCCTCTTCTTCTTCTTCCTCGTCGTCGTCTACAGCGTTGTGGTCCCACTCGGCCTCTCCCGCGGAGCTGCGGGCCTCCTCCTCCTCCTGCATGGACGCGTCCGTCTCCGACATTGCTGGTCGCTGCTGCGTGCAGAATAAGTTTTGGCGCCTTGCGGAAACGTGACCATCACTCTGATGGTATATTTTAACCGAGTGAAGAGGAACTTCTGCCGCCAGATTACAGCAGCCAATCAGAGGATAGGCAGTACCGTGACGACGCGACTATGTGCGTGCAACTACTGTACCAAGTTGAAGTGGGTGGTGGAAATGGGTGGCTACATTATTGCGCAGAGCAATGTGGCCCTAGCTAGCTACAGTACAAACTCATAGAGAACACTCTCGGCCGGCGCGTCTGCGGCCGGATCGCACTTGGTTGAGCTGGACACGCTCTTGGTCGGCGACGCATTGATAGATGCAGAGCTTTCCGCCTTCTCCACTGTATCGGGCGAGACGACGCCGTTGCTTGCTGCATCGGCTGCTGCTCTGTTCTCGCTCTCCTTCGTGTTGTTGTTGTCCTTGCTGCTCTCAGAATCGCCGCCTGCCTCGGAACCTGCTCCCTCGGTCATGGGCTCAGCTTTCGGTGATCCGTTGCCCGACCCTGGGGAATCCTTATCCGTGGCCACGTCCTTCCAGCTCGTGACAGATGACGTTCCATCTTCGCTCTGCGTCTCTTTTAATTGCTGCTCCCAGACAGCAGCACTGGCCTGCATAAAGGCCTGGTTGGCTGCCAACGCACGCACGTTCCGCTCCCTCGTCAGCATCAGCTGGTGATAATAGGCCTGCACGTGAGCTTGTTGTCGGCGCCGCTCCTCCAACGCCGTCAGTCGCTCCTGGATTATCCGAGGGTCCATGATCCCGCCCTGCAACGGTATCGTGCTCGGGTCTTCACAACCGGAAACACTCATGGATAAGCTGTTCGCGAGCATCATTTGCTGATGGTAGTAGTAATGCTGGAGCTGTCGCTGGTATTCCTCGGCTGCTGCAAGTTCCGCATTGACTGCCGTGGTGTTGGTTGCGTCCGTGTCTGGTGCTTCTGCGACGCTACTAGACGACGTTTCAGCTGCTGCGCTCGCTGGTTCCGCCGCTACTTCGTCCTGCAGTGACTCCTGGAAGCTAGCTTGGCTAGCATTCATCTGTTCAATTTGCTGCCGTTGCTGCACACGCATCCGGAAAATAGCTGCCAGCTTTTCTCGTGTGGCGCTGCCCAATCCACCACGCCCTTGTTGAGGTGGCAAGGGGCTGCCTTCGCAGCTGGAGCGGGTTTGCTTGTCGCCTTGCTGGTAGCACCGCCCTTCTTAAGCTTCTTCGCCGGGCTGCGTTTCGTCCCGGAGGCCTTCGCACTTTCGTCCACGTCCTCCTCACTCGCGGCGCGTTTTCGCTTGGGTTCCCCTGCGAGTTCCTTATTTCCTTTGCCACGCGTCTTGCTCTTCGGGGTTGCACGCTTTTTCTTTCGGCTGGGGTCACTCTCTCTTCTTCCACCTCCTCGTTGATGTCCTCCTCCGCTTCATCAATCGTCGCCGCGCCTCGGATCTCTACATCAAGCACCAAATCCGCTGTCTCGCTCTCATTTATGCGCTCGCTGTCCTCATCTGTCGTTCCCACGGCAACTTGAACACGTCGTGGTGTTCGCCTACCAGACGAACGTATCACCCCAGACTTGCTAGTCGCTTTCTTCCCCGTGCGCGGTGACTTCGCCGACTCCTTTTTCGCTACCTTTGCATTCTTAGGACTCTTTGCGTTCTTGGGGATCTTTGTGTTCTTGGGGCTCTTCCGCACGACGCGTTTGGCTGGCGGCTGTGCGTCTTCTGTTTCTACTTCCTCGTCCCCGTGCTTCTTCGCAGCAGTACTCGGAGCTCTCCGTGCTTGTCGAGCCTTTGGCGACGCCGTCCGAGTCTTGCTCTTCTGCTTTTTCAGCGCAGCCACCTCTTCCTGCGTCGCAAACAGCGACGTCTCTCCATCCCAGCTCCCGCCTTTCTTATTAGTGGCTGCACTATGGCTCCCATGGGCCGCTACGTCCTCCGGCGCCACCCACGCGTCGAACCTGGCGTTCCAGCCCATGTAGTGGACGAAAATCAGCTCTTTCTCCACGTCCAAATCCAGCACTCGGGCCTCTGCGTACTGCTCTCCTCGGTAGTGCACGTCGACCATGAGCTGGTGGCCGTGGAGCGCCGAAGCGTCCACGAGAGACTCCTCCTTCTTCGTCTTCTTTGATTGCGACTCTTGTTCTTCTCGTCGCCTCCGTTCTCCTGCTTGGGCGACGTCTTGGCCGCTCGACGAGCAGCTGAGCCGTCCGAGATCTTGGCGCTGGCTCGGACGGCGGCGCGTCGCTTGGGCGTAGACGGGGGCAGAAACGGCTCCTCCTTCTTGGCCGTGGGCTCGGGCGGCATCGTGGAGCGCAACAGTCTTCGCGTGACGTACATCGCTGGTAGCAGGGGAGCAGTTCTCTACTGCAGCTTCGGTGGTGAGCAGCGCTGCTTGCGTCCAAGTCGCGCGTAGCGAGTCTGTCCTTGACGTCGAAAGCTAATGTGGGCGGCAGTTCAGGCGAAGGGTCGCTGCGGTTTTGCTGGCGGGTAAGCTTCGAATTATAAATTGCGGGAGGGAACCGGATGTGAAGAGGTGGTGTGTAGGTGAATATGTATGTGGAAAGATGATGAGGTATTCATAATTGGAGGAGATCCAATTTGGCGACGCTGGGAGTTGAACTTTTGCCGAACGCGATCTTTCTGTCGAAACGGGAACACAAAACTGGCAGCTCACGGTACACATCTGAAGTTTTGTGGGCCACTCACTTCGTGAGGGATGAAATGGCTACATCCACTTCAACATGGTGTTGAAGTGGTAATGGTGCTTCAGGAAGCCCTGGTCTGAACGAATGACGCACTGTGTACATGAAAATGAGTCAAGCTGACGGACAACGGTCGAGCTGGCGAGAAACGTCGGAAAACGGAGACGAAACAGCTTCTCTAGGACAGTAAGTTCCTTGTACAAAGGTCTTGTGTGGTATATGTACTATGTCAATCAACTAATACTGCTAATGGATATGATAACGCGTGCCAGGTCGACTACGGCGAAATCGCGATGGAGTGAATCGGGGCGGGGCTCGTGTTGGTACTGCTAGTGGATCCATACGAGTTCATGCGCCGAAGACCTCGCCTTGTCGGCGTACCTTTGCTATCGCAGGGCAAGTGATGTACGCGCTGCGACGCCGCCGAGAAGAGAGAGCGCACCGGTGTCGGGCTTGCTCTGACGACAGGCGTGTCCGGCACGCTGCGCTCTGACTGCCTCACTGCGCGCCGTGCCATTTCACGCCAGTCGATGCGCCACAAAGTAATCACCATCAAGGTGAACTTGACAGTCTCACCACACACAGCACCCCACCACAGTCCGTGAAGCCCTCCATTCCAGGCAATTCCAAGCATATAAGAAGCCGGTAGCATGGTGAGCCAGGAACCTGCAGTCGTGATCGCTACCAATTGCGCCGCCAACGACATTGCCTCCACCACAGCCGACATGATAATGTGAAGTCCGGATAGGAAAACAGCCAAGCAGAAGATCGGCATGGTGCCGTTGATGTCTGCTGCAACGACAGGGTCCTCAGTGAAGAAGCCAATGATCGGGGCTCGGAAAATGTACGTCAGCAGCGCGCACACGAAGGTCGTGACGCCTCCGAGCAGCGTACTGACGTACAGCGTTTGCTTTGCGGCTGCTGGGCGGTTTGCTCCTAGAAAGTTGGCGGAGCGGACTTGCATGGGCAAGCCGAATCCCCAGTAAATACCGAACGTGAGTCCCCACAGGCTGAACAGGACACTGTTCGCTGCTAGCTTTACAGACCCGAGCGACCCTGCCAGTGCCGAGATGACGTTGTACACCCACTCGTCCAGCGCCTGGTTAATCGTCATTCCTACTGAGAGGGACACGAAAGTACGCACACGTTCCCATTGCATGCAGGCTGCCAGGTCGAACCCGGCCCAGGTCTTCTTGTGATAGCCCTTGTACCAGAACGCATACACGATGAGCGCCACCGGCTGAAAAATGGACGATACACTTTGTGCAATAGGAGCTCCAATGAAGCCCAGAGCTGGAAACGGACCGCAGCCGTAGATGAAGACATAGTTCGTGACAAGCGAGACGCCCACACTGGCAATGCCGACGACGGCTGGAGGCTCCATGATCTCCTGGGACTGCAGATACTGACGCAGTGCACAGTAGATGGCCTGCGGTAGAACTGTCGGGGCGAGATAGCGAGCGTATCTGTCTGCAAGCATCAGCACCTCAACATCGTCCGTCACCAATCTCAGCACAATGTCCACGTAAAAGAACGAGATCATCACTGGGATCGACAGCAGCGTGATGAAAATCAGCGCCAGCTGAAGCCACACACCCACGAGTGCATGGTTGCGAGCTCCGTACGCTTGTCCACACAGCGTGCAGACCGAAATGGCGAACCCGAAGATCAGCATTTGCACCCCGTTCGTCCAGACACTCGCCAGTGCGCTAGCTGCGAGCTCTTTCGACCCCAAGTGCCCTAAGAACGCCGTGCTGACTGTAGTGAGCGAGATCCGGCAGAACGTCGTGACACTCACCAGCCAGCCCATGTTCCAGATCGCGCACGATTCCTCGTGAAATGACGGCAGGGCTCCTCGACCTCTTCCTCTTTCATCGAGGCGAAAACGAGGAGCGAGGTCCTTTCATCGGTAGGTTTGAGCTTGTTGAGCAACGGGGCGGTGCATTCGTCTCCTTCGACCTGTAGCACGACCTTGGCGTCTGTCGCCTGCCATCGCGGCGCCGACTGCCCCTCGAGCGCATTGGGGAGGGCGGGTACCGTCATGGGGAGAGATCTCGGAAACCAAATATGGGGAACGCGTAGCTTAGTCTTCTCGTATCTGGGAAATACTTGTGTGAAGTGAACCACGGACAGAGTGCTCGTGCCTGGAAAGCCTGGAAAGGTGTTTCGCTATCTATCAATACGGCGGAATTCCCTGAAACGACCTCGTGTGGCTAGAACCGTGACGTGAACAGGTGCGCGACCTCCATTCGTAGAACTAAGACTGTCGATTGCAAAGACAAAGATAGCTAGGATGGCTTTGGCAAGTTGAAGTTGTTCAGTTTCGGTGGTCCACACTAAAGATCGCTTCAACAAGACATGGCTACAGTCTCGGACCCAGACTGCTTGGTGCTGTTGTTGATAAAAGTTTGCCACCAATACGGTGGTGTGTTGTGCGATTTTCGTCATGAAAATTATAGATTCTCTCTCTCGCTCAAGGCTACTGGTCCCGGTTGATGTTGTGGAGCGCGCTCACGGAGCCATACGAATTGGTGCGGCCTAGATTCCGCTTTGCGCCCGAGTCATTTGCAGCGTGGTGGTGGTGATGAAGTCGCTGCGGCGTCGAGAGGATGGCCAGCACTGGAGTGGTCCCAGCCATCGAGGGCGTAGAAGGCAGCACGAGCTCCGAGCGCAGCAGCACGTCCTCCACCAGCTCCTCCTCGTTCAGCACGTCGCCCTCCGACTGGATCACGGCACGACGCGCCATCTCACGCCAGTCAATGTGCCACAGCGCAAGCGCCATGAGACCGAACTTGACGCTCTCGCCACAGAGACTTCCCCACCAGAGTCCGATCAGCCCGCCGTGCCACGAAAGACCCATCAAGTAGGAGGCTGGCAGCATGACAACCCAGGACCCGATTGTCGTGATAATGACCAGCGTCGTCGCGAGCGACATGGCCTCCACTACAGCGGACATGATGACGTGCAAACCGGAGACGAACACCGCAGCGCAGAAGATCGGCATGGTGCTCGTGATAGCAGACACCACCGTCGGGTCGTGCGTGAAAAATCGCGCGAGCGGCTCGCGAAACGCGTAGACCAGTAGCGCCGACACGAACGCTGTCAGACCGCCCAGCACGAAGCCGACGTGCAGTGTGCGCTTGGCAGCCACGGGTCGGTTCGCTCCAAGATAGTTAGCAACCCGAACTTGCGTGGGCAAGCCAAAGCCCCAATAAACTCCAAAAATGAGTCCCCACAGGTTGAAGAGAATGCTGTTCGCGGCGAGATTCCACGCGCCCAGCGATCCCGCTAGGGCCGAAATGACGTTATACACCCACTCGTCCAGCGCAAGATTTATCGTCATGCCCGCCGACAGGAATGCAAAAGTGCGCATGCGTTCCCACTGCAAACAGGCGCGCAGGTCGAACCCGAACCACGTCTTCTTGTGGTAACCTTTGTACCAGAAGGCGTAAACCACCAGCGCCGTGGGCTGGAAAATGGACGACACGGTCTGTGCGATCGGGGCGCCGACGAACCCAAGGCCCGGCACGGAGCCACACCCATAAATAAAGAAGTAGTTGGAGGCGAGCGAGACTGCCACACTAGCCACGCTAATGATGGTGGCAGGACGGACGATCTCCTGGGCCTGTAGATACTGCCGCAGCGCACAGTAAACTGCTTGAGGGAGCACACTCGGTGCCAGGAAGCGCGCGTACGTGTCTGCTAGACGGAGTACGTCCCGGTCGTCCGTCACGACGCTCAAGATGCGGTCCACGTAGAAGAACGAGACCATGACCGGCACCGAGAGCACCACGAGGAGCAGCAGCGCCAGCTGCAGCCACACACCTACAAGGCGGTAGTTCTTGGCTCCATAGGCTTGGCCGCAGAGTGTGCACACGGACACTGCGAAGCCGAAGATGAGGATCTGCACGCCGCTGGTCCAGACGTTGGCTAGCGCACTGGCTGCCAGCTCTTGGGAGCCCAAGCGGCCCAGGAAGGCGGTGCTGATGGTGGACAATGAGATGCGGCAGAAGGTCGTGACGCTCACTTGCCAGCCCATGCTCCAGATGGCCCGCGCCTCCTCCTGGAAAGTGGGGACGTCGCTCTCTTCGTCGGTCTCAGTTAGTAGGCGGGTCTCGTCGTTGGTGGTTGCAGGCTTGGACTGCCAGTTTTCATTGTCGTCGTCCAGTGAACAGCGGTCGATCTGCAGCGCGTGCGCGGACGGAGGCGTCTCCATGGGCGCGGGGTCTTCCGCTGTGGAGGACGTCATGGCCAAAGTCTCCCAAGTTATTTTTTGTGTGAATGGATGGAGTGAATCTGTTTTGCGGTTGCACCGGGCAAAAGAGGCGATTTGACTCGCAAGGGACGTGAAGGCTACAGCCAACACGAGTACAAACGTAGCGGCAGACTTCCGCTAAAGTTGGCTACCGGTACAGCATGTTTTCCTTTTGGGGTCAAGTGGCAGGTGGCCTGCAACTTGTGACCCCCCTTTGCAGTGCAAGGGGATCGCGTTGGGTTCACTTGGAAACGTGCTCCCGGAGGTAAGGTCGAGCAGAAGTTATGTTGTTCTGCCGTCAACCTTACACCTGAAAAAAAGGGAAGAAAATTGACTTGGACTGCGCGGACGCGAGGTCTCATGTTGCTGTTGACTACCGGTAGAAGGACAAGAAAGTGTACAAGAAGGTCACTTCTCGCAACCGAGGAGATTATCAGCTGGCGTCGCCTCGATTTGCCATCAATTCCAGCGGGTGTTTACACGATTATGAAAGGAAGCGAAAGCTGTTGAAGGCAGCAGAACTGTCACCTGTGAATCGAACTTCAGAAACGAGTTGGCAACGCCAACGCAGTGCTATTATAGCGATCGTAAATAATAATTTATTGTCCTCACAACTCACGAAACCAAAGTGTATGCGGCACTAGCCGCTCTCATAAAAAAACTTTCACCATCTCCATCTTCACGGGGCCTTCTTCTGCTCCGACGCGTTGTGCTGCTTGCAGAAGTAGTTGTGCTTCTGGTACGAGCGGCGGTTGCAGCCGTCCATCTTGCAGCGGTTGCCGCCTCCGTGGGCCCAGCAGAAGCCTCCGGGCGCGGCCACCTTGGCGCAGTCCGGCACGTCGCAGATGTGGCCGCCGCCGTGCGACCAGCAGTAGCCGTAGCGTTTGGCCTTGCTGGTGCACCCCGCGATCTTGCAGAGCTTGCAGCCTCCGTGGTGGAAGCAGCGGTTGTACAGCCTCGCGCCGTGCGTACAGTCCGGGTACGTGCAGCGAGAGCCGCCGCCGTGACGCACACAGCGTCCACGCGAGACAGCGGCGCGTGGACACTCGTCCTGTGCGCAGATGGACGACTTGCGCACGCGCATCTTGCCGTGGTGGTTGCCGATGGCCAGCAGCTGCTCCACGCGCTTCTCCATGATGGCGTTGCCCGAGAGCAGGCTGCGGCCGCCAATGTGGAGGTCAGAGACGGTCACGTCTGAGTCGGCCACGCCCATGTCCGCTTTGCTGAGTGGGGACATGGAGGGCGACACGGAGGCGCTGCTGCTGCCGTGCGAGGGCGTGTGCAGCGACGCCGGGTTGAGGATGAAGGCTAGCGCCGTCTTGTTCGCGTCTTCGCGGAACATGGTGCAATGTGCGGAACTGCTTCAATTGGGGAATGGCCGTCTCGCTGCGAGGACACTTTACTTTCGCCGATGTGATGGACTCGTCCCAGCTGAATGCGGCGGCCAATGGCGAGCAAGTGACGCTCTCGGGTGGGGGATGGGGCGCGTGACGTCGCGCACCAGGCCAATCGGCCGCCGTGTTTGCGCCCGCGTGCTGGTGGTGGAGCTCCTGCACTTCAACGCAGATGGCGCTGAAATGGCTTGCAAGCAAAGGCGAAAGTTAAACCAATTCCTGCAGGAGTTTACCACCTTTCCATTCACGACTGGGGCAACGGCTAGCGTCTCCACTCCCACTGCGATATTGCCATGGCTCTCTCGCTGCATGAAGGCCGTCGTCGACGTACGCCTGCGTCGACGACTGGCAAAGAGGGACCCACTTCCCGCTGCTCTACACCGTGCCGGTTCTTCAGTCGCGAACAGAGCCCGAGCAGCTCGAGTGACGCGCCGCGACGTGATTGCCACAGCCGTTCAAGTTAACGGCCGGCACCAGAACGAGCAAGCAGTGCAGTCTGTCTGAGACGGTCTGCTGCGCGCTGCCCAGTGCGGATATGATGCGGGGAGTTCACACCGGGAACGCGGTCTCCCACGCAGTGCCGCATTGGCACTGGGCTCAACCGTATTACTGTATGTATCGTTAGCTGGTTGACCTAGATCTGATTCTGACAATCTGAAGCTCAACTGAGTAGAAACGCCGCGAATCCGGTGTTGGAGCGGCAACGCAGGACTCGCCGTCAGTATTATAGCAAGTTGCTGCCAGGAACAACTTGCAAGCCAACTCAACCAGCGAGCTTCGGCCGCGAATCATGCTGCAGAATGCAGACTTGACGCAGTCGCTTCCGCGTCAAATGCTTGGCCGAAATCGCGGCTATCGGCGTTGACGTGATGTGTGTTTCGCGCGGCTTGTTTCTGCCGGTGTGATGGTCCACCGACGTCAGCTATCGTCGTGCCAATCGCGCGCGAACGAGTGCACCGCGTCATGCCGCCGGGCTCACCAGCGCGAGCCGCCATGCAAAGTGTCTTTTGAAGAACAAAACGATGATGGGGGTTCTCCGAATCGGAGTCCGATGGTTTTGGGGAGTCTGATCTGGTTCAGCCGCGCAGTTAACACTGGTAGTGTGTGATACCAGTGCTATTGGAGGCCAGCCTCGAAGTGCACGTGTACTTCAACAATATACTGCAAAGCCTCCACTATTAATCAAAGTGCAGATTGTTTCACCATTATCATCCTGGACTCACCCTCTAGGTTATAGGAACCTTTAGCAAACTCGGTGAGTTTGTAAAAGGGTAAATTCGATCGATCGATGGAAGAATGTACGTCAATAGGCTCACAATAGGGCTCCAAAGTTACTTAGCTCGAAAACAAGAGCTTTTGTACAATTTCCTTTAATCCATTTCACTGGCGAAGGGCTCGAAATGGAGAGAAAGAAAGGAAGCTTGCGCTGACAGTCGCGTGAGAAGCAACGCTTCAAGATAGAGAAGACGCAGATTGTCAGTAAGATAGGATCACGCTTATCTTTGAGCAGAGTACGGTTTGCAACATGTATGGAATTCCCTGGTTAGCAACGCCGGTATCGTTTCTCGATTCGGTACGGTATTACGTGGCCCATGGTGCGTCTGTCGTGAAGAAGCCGATGCACGAGCGCAACATTTGCCTTGGTATGCAGGTGTGTGGCCCCTCAGGTTGATCTATTCTGAAGTTCAAACTTCGGAGATCGAACAAGAGCTGAAACTTCAAACTTGAGAATCACCGAGCAGAAACAACGCGAATGTTGCCAACGAACTTGATCGGCAAGGCTATCATGCTGCAGATTGCAGGCAGATTGCAGTCTTGACGCACCCGCTTCCGCGTCAAAGCTTGGCCACCGGCGCGTTGACGTTGATGTGTGTTGCGAGCGGCTTGTTTCTGCCGGCGTGATGGTGCGGTCGTCGCTGCCAATCGCGCGCGGCCGAGCGCACCGCGTCATGGCACCGGGATCGCGCGCTGGCGGACGTGGCGAGCATACATAATACTACTCGGACACCAAATAGAAGGCCACATTAACCACCACCATACATAATACTACTCGCCACAATGTTGGGAAGAACAAAACGATGACGGGGTTCTCCGCATCGGACTCAGGTTTGTCGACGACGGACCGTCGCCGACGGTCAAGGTCTTTGCTTCAAGAAAGCATTTCCCACGTGAGTCTTCAACTAGAAAAGACCAATTTGAAGTCAACCAACTTGCAAATTATGCTTAAACATTTACGGGAAGCTAAGCCTCCGCGTCTCCATACTATTCGCGTCCAAATAAATAGGCGATTCAGGTCCAGGCCTCACACATTGTAGGCGGCGTGGGCCTTGCAGTGGTAGCCGTACTTCTGGTACGAGCGCTTGCTGCACCCGTCGAGTTTGCAGCGGTTGCCGCCGCCGTGAGCCCAGCACGAGCCTCCTTGGGCGGCTACCTTGACGCAGCCCTCGGCGCTGCAGATGCGACCGCCGCCGTGCGACCAGCAGTAGCCGTAGCGTTTGGCTTTGCTGTTGCAGCCCGCAGCCAGACAGATGGTGGAGCCTCCGTGCTGAAAGCAGCGGTTGCGCAGCTTTGCGCCGTTGGTGCAGCCCTCGAAGGTGCAGCGCGAGCCGCCGCCGTGGCGCACGCAGCTGCGGCGCGAGACGGCCAAACTGGTGCACCCTTTCTCCTTGCAGAGCCGCGTCTTCTTCTTGTGCGAGCCGTCTTGATCCTTCTTGGGGCTGTCGAGCTCCGAGCTCTCGCCCTCGGAACTCGTAGCTGCTGAGGACCCGCAGCTGTCCACAGCCAGCGGCATGAAGAGCGACGGGAGCACCGTTCGGACCCTCTTGTCGGTGGTCATAGCGGCCAGCGGCTGCGAAGCCGCGCGCTTGCCGCAGAATGTGGAGGTGCGTGGCGAAGAGCGCAGTAGCGCGGCCAGCACAGCCTGCTCTCCGTTCCAGCCCGAGACGGAGTTGGGTGAGGCCGAGCTCCAGCTTGGTGAGAGGCAGGTCAAAGGCGGCAGCACCGGCGTCAGGTGGTGCGCGTCCACGGGGTTCAGGATGAAGTCCATCTGGGTCTTGGCGGCCATGGTGGCTTGTGTTACACGGAGCGGATTGAGTTGTGGCAGTCTGGTCTAGCGAACCTCTCGGCGAGACGCTGGACTTGAGGCGCGTGCGGCGTGAGGAATTAAACTAGATAAGTAGATGACGTGCAATTGTAAAAATGTAAGTAGATCGATGTTAGCTTATAATATAAGTAGGTATTGCGTTCCAGACTTGGACCTGTTACATGTATTTGACGTGGCAGTTCGCCAGTTTAGGCAAAATCTGAACTTGCGCAGGTTTGAGCGACACATTTTGAAGCGCGCGAACTCCAGCTCCACCCGGCGAGGGCAGCGCACAAGCTTCTGCACTCGGTAGAAGAGCCTCCGAGTTCTCGAGACCGTGGCTATCAAGCGAGTAACAGTTCCCGCACAGGTCGAAGCCCACGGGTGTGGCATACGAGTAGCTCTCGCCCACAATGGGCGTCATGTTGCAGAACTGGCACGAGTACTCAGCGTTCTTGAAAATCATCGTACAAATTAGTATTACCGCGTTCGAGATACGCCACTTTGTGCTCGATCCATACCATCCGAGACGTCTGTGAATTCGGATGCTATGTCTACATCCTCAGTGAACAATCTCCGCTTAATCGGAGCTTATTTGAAAATCTTCGCCTACTTAACATCGTGTTTCCCCATCATCTACTTATTTAGTTTAATTCCTCGCGTGTTGCCACTGTACCGCGGCGGCGGACCTAATTGGCTACACCGCTGCACCGCAAGGCCAACGGAGACGCACTTTTCGTCTACGTGGACGTCTAGATTCATTTTCAGCCAATGGGAAGGCGTCGAACCAAGAGACGCGCGAGATTGCCCCGTCTTCGCCGCCCTCCAACACCAGAACGGTTTTATGACGGCCAATTGCCGCGAAGGGGAGCGGCGATGCGGCTCGCGCTCGCCAATGAGCATCGGCGCTGGGGCGGCGAGGTGGTCCCCGAGTTGCATGCAAGCTGGGGCCGCAACGCTGCCATTTTCTACATATTAGCCGCACATTTTGCCACTTTCTGACGTTTTCGTCACTGTTTGCCAAACAGTGTTTGGCCAGACACGCTTCAGCTTCGCCAAGTTGGCGGCCAACCACCCAAACGCTCCGATGCAAGTTGTTGGCTTGGAGGCACGCGCGTGTCGTTCCGCCGTCATCGGCCGTGTGGTGCCTTCAAATCACACCCGAGCAGGAGGTTAACAGCCGTCGGCGCGTGCTCTGCTCAGTGCAAGGGGACTGACGACCGTCGAAGCTTTGCGACTGTCGCATGTGTCCTCCTCCGTCTTCGAGAACGACAATTGCCACCGATTTCGGCCACAGATGGATGATCCTCGCAGTGCTGATCCTCGCGAAAGAGATCCGGAGCCCCCACTCCACGTCAACACCATGGCCTTGTTGTCGGGACTGGCTGGCAGATTCAACCAGCGCGTTGGCGCGTTGGCGCTGTTCACAAACGCGTTGAGTACTGTAGTGTTATCTTTTCGTGGTGCAAGTCTGCCGTGAAGCCGGAAAAATCATCAAGCAGTCCTGGTTTGAACGCCTTGCTGTTCGGACCGGCACACGCGTGACTTGATTGTCGATACCTCTGGCTCTGACAGTGCCTTCAAGGTGGCCTGCGTAACGATACGCGTTACCATTGGGGATGCTGTTGGCAAGACGCGTGCCTCGAAAGGGTGTACAGCCATCGGAAAGCGGGGATGAGCTCATCCTGCGCTGGACAGGAAGCGCTGCTTCGCTTGCACGAAGTTTGCTACTCTGCTCATGGCAATCTCATCCATGAGATTCTCCTCCAACGAGCGCATCCATACCAAGATACTTGGGCATTATGCTGTGCAGCTCCAACTGTCCTAAGCCAAGAACCGACGGCATGAGTCGGCGACTCTAATCGAATCTCCTTTACCCTGAGAAGCGTTTACAGCTCAGCGGACGAGCATCGTGCTCTATCTGCACAGGTTTCGATGACCAGCTACCGGTACATGTACTGAGTCGGAACTCATCGACTACCGGTACCTGGATCGCTTGCAGAGGGATAGACCGCGTGCTGGTCGAGGTCGTGTCGGAAGGAGCAAAGAGTGTGAACGACCAGCAACTGTAGTATAGCAACTCAATTTGCATGACAATCTTAACATTTGAGCAGCACTTGAACATACTGAGTGCAACACAAACCACACCTTGGACATTCGTGGCCTTGCCTGCTTGCACTGCTGCACCGACTTCAAGTTTGCAGCGGTTGGGTGGCTATTTGCACGCCACTTCAGTGCTAAAAACAGCAATGTAGGAGTGCGATCACCGGCCTCTTTTATCGCTATTTAGACGTCGTCCTTATCCAGGCTGCTTTCCATGTTAGTCTAGTGCATCTGGAACGGACATTGCACTCGACCGACGAGCTCTCTGCTCCTTGCAAGCAGAGGCATGGCAGTAGCCGCAGATTATTCAGGCTGGGTGCGTGAGCTGGATGAGTACCAGAACGATGACGAGCGACTGGAGGCCACAACACCCGATACCAATCAAGCTGCAAACACAAGTCGAAAGATGAAGCCAAGAGGAACCAGCGCCGCCCCGTCAGCGTCGATTTCGCAGGCGGAAGAGCTGCAGCAGGAAATGAAGTTGCTGAACTGGCACAAACTCGCGAACGAGGCAGCGCTCAAGGCCGCTCTCATCAAGACGAACAAGATCAAGCAGGAAGACTCACAGTTCGCCAGTGCGCTCACCCAGGGCGACCGAGAAGAACGAGTGCAACGCGCGCAACAAATTATCGAGGAAGAGCAGCTCAAGCCATTGCAGGTGAACACCGAGTTCTTTCGCAACCTCGAGGCCAAAGGCCAGCGCGACGAAGCCAAGCTGGATGACGATGTACAGCGCCACATCCAGCACCTTCGGAAACTAAAGGATTCCATGGCACAGCGAGAAGATTCGCAGCGAAGGCGTCAGCAGTATCGCGAGAAGATGCTTGAGCTCCAAGTTAGTGGAAATGGTACCAATCGGTCCAAGATATTGTCTAAAGGCCAACAGGGGTCGAACCAAGACGAAGATGAAGCCTCTCCTGGCAAACGCGATCGAGGCAACAGTAATAGCGTGTATCATCGTGCTGCAATGGCTGCAGGAGGCAAAACTGCTCTAGACAACGCAAATGTGGTGACCAGTCTGGACAAATTGATGGAGCTTGAACAGCGCATTCGACATCTAGAAGACGCCGGCCTGGCGGTGGACGACCTCGAGAGCGCGCGAGATGGCAACACTTCAAGTAGAACAGCAGGCTCCAAACAACCTGCTGGAGCGGGCGGACTCCGGTTTGCAAAGAGGAAAGCGAACGGTGGACTGCACGAGCCCTCCAGAACGGTGTACAACGTCACTGGAGCTTCCAAGATGCGGTCTAGGGACCAAGCAGCTACACGACGGGCTCAGGGATCAACAGCAGCGACAAATGCGAAGAAGCGCAGTCTCAATAATACCAACAATATGGCTAGGAACCGGTCGAAGACGGACACTTTCCTCACGAGCCTACCAGAGAGCAAACAACGACAGCTTCGGCGCATGACGGAACGCGAACGGCGGAATTTCCTCAAGAACGAGAAAGCTAAGAACGTGCGGGAGCAGTCTCATAAGCAGGACGTTGTCATTGAAGGCTGGCTCGACAAGAAGCGCGCCGCTGCGAGTCAGCGGAAGGCCGCCACATCTCACGTCCGTGCTGCAGCAAAGACATCAACCGCAGCTTCCGGCAGAAACACAAGACAGCAATTGCCTCCACAGCCTCGGGTACGAGCCCCCACATACGGAGCAGCTTCTGGAAAGCGCATTGCAAACCCGCACCTCCAGAAACTCGACGACATCAAGAAAGGGTTCACGAAGCGAAAAGAGGCTTTCCAGCGTCTGCCGCCGACTTCCAGCAAACCCACGGGCAGATTCAATTCAACAAACACGACAGCTACAACAACGCGCCATCAGCGCTCATTCACGCGTAGCGCTGCCATTGGAGCGAACGCTCGACAACCTGCTGCGTCCCAACGACTTGGAAGAACCACCACGACGCTGCCGCCAGCACGCACTATGGCTCCAGCACGAACAGCAGCAGTACGTCGGCAACCTCAAATGCAGCGCACATCACCAGGACCCGTCGCAGGGCAGATCATCAACAAACTGCCGCAGCTTCAGCGGAAAACGGCGCCACCACCCAACGGAGCTCTTAACGGAGCCCCTCGACGCCCTGGACCTGGTCTGGTGGTTGGCCACAGCACGATGCTGCCGAAATTGGCAGCGACTCAGTCGAGAGTTGCGTCGGTGCCGTCGTCTCCAGCAGTGCGCAACACTAGCATGCCCACGTTCAGCCGGCTGAATAAGCGATGAAGAACAGCAACAGTTGAAGTGAACCGTTAGTAGAAGTGACCTTGACACATGGCTACACCTTTCAAACCTGAAATGTGAATAAAAAGGGATTTCTGGTATGTGGTACCGCTTGTTTCGAGTACCCGTATCACCACATATCCCAATCAAAACGATACAGCTGTTATCCCAAATACGATAGGTTATCACCTGTGATAATCCATAAACCCGTCGAAGTAAAGGGGCCACTTTGCCAAGCGATTTGAAACCCCGCTGGCGACTCGCGATTGGCCCCAAAACGAGCATACAAACGTCAAGTGTCCAACGGAGCCACTTGGCGCAAGACAGGCACCACACAGCGGTTCCCCTCCTTATTAGCAAATGTCGTCGCTCCTAGGAGACGTCGCCTTCGAGGTGGTCGCGGCGGCTTCTCTCGCCGCTGCGGCCTCCGTCGCGGCGCTGGGTGTGCACTGCACCAAGCGCGAGCACGGACCCGACGACCGCACGAGTCCGCGCAAGAAACGCCGCCAGAGGAAGAAGAAAGCCGCCCCCGTCGCGCATCCGGTGGTCGTAGCCAATGGCGTCGCCGTAAGTACGGAACCGGTGGTGGGTGAGCTCAAGCGCCGAGCAGCTGCCGACAAGTGGCGGCACAAAATCGTGTACACGTTTCTGGACGATCTCGGCCGCGAGAGCGTCAACTTGAGCTGCGAGGACGTGGACCGGGCAGCCCGCAAAGTGGCGGCTGCGCTGCAGCGTGACGCGCACGTCGTCAAGGGCGACCGCGTCATGCTGTGCTTCCCCCGGCTTGGACTTCGCGCTCGCCTTCTGGGGCTGCCTGTACGCGGGCGTCGTGGGGATCCCCGTGTACCCGCCGTACCCCGGGACGCTGGCCAAAGACCTGCCCAAGTTCAACCGCCTCGTGGCGGACTCTGGCGCGGCCGTGGTGCTCACCAACACCACGTACCATCTGGCCAGCAAGATGGCTACAGTCAAGGGCTACTTCACGGACAACGTCTCGTGGCCCGACTTGAAGTGGATCACCACGGACAGCCTGCCGGACTCGCTGGCGGCCCAGTACGACGAGGACGACGCGCTGTCACTGACGCACAAGGACGTGGCGTTCTTCCAGTACAGCTCGGGCTCGACGTCGGCGCCCAAGGCCGTCATGATCTCGCACGGGAATTTGCGGGCGCAGTTGAAGACCTGGGAGACGATTGAGCCGACCGACACGATGGTGAGCTGGCTGCCAAGCTACCATGACATGGGCCTGGTGGGCTTTATCATCACGCCCTGCGTCACGGCGGCGAGATGCGTGAGCATGTCGCCTATCAGCTTCATCAAGGACCCGGGGCTTTGGATGCGCACGGCCAGCAAGTACAAGGCCACGCACGTGTGCGCGCCCAATTTCGGATACGCGCTGGCAGCCAGGAAAACGAGTGACAAGCAGGCGGCCGACATGGATCTCAGTGCTTTGAAGCAGACCATTTGTGCGGCGGAGCCGATTCGTCGCGAATCGCTGGACGCGTTCACGAACAAGTTCAAAAGTGCAGGATTCGACCCCAGCACGTTCAACTGTGGCTATGGATTGGCGGAGGTGACGCTGGTGTGTACGGGGCAAGAGCCACCGCAGAAGCCGACGCTGTTGGATGTTAACAAGCGAATCTTGGAGACGCAGCGCAAGGCGGCGGTGGTGAGCTCGAAAAAGGGCAAACAGCCTGCTGCGACCGAGATAATGCAGCTTGTAGGCTGTGGCAAGGCGATGCCAACCTTTAGCGTGAGAATCGTGGACCCGGACACCAAGCAGGCGCTGGATGAATTGCAGATCGGTGAAGTGTGGGTGCAAGGACCGTCGGTGGCTGTCGGCTACTGGAACCGGCCTCAGTACACACAGGAGATGTTCCACGCGCAGATCGCGGGTGACAAGAACGCGAAGAACACCTTTTGCGCACCGGTGACATGGGATTCCTTCGCCAGGGCGAGCTTTTTGTTACTGGTCGTCTGAAGGATCTGATCATTATTCGTGGACGCAACGTGTGCCCGCAGGACGTGGAGGCATCGGCTGAGCACGCGCACGAACATGTCCGTCCTGGTTGTACTGCTGCTTTCTCTATCGAAAAAGGTGACGAGGAAGCCCTTGTGGTAGTTGCGGAGGTGAAAAATGGATCTTCACAGCAGACGCTCGAGGAAATCTGCCGAGAAATTATCAAGACGGTGCTCTCAGAGCATCAGCTGAAGTGCGAGGCAATTGTGCTACTGCGTCAAAAGACAATCCCGAAGACCACCAGTGGCAAGATCCAGCGCAGCGCCTCCAAGGCCCACTTCTTGGATGGTACGCTTGTCAAGCCTTTGTTCACGTACAAGGTGAGGGGAAACAACACCAACTTGGCATCTTCTCCTGCGCCTGCAAAACCGGCAGAAAAAATGGCTGTTCCGATCAAGGAGGATGACAAGCAGTCTGGAGAGGTGAAGACACCTGATGAAATCCTTGCATGGCTCCTAGAGCATGTGGCTCAGGAAATGGAAATGCCCGTGGCTGCTGAATTGTCGGAGGGTCCAACGATGACTGCAGCGACAGCGAACCCGGCTGAGATTGATCCGAACACGCCATGGGCGATGTTTGGCATGGACTCGGTGGCGATTGTTGGCTTATCATCGGACTTGGGTGAATTCCTCGGATGCATCGTTTCGCCTTCTGCATTTTTCCAGTACGATACACCGGTCAAGCTTGCAAACGCACCGGGTTTGGCGTCTGGAGATCTTGCTGGTGGTGAGGAGGGCGACGACCAAGGTGGCGTGGTCTCCATGCAGACTGCAACAAGCGTCGAAGAGATCGACTCGAGCTGTTTTGATATCGACAACTTCCCGGAGGTCCAGGGACTGTTCGGGCAGATGAAGCAATTTGAAAGTGCTGGACTGCGTGTGCCGTTCCTGGAAACTCTCACGCCTGAGAAGCGCCGAATGACAAACTTTAACACGTACAACTACCTCGGTAATGCCTCGGACCCTGAGGTAGCAGCTGCGTCAAAGGCGGCAATTGAAGAGTACGGCACAACCATGAGTTCGTCTCCTATTGTGGGTCAGACGCAAGTGAACGTTGATTTGGAGAAAGCTTTGTGCAAGTTCTTCACCGCTGAGGCCAGCATTCTGTTCGTCGGCGGCTGGGTTTCAAACGTCACGACTATCGATGCGCTGGTGTCCAAGGGCGACTTGATCCTGTGTGATGCGCTTAACCACGACTCCTGTGTGAGTGGCCAGCGCCTCAGTGGTGCCACCATCCTACCATTCCCGCACAACGACACCAAGGCGCTTGAGCGCATGCTGTCGAAGCTGCGGACGAAGTACCGTCGCGTACTCATTGTGATTGAGGGTGTCTACAGCATGGATGGCGACATTCCGGACGTGCACGAGATGATCCGGATCAAGAAGAAGTACAAGGCGCTGCTATTTGTCGACGAGGCGCACTCTTTCGGGACCATGGGAGCTACCGGCCGTGGTATCTGCGAGCACGTTAACGCAGACCCCAATGATATTGATGTGCGTATGGGTACCATGAGCAAAGCGCTGGGATCCGTTGGTGGATTCATCCTGGGCTCGCAAACATTGATCAAGTACCTGAAGCACTGCGCTGGTGGCTTCGTGTTTTCGGTTGGCTTGGCCCCTGCTTGTGGTTCAGCCGCGTTGAAGTCCGTTCAGCTTATGACGGAAGGCGCGTTCCGAACCGTGACGTTGCAGGATCGGAGCAAGATGTTCTACGACCTCTGCAAGGAGCACAATGTCCCGATGGGCGAGAACACCTTCCGCGGTGCTCCGGTCGTGGTTGTGATGATTGGCAGCACCATCGCGACTGCTAAGGCGTCCGAGTTTTTGGCGGTGCACAAGATCAACGTGAAACCTATCGTGTACCCTGCTGTGGAGGAGGGAAAGTGTCGCCTGCGCTTCTTCATTTCAGCGCTGCACACGCCCAAGCAGCTGGAGGACACCGTTCTCGTGCTCAAGACTTACCTTCGCGAAGGCTTGGCGAGTGAAATCAATACGGCGGAACTGAGTGCTCCACCTAGCAACGGAACCACCTCGACGAATGGCGCTGCTAAGACGACGGAGGAGGATGGTTTCAAGACGGTGAAGAAACGCAAGTCCAAGAAGAAGAAAAGCAAGGCCAAGAAGTCAAGTGTTGCCTAAGTAGAGCTCTTGATCTGTGTGACAGGGCGAGGATAATGGACCAGGTAGACGATTCACGTAGTATAACCCTGTGCCTTTGATATGTTCCAGCAGAATAGATGTTTCTCTCTAAATGTATTCACTCCATCGATGCAAAAGCGACAGCGAATTCAGTGTCAGCTAAAAGCGTTGAAGTGCATATTATTCTAAAAGTGCTTATTGAAAAGCGTTAAAAATGCAAGTATGTACGTGAGGGCACGACTGTGGTACAGGATGAGTGCCCTATTAACATCAACAACTCATACTTACCTGACTGGTGCTTGACGCTGCTCAATGAGGGCGTTGACATGAGCCGGAGCAGGCCCCTTGCACTCCGGTGCTGTAAGGGTTCAGGAATGCTCTTATGAGTAATTCCACAGTAGAATTTTTGTCAGCGGGGGTGAGCGCGTGCGCCGCCCCCACCCTCTTTCGCTTAGTTATTTTTCGTGCTTTATGCTTATACCCTTAATTTCTAGCTTCAAACTTTTTCCGGATGTATTTATTGTGGTCGTAACTTATTGTGCTTTGATGTTACATTTGTCCAATCGGAGCTATCAGTTCTACTGGATAGTAAATACCTAAAATTTGAATGTTGCCAAAATAAGAGCGACGGAGACAGAGCGCGCTTTCCATACTTGTACCAGGACAAAATCTCAATAGACCGTTTAAGCTGCAGCAGCGATACGACTTTCAAAACGAAAACAATTCGTTATGCTATTTCAGAACGAACTCCCAGATGACACGTAAGCAGCAACAAGGAAACGAAAGTCGCTCATCAAATCATTTTGCATCTTCCTCCTCTAAGACAGCAACGACTGCTGTTGCTACTACAAGCAGCAGCGAACGCAGCCTTCTCTCTGATCGACGGGGCGTTCCATTCTACAACGTAAGAGCCCTCCAACTAGCGCAAGATGTTGGTCGAGCGCCACGAGGTAGAGCAAGACGAGGACGCTGACCTGAGAAAGTGGCTGCACCAGGCTCGCTCGCGGTTTAATTGTGCTCGCCGCTGAAGCTCGCCTGCCTTCGTTTGCTACCGGGGAGCTTTAAATGAAACGATGAGTACAAACTTTAGCTCGGTCACCATTAAGCCCCAACTCTCAATCGTCGAAACGAAGCCGCGAGTACCAGTGAAGTCACACGGATGACGACGATGTCTTGAGGAGCTGCTTCAGCAATGACGATGCTGCGGCTCAGACTCAGACAAAGAAGGCCGCTACAGCTGGAAAAACGCAAGAATTGGAGATCGCAGGCCAGAGACTAATGCAGCAGAGAAAGGATATAATCATCATCACTACGGAGTTATTTATTAGGTAATACAGAATTGGTTTATGCTGCGTTAAATAACAGAGTTGCTGAGATGATAGTGTCCGAGGAAGGAGACAGGAGGCAAACCAGTGTCGCCGCCTCTGACAATGCTCGAGAGCAAGAGATGCAGCCGAGCAGAGAATGAAGCATAAAGGTTGACGAAAGGCCATTTCGCCGCCTCCGAGTTCGAGCAGCAACGTCAACACGAGCTGCTTCGGGCAGATAGCACCGTATAAACCGAGGCCTTTATGAATGTTGACTACGCCTGGAGAATGCTGACAGAACCGCAGATATACTGAAGGTAAAGCTAAGCAAAATATTCCTGAAGATAAGAGGCGTACACCATAGTATGTGCTGTTGTTCATCGCAATTGTAATGCAGTTTGTTAGAACACCGGCAACTTTTATAGCGTCGCCGTTGGAATAACACTTACATAATCTGCCAACGCCAGCCCAGTATTTTGACTCAGAGAGTAGAAAATACTGGGCCGTTGATTTTATGGAGATGTGCTTAGTGGCGACGCTATAAAAGTTGCCGGTGTTCTAACAAACTGCATTACAATTGCGATGGCAACAACAACAGCACATACTATGGTGTACAGCCTCTTATCTTGCAGGAATATTTTGCTTAGCTTTACCTTCAGTATATCTGCGGTTCTGTCAGCATTCTTAGCCAGAGCAGTAGTCAACATTCATAAAGGCCTCGGTTTATACAGCTTGGTGCTGCATCTGCCCAAGAAGCAGCTCGTGTTGGCGACGTTGCTGCTCGAACTCGGAGCGGCGAAGCTGAAGCCCTTCACGGTGTAGTCAACCTTTATGCTTCAAATTCTCTCTGCTCGGCTGCATCCTCTTGCTCTTTCTCGAGCATTGTCGAGAGGCGGCGACACTTTAGTTTGCCTCCTTGTCTCCTTCCTCGGACACTATCATCTCAGCAACTCTGTTATTTAACGCAGCATAAACCAATTCACAATATTACCTAATACAATAACTCCGTAGTGATGATGATTAGTATCCTTTCTCTGCTGCTTGCATTAGTCTCTGGCCTGCGATCTCCAATTCTTGCGTTTTTTTCCAGCTGTAGCGGCCTTCTTTGTCTGAGTCTGAGCCGCAGCATCGTCATTTAGCTGAAGCAGCTCCTCGAAGACATCGTCGTCATCCGTGTGGACTTCACTGGTACCGCTCGCGGCTTCGTTTCGACGATTGAGAGTTGCATACTTTCGGAGGAGGAGGCCCATGCGATCACGACATGAGCGATAGCTAAAGTTTGTACTCATCGTTTCATTTAAACGCCTTGAACTCCCCCGGTAGCAAACGAAGGCGAGGCGAGGACTTCAGCCAAGAGCGATTTGTCAGCGGCGCAATTAAACCGCGAGCGAGGACCTGGTGCAGCCACTTTCTCAAGGTCAGCGTCCTCGTCTTGCTCTACCTCGTGGCGCTCGGCACCAACATCTTGCGCTAGTTGGAGGAGGCTCTTACGTTGTAGAATGGAACGCCCCGTCGCCGTCACTCGCCAGGTCAGAGAGAAGGCTGCGTTCGCTGCTGCTTGTAGTAGCAACAGCAGTCGTTGCTGTCTTAGAGGAGGAAGATGCAAAATGATTTGATGAGCGACTTTCGTTTCCTTGTTGCTGCTTACGTGTCATCTGGGAGTTCGTTCTGAAATAGCATAACGAATTGTTTTCGTTTTGAAAGTCGTATCGCTGCTGCAGCTTAAACGGTCTATTGAGATTTTGTCCTGGTACAAGTATGGAAAGCGCGCTCTGTCTCCGTCGCTCTTATTTTGGCAACATTCAAATTTTTAGGTATTTACTATCCAGTAGAACTGATAGCTCCGATTGGACAAATGTAACATCCAAAGCACAATAAGTTACGACCACAATAAATACATCCGGAAAAAGTTTGAAGCTAGAAATTAAGGGTATAAGCATAAAGCACGAAAAAATAACTAAGCGAAAGAGGGTGGGGGCGGCGCACGCGCTCACCCCCGCTGACAAAAATTCTACTGTGGAATTACTCATAAGAGCATTCCTGAACCCTTACAGCACCGGAGTGCAAGGGGCCTGCTCCGGCTCATGTCAACGCCCTCATTGAGCAGCGTCAAGCACCAGTCAGGTAAGTATGAGTTGTTGATGTTAATAGGGCACTCATCCTGTACCACAGTCGTGCCCTCACGTACATACTTGCATTTTTAACGCTTTTTGTAAGGGCATCACTTTAAGCCAATAATATATTATTATTGCATATTATGGCACGCTGTCGAAGGAAAATATTGGTTTGGCACGGGTGTTGAAGGTGTATTAACCCCTTGAACGCGACAGCCTGTATCATACACGTTAACATTTTGGAGAGGGTTTTCAGGAGACAGCTTTAAAGTGTGACAGAGTACACGGGTCCGGCTGGACGGACGACAGCCGTCCATGCAAAAGATCGCGACGAACAGGCAGTCCGGTGACGAGAAGCCGCTCTCGTCAAGATCGCGAGGACCTTGAAAGGGCGCAGAGCGCTCAAGATGCAGTTGACTGGCTGTCGGGGCTTCTGAGAGCCACCCACGAGGGCCACGAGGAGCCCGAAGGCTTCACCGACGCAGTGAGATCGAGCTCACTTCTCGATTAGCCGTCTCGGGCACAACCAGCAACCCGAGGCACCGACAGCGACGACAACCAGCAGCCCACGCGAGACGACGCGAACCAACAGAACCAGTGCACGACCACGGACAACGGCGACACCGACGCGAGAACGACCGACGTGACGAACACGCAGGGCGACGATAACGGACCGATTCCGACGTACACGGAGCGGCGGAGCGCTGTCGCCGAGGCAGGCCGAGCTCACCGCACCCCGTGGACATTGTCAGCGACTTGTATGACGGACAGGAAAGACGAGAGTCGAGGTAGCAGTTGCACGAGCGAGTGTATTGATAGTTACGCAAATAAAGTAGGTGGCTAAGTCTAAGAGGCTGGCACCGGCGCGTTCAGTAGATTGCTGAACGACGGCCTGACGGATCTTGGAAGCAACCGCAACCGGCTGGAACACGCCGAACCCCGAAACGAGCAGGGGTCAGAGCTCGCTACATGGTGGTCATACAGGGGCCTGTAAGCAGTACGCAGGCCGACTCGACGAACATGACGAACACGCAGATGGCCATGACGAATTTGCGCTCCCGGGCGGTGCCAAGAACACCACCTCCGGCGAGTGTACCCATATCCGCTGCAGTTACGTCGACAGCTGGAGGATCAACGACGGACGCAGCGGCGGGAGTGTCGACCACACCAATATCGAATCAGACTCAGTTGGGAGTGGCTGGCACTGGCCCACAGCTCACTTCGCAAAACCCAACAGACGCCGCAGCCACAACGACGAACGGCGCGGGAACGGCGCCAACGGCCGGCGCAATAGCTGGAGCGTCACCAAGTAACACGGCGGGAACGCGAGGAGGAAGCGCAGCGATGAATCAGGCGCTACCAACCAACGACCCGACCACAGCACAGATGCTGCAGCTGATCCTGGACCAGGTGAGCAACCTGGGGACGCGCGTAATGCAGCTGGAGACCATCCAGCCGCACGGACAGGAACAACCCGCGACGGATGCCGCAGCAGCGGAACCAATCACGACGCCAGAACTAGAACGACCGGAAGAAGCAGAGACGCTGCCAAGAAACCGAGGCAGGACCATCGGCGTTCCAGCGGCCATGGGTCCCCGGACGAGGACCCCAGCAGCAGTTCAAGCGACGACTACGACGGCTCGGACTACGAGGCCAGGAGACGCGAACGAAGACGACAGCGTGAAAGACGACGACGTCACGCGAGACGACGCGAGCGACGCAGATCGGAGGAGCGACCAGCCCGACCAAGGAAGAACGCCAAAGAACTAGACCTTCAGCCGTTCAAGCCCAGCCCAGGAGGGGTCCGCGTCGAGACCTGGATTGCCAAGGTAGACCTGGCTGTTGAAGGGGCGAGGATGTCCGGACGCGGAGACTGGAGCGACGCTGAGCTCTACTACGTCGTCGGCAACAAGTTGCAGGACGACGCTGCGAAGTCTTGGGTCCAGATCAATAAGGAGTTGTCGGTCGAAGAGCGCACGTGGCCCAAGCTCAAAGAAGCGCTGCTACGGCGTTATGGCGAGCGAGCTGATCTGGCTCAAGCGCAGTGGCGCGTCATGACGAGGACTATGCAGTATGGCGAAACCTTTGCAGACTTCGCTGCAGGTCTACGAGATGCCGCCGGAGTGAACAACGTCAGCGAGGAGATTTTGCTGGGCCAATTCTACCGTGGTCTGGGGCAGACTACGAAGCAGCTCGTGAAGCTGCCACTGACTCCCATAACATTAGGAGAGGCTGTCGATAAAGCCACCAAGATCGATGACTCGAGCGACAATGTGGCAAGAGGAATGCGCAGTATCGGCCAAGCTTGGGCGACGAACCCGGTGCACGGGGCGGCGCGGATGGACGGCACCGCGGGGGCAATGCAAGTCATCCCTGGCATTGGCAGCATGCTTATTGACGACTTGGACACGACCGCGGCAGATAGCGACGGCACCAGCGGCAGGCGCGCCTATTTCACGAACCCACAAGGGATATTCGACAAAAACAGCAACGTCTGGGTGGCTCCGCATGGCCGCACGTGGAATGGGAAGTTCTGGCGCTTGAACCAGAAGGAGCGAGGACGTCAGGCCGCACAACGCGAACTACGCACGAAGGACAGGCGACCAGTTGTCCGGTCAGAACGCAGGGCCAAGGTCATGAGTGTGGTGGCGAACGATGAATCCAGTGAAGAAGAGTCAGCCGCGTCGCGGTCTCCACCGCGGAAGGTGAGACGTGGAGCTGCTGTTCGGCAAGTCCAGGCATCTGAACGAGCGACAAAGACTACTACAACTCGAGGAACCGACCCGAGTACTCGAGGACCCAGCGAATTCAATCGGTGTTACGCGTGTAATGGAATCGGGCACTTCGCTCGTGAGTGCACCGACCCTGAGAAGAAGGCCCGGAACGAGGTGATGCTAGAAGAGCGTCGAGCCAACAACAGGCCCGCGGGAAACGGCAATCGGGCGTAGGCGGGGAGCCCTACGTCCGAGACAACCGGAAAGTCCCCAGGAGACGACGCGCGACGAAACGAGAGGGGTGACGACGAGTGATAGCACTGGCAACCAGGTTGTGGTAGCTGGAGCATCACGCCCAGGACGAGCGAGTGAAGATTGCAGAGGAGAAGACGAAGACGAGGGTCGGCACATGGTGTCGACAACCGGAAGAGGAGAGTCGGTGACGCGACGAGTGGAACCACGACTGGAGCAGTACGAGGGCTTGGGAAGCAACGACGGCCCCGAGACCCCGTATGGCCAAGTCATGATGGTGAAGGCTGCGGTGACGAAGGAGATGACGTGCGAGGACCCGGAACGAGCGGCGCGATATGTGCAGACGGTGAGACCCGCGATGGCCGCGCTCCGATACGGAAGTCCCGAAAGCGCACCAGACGCGAGCGACGAGCAAGTACCTGTATCTGAGGAAGGCGGAGAGTGGCCGACTTCCCCAGCAACAGGCGAGCCATCGACAGCGACCGCAGCAACACCGGCAGCGGCAACCAGTGTTGAGACGAGAAATGTGGTGGGAACTGTCATGCTGTTAGGTGCACAGGAAGTCCCGAATGGTGATCGTGTACGAGAAGAACGACTCGCCCGGAAGCAGCTCAAGCGGAAGGCCAAGCAAGAGCGGGTGGAGCGTGCCACGAAGCGCGCCGCAACCGTACCCGATAGCGACGATGAGGTGGAGCGACTGGTAGTCGCGATGGAGGAGGAACGTAAGAACCGACGACAGGACCAAGCCGACCAAGCGCGAGTCGAGCTCGACGAGCGTCTACAGCATCGACAAGTCGAAAAGCAAACACAAGCGCAGCGAGACGGCCAGTGCGCCAGAGTGAGTCTGGTACAGCGGCATGGGAGCGCTGCAGTGAACGTGGCCCGAGGATCGGGAGTCGCGGCAGACGACGGCCTACCCACGACCATGATGGACATCAACGGCGACAAGTTTGCAGTTAAGTGGGACAGTTGCGCCCGGTACTCGGTCGCAGGGACCGAGTGGATGTCCCGAGGTGAACGCGTTCGAGGACCTGCTCCCGTGGATTACGTAGAGGGGTCGGTGGTTTTCTGTTAGACGTGATCGGCGTCTGGTCATTCGAGATGCGCAACGTGTACGGGCAGGCGGTGAATGTCAAGGCGTGCATCATCGAAGGGTGCACCAACGAGTTTCTCGTGGGAGTAGACTTCATGAAGTTGCACAAGGCGAGCATGGATTTCAGCCGGAACGAGGTGCGGTACTACCACAACAATGCGCTGGTGGTGGTCCCGTTCAGGACGAACGACAGTGAGCACTGAGTCAAAGTGGCGGCGGTGCGATTGACTAGACACGCGAAGCTGACGCGAAATGCAGTGACGCCGGTGACAGTGACCATCGCTGCACCTGACGGTGAACAAGGGTATTCCTACCCACTGAGCGATGTGGTGCGGTGATGCTGGCCGCTACCGTCACCAAGGTGGTCGACGGAAAGGCCTTAGTGCCCGCAATCAACATGCGTGGCGAGCGCACCAAATTGCCGGGAAAACGAGAACTTGGCGTCTGGATACCGCTAGCAAAAGACATGGGGGTGTTAGATTTGGCCGGGAATTGGAAATCGACAAAGTGGAGGAATGGCTGAACGATCTCGGGGACACCGAGACACCTCTTGAGAACGAAGCAGAAGTTCAGATAGGTGACGAAAGTGTGAATACACGACGAGTAGTATTGAAGTTGTTACGCGCTTTTCGAGAATGCTCAAAAGACACCGGGGATTGCCCTCCGATGACGACGTTAGAAGTTCAGCACCACATTGACACCGGGAAGACTGCGCCGATCATGATGAAGCGAAGACGTCATGCGCAAGTCGAGGACGAAGTGATTGAGAACAACGTATCCAAGATGCTGGGCGCTGGACTCATAGAGGAAAGCAACGGAGCGTGGGGTTTCCCGTGGTGCTCGTTCGCAAAAGGGATGGCGAAGTGCGTTTTTGCATCGATTATAGGGCGCTGAACAAAGTAACGAAGCGCGACGTCTACCCGCTGCCGCGGATTGACGAGACGTTGGAGGCGCTTCGCGGAGCTCAATTGTTTAGTACGCTAGACCTGAGGGCGGGCTACTGGCAGATAGGAGTCGCGCCGGAAGACCGCGACAAAACGGCATTTACAACCAAACAAGGGCTGTATCGGTTTAAGAGAATGCCGTTCGGTCTTATGAACGCACCATCCACCTTCCAGCGGATGATATATGGCGTGTTGCGCGGACTCACATGGACTAGCTGCTTGGTCTATTTGGATGATATAGTGATCTTTACACGCGGTGGCATTGAAGAGCACCTAGTGCAGCTAGCTACGGTGCTACAACGGCTGTCCGTTGCCGGACTGACGCTGAAGCTTAAGAAATGCGTGTTTGCCACTCGCCAGATGGAATATCTTGGCCACGAGTTGAGCAGTGATGGCGTTCGGCCAGTGGATCGACTAATTGCGGCTGTCGTTAAGTTTCCGGCACCGCAGAATCCGGTGGAGATCAAAAGATTTGTGCACCTAGCTGGGTATTACAGGAAGTTCATAGAAGCCTTCGGCTCTATCATGGCGCCACTCACGAGACTGCTAAAGAAAGATGTCGAGTGGCAATGGACGGAAGAGCAACAGTTTGCGTTCGAAAGGGTCAAAGCTGTATTGACCATGAAACCCTTGCTAGCCTACCCGGATTTCACGCGACCATTTCGACTGGTTACCGACGCCAGTAAGGTCGGGTTAGGTGCCTGCCTGATGCAGGATCAAGGACGTGGCTGGCAGCCTATAGCGTACGCGAGCAAGGTCAATAGCAACGCGGAAAGCAACTACTCCATCACGGAGCTCGAGTGCCTCGCGGTAGTATGGTCGGTAAAGTTGTTTAGACCGTACCTGTATGGCCGGCTGTTCGAGATCATCACCGACCACGCGGCTCTTAAATGGTTGATGACTAGACCCAACCTCGCGGGACGACTACACCGGTGGTCATTGACCTTACAGGAGTACGAATTTGAAATTACGTATCGGCCGGGAACAACAAATGTTGTCGCCGACGCGCTATCCCGAGCACCTGTTGCAGCGGTAGCAGCAGTGAAGACGGTGGCCGGCTGCTCCCGGAAGAGAAAGCGGCGACGGGGGCCGCCAGTTAGGCCAAGTATTGAGGAGGAAGAGAAAGCGGAAGAGGACGGACCCCTCCGGGTCGCTGAACGACAACAGCAGGCGGGTGTCGCTGAACAGGAAGCTGCAGATGCCGCGGTACAAGAAACGAAGGTGCGAGCTAAGAACTGGGCGGCGGCCATTGCCCGAACGAGGACTCAAGCAGCAACAGCCACCCGAAGTGATGGTGAAGCCAGACGCGCGGTGAACCGCGCGGCAACAGCCACGGTGCGGATGGTGGCACGGGTGCCGCCACGACGCAGTGATGAAGATGAAGAAGACACCCGCGGATCGGTACGCGATACGACAGACCGTCACGACGAACCCGGTGATCTGCGAGCCGAGACGCTCGACGAAGAGCTTGTTGGCGAAGTTGGTGGCAAAGACTTCGCCACCAACACCGATGAGACGATGATCGACACGGAAGCTACAAACCCGGTAAACGCGACGGCGAGGTCGGCTGCTCCGGCCTCCCTGTCAACAACGCTGAACGATGCGAGCGCGACAGCGGAGCCGGCTGCTCCGGCCTCCCTGTCGACGACGACGAACGATGCGAACGCGATGGTGGAGACGGCTGCTCCGACTCCACTGTCAACCACGATGAACGATACGAATGCGACGGCGAAGTCGGCTGCTCCGACTTCCCTGTCAACGAACGATGCGAATACGGCGGTGGAGCCGGCTGTTCCGACTCCACTGCCCACGAACTCGAATGCGACGGCGAGATCGGCTGCACCGACTCCCTGTCACTAACAACGTACGAGGTGGGCGAGGCGCTGAAGCCGGCTACTCCGACTTCATCATCAGTCCCGAAGAACCCACGGAAGCGACGACGACGGACGTGGGTACAGAACGAACCGCGGCCGGCTACTCGAGCAGCCACTCGAGTCAAGTCCGTGGAAGCCGAACGCGATCGAGAATCAAAGGAGCCAAGTACTGCGGAGACAGGTGCCAACGGGTCGCCTGCAGGACAGCCAAAGATGAAGAGGCTGTCTGCGAGAAAAGATGCTCCGCCCCGCAAACGCCAACGGAAGAAACGTGTCTCCTGGGCTGCACCCTTAGAGAACGTGTGCACCAGGTACGAGTCGGCAACAGTAGTGGAGAACACCGGACGAGACGGAGTTGAAGGGCCAGCGAGCACCTCAGCGGGAAGTTCGGCAGACAAGGCCGCCGGGAACGTGAAGAAGAACCGCGAACCCATACGGAAGAAGGCGAAGACGACTAGTGCTGTCGCGCCGGCACCAGTCGTCCCGACGGAGAAACGCGCCACGGACGTGATACTCGAGACCGTCACGGAACTGAGGAAGGCGGACGAGAACGACCGGTCCAAGGGCGACAAAACCGTCGGGAACCGTCGGACCAGTACACCAGCGAAAAGCGACAAAGCGAACGGCAGGCAGGTGAACTCGATGCTGCCATCGAGCACCTCCGTGACCGCACCTGCAGCTACCACGATCGAGCCGAGCGAAGATGACGTGGGCGACGATAGTGAGACGCTGCAGCTCACGGACAGTGAGATTATGGCTGCACAGAAGAGCAGCAGACTCGTGCAGAAGTTGCTGACGGAAGGGACGTATAAGGGCATGAAAATTGAGCGGTCGTACGGGTTGGTGGTCATTCACACTTCGCGAGGACGACGAGTGGTGTTGCCACCTGCACTATGGGCGATTGTGCTAAAGAATTACACGGCACAATTTGGGCCGGACACTTACGAGGGCCCCATACCTACGGACGGATCGCGCAACTCTATTGGTGGCCGGGGTTGCACCGCCAAATGAACCGCTGGGTGCGCGGATGCCCCGAGTGCGGAAGTCGCAAGGCGCGACCACGGCAAGTCATCCCACCCCTGAGAAGTCTCCGAGGTGGTGACGTGTGTGATCGATGGGCGTTAGACGTAGCAGGCCCTTTTCCGGTGGCCGGCGGTGGAGAACGGTTCGTCGTTGCCGCACTCGAATATGTGACGAGGTACGCCGTAACGAAGTGCGTGACGAGCCACACGGCGGAACAAGTGGAAAAGTTCCTAATGGACGACGTGGTGCTGCGATTTGGTGCCTTTCGAGAATTGCTGACGGATGGCGCGCCTGAGTTGACGGGCAAAGTCATTGACGAATTAGTGCTGCTGCTGCAGGCTAGACAAACTACGCCGGTACCATACCGACCGCAGATGATCGGGTTGGTAGAGCGGTACCACAGGACGTGGAAAGACTGCGTTGCGACTTACATGGCTGATGAGTCTCAAAAGGATTGGAGTGAATGGGTCCAATGCGCGACCTATGCCTACAATTCTGCTCAGCATTCCACCGTGGCGTTAAGCCCGAATGAGACTCATGCTGGGGAGGAAGCTGAGAGCCCCGAACGAATTGCTACGGCAGACGGAAAGGAGTGAGGCCGGCGAACTGACGGCGTACCATCAGAGATTGCTGCAATCGATGAAGCGAGGTCGAGTGTGCGGAGGAGGCGCGCGACAAGGAGCAGAGTCGACAAAAGCGGTATTATGACCGACGAGTCAGGCGGAGACGATCGTTCGAGCCGGGCGACAAGGTGTGGGTATACAACCCGCCACGGGGGCCCAAAGCTACCAAATTTGTTCACTAATGGATGGGCCCCGTGACGGTCGTTGAACCCGCCGGTTTCGAAAATTTCCTGCTAAAACGAGCCGACCGAAGCGGCAAGACGGAGATGGTGATCGCGCACTCCTCATTCATTGTTAGTTACGACGAGCCAGTCTCCCTGCTCCGAGAAGTGGCTAGCGACATTCAAGATCAGCTCGACTATGAAGATGAACAAGTTCGGGCAGAGTATGGACCGGAGAACGGAGCGGCTGTACTTGCAGCGGCGGCGAGTACTGGTCGAGGAGCGGGAGCAGGAGTTCGTGGCCGAGCGAGAACGACAACGGCTAGTGCGGACGACTTCGACGACAACGGAGCTCAAGTGGTGGAGCTTCGTCGTCGAAAGCGACGCAACCGCGCCGGGCAGTACGAGATGGAGCACGACTCCAGCCTGTCGGACCAGGATGGACCGCCGATACCGATAACGGCCGATGGGCTGCGAAAAATGGTAAACCAGCGACCCGCTGGGTTCAGCGCACCGTGTACGATCGATTGTTCAAGTTCGGCAGGGTCGGGGACGACCCAAAACTGAGGAAGTCGTGTGACAGAGTACACGGGTCCGGCTGGACGGACGACAGCCGTTCATGCAAAAGATCGCGACGAACAGGCAGTCCGGTGACGAGAAGCCGCTCTCGTCAAGATCGCGAGGACCTTGAAAGGGCGCAGAGCGCTCAAGATGCAGTTGACTGGCTGTCGGGGCTTCTGAGAGCCACCCACGAGGGCCACGAGGAGCCCGAAGGCTTCACCGACGCAGTGAGATCGAGCTCACTTCTCGATTAGCCGTCTCGGGCACAACCAGCAACCCGAGGCACCGACAGCGACGACAACCAGCAGCCCACGCGAGACGACGCGAACCAACAGAACCAGTGCACGACCACGGACAACGGCGACACCGACGCGAGAACGACCGACGTGACGAACACGCAGGGCGACGATAACGGACCGATTCCGACGTACACGGAGCGGCGGAGCGCTGTCGCCGAGGCAGGCCGAGCTCACCGCACCCCGTGGACATTGTCAGCGACTTGTATGACGGACAGGAAAGACGAGAGTCGAGGTAGCAGTTGCACGAGCGAGTGTATTGATAGTTACGCAAATAAAGTAGGTGGCTAAGTCTAAGAGGCTGGCACCGGCGCGTTCAGTAGATTGCTGAACGACGGCCTGACGGATCTTGGAAGCAACCGCAACCGGCTGGAACACGCCGAACCCCGAAACGAGCAGGGGTCAGAGCTCGCTACAAAGACTGTAGCGCGCTTAAGCGCACGAGGTCTTTCAGCCACCAGGTTAGCAAAATCGGCTCCGCTTTGTTTCTAGGGCTGCCTGAAGTTATGCACTTTTGGGAGAGAGGGGCGTCTGGAAATCAATGCTGGTTGTACGTATTCACATAACTGTGTGTGTGTTTTGTTTTGTTTTGCGTTTACACGTGTTGTTCAGACTTCCACTGATTGAAATCGATTTGGACGACTCCAGATGAATAGGGCGGCAACAGACAGGTTTCTCGAGTCGCTGTAATTCGGTCACGGTCGCGTCATTAGACTTGAATGTGTCTAGATATTCTCTTGTGATTTCCTCTGTGAGGGTGATACCTAGTAAGCTCACAGATCGCGATACAGTCACGAACATTACTTGATTTGGGGCTCCATGTTGGCGATTTAATGGTGTTACAACAATTCCATCGTGGTACGTCTGCCCTTGTGGCTTTTCGGTTGTACATGAACATGCGGGCACCACAGTGAATCGATCGACGGTAACTGAATCTTGGGCCAAGTTTGGAATTTTATTCCGCTGCAGGCGTGTGTGTAGCAGAGGAAGCCTAATCACGCTTTCTCCAATCCCAGTGCTGAGTGTGGTGCGACACTCAAATGTTTTGATCAGCAGCAGCTCCGGGCGTCGCACTAGTCGATGAATGATGAAACCATTAACGCTGTATGTGGTTACGTCGAGCTCATGCTGTGCGGGGTGCATTGTTCCGATGATTCCATTCGCAATTATATCAGCATCGAGGAGTAGAGGATGCTTGCGCGTAGCTACGACAGGCATGCCGATGTAAAATAGTAGTTTCATCGGCATCCTATCGGTGAGATCGTCCGTTGCGTTGGACAGGTTGTTGGCGATAGCTTTTGACCGCGACGAAGACGAAGCCAAGCAATCATATACCGTGAAGATATGGCCTTCAGCCACTTGGAAAATCATTGGACTGCTAATTGCACACCGAAAATTGTTGGTAGACACGATGTATGGGCGATAAAATGATTCGCTGCTCGAAGTGATCGACGACTCATATTGGTTTGAAGACTGGACCCGAGTGTTCAAGACGGCAAGTTGTTCATCGGAAAGTCGCCCCATCGGAGGCTGTCAAGAATTTTAGCATACACACGGTTTGTTCGTGCTCGCATATTTTTCGTTAAAAATATCACGAGATTGATAGCCGAATACAGCGCATAGTCAGTGTGACAAAGCCGATTAGCCGTACATGATGGCGGGTGAAAGCCTATTCAGAAAAAAATACAATTAGAGTAGCGATTGTTAGTGTTCTGAATGTGATTTATGCCATGAGGGTGTGAGCAGTAATCTTACAGGATATCCTCCTACTGGTGGGAGCTGTGAGAAGTCCCCAATAAGCATAACACGTTTGCCGCCCATGAATTATTCCGGTGTCGTTGACATCATCCGCGAGACACTGTCAGTGCCTCCAAGAAGTGCTTGGTCAGTTATTGAAATCTCATTAATGATGACCAGCACCACTTGACTAAACCGGGCCTTCATCTCGTTTTCGATGGTGGGCCGTTTGACGCCGCTCCGTTTAGTTTGAGGTTGCGCGCACTGTGCATCGTTTTCCCGTGCATATAATGGCTGCTGAACCCATAAAGGCCAAAGTATCGACACTCCCGATTCGACCCCACTGTCGTGCAAAAGCCAACAGCGCATCGACAATAGTGGATTTTCCTGTTCCGGCCTAACCCGAGATATGCAATTAGTTGTTGTTTAATATGTACGCAGGCTTGGTGTGGGATGAAATATTTTTTTACCCGCAGCGCTTTCAATACCCTTTGAGTAAGCGTAGAGAAGGTGGCGAGCGGCAACTTCAAACACCACATGCTGCCAAAAGTTAAGCTGGAATGCTTCTGATACCAATACTCGCCGGAATTGAGGTAGTGATTCAGGTTTCAAGCGGTTCTGATGGAGATATTGGGTACACAAAAGGCCCGTAGCAATCTTCAAATCGTTCCGAGCGCGTTGCTTTAGTTGGGACTCAATGAAGTCTTGTGTTCCGCAGCGAGCATTAGTATCACACGGTTTAATTATCCGCGATGAGTATGACTCGATTGTGAAGTCGAGAGGCAACTCGGTGGAGCCACCCAATTGATATTGTCTGCATGTGGACGCTATAGCTGCCCCAAGATTTGAGACTGCGTTGGTTGTAACAGCCGCATTGTCCACCAGTTTCGTTGTTAACGTATCCGGTGTTGCCATCGCTGCAGTGTCAAGAAAGTCGTCCGGAATCGACTCGCCCATTCGTTCATCTCCCTCGTGAGGGCGATATTGCTCTGGAATCGATGCGGTCGTTGGGGGCGCTCTGGTCCTCAATAAATGCTCCTCTTGAGGTTCCTCCTCTTGATCGTCATTCCGATGAGCTCGATAGTAATCTGAGAATATCAAGACAGATATGACAGCCAAGCTACCAAACCATGTAGCAATAGGGTGGTCAGCGAGCTTCGTCAAAACTTTGTCATCAATGGGGTCACATCTGTTTCAATCCGCGACATCGACATGAGAATTGCTGAACTGCGAACAACAATGGTCATGGAGTTTCGTAGGGCTCTGGGTGCCATTCAAGTACCCAACGTCACAGCCGACACCAACTCCAGTGGAGATCAGCAGTCTGCATGGCACTCGTGGCAGTGGGAAGACGGGCAGATCTGCCACGCCGTCCCTCAAGGTTGGGGATTTCCATTAAGAGCCAATGTGAAGTCAATATGGAAGCTGTGGTTCTTCGGCGATAATGATGCTGGAATTCGACCATACAAACAACTGAGTAAGCAGCACGACATAAAACCAGAGTATCGAATGCGGCACTCACGTGTTAGCGTAGTCATGGAGTACACCGAGCGGCTCGTAGAGGAAGCTGAGTGTTGCCCGCCGGAGTGGCCATGATCTCCAGACTACCGGTACCCGCTGCCGATAAAGTGTTCGACACCGTCTTCGTAACGGCGCTGTCGCAGCTTTACCCCACGAAGCCTAAACGACTGTCGTGCGTCACCATATACAACCGCCTTTGCCGGAATTGTAGATTGCAACAGAGTGCCTAATCAAGACGTAGTGCAGCCTGTTATTATGTAGTGTGCGACGATGTGCATCCATGTGTATTCATCCAATCAAATCGCGTTACTGATTGTGATCTGATTGCTATCACACATGCAGTCATTATATACGTTCCTGCAGAGTCAGGTGAGACCGTGAAAAAATGTGAAGCGGGCCAAACCGTTTAGTAGTCTAAACAAGTCGTGGCGAGCTCGCATCCTCTCAACGTTGGAGTCATAGAAATCTGACTCCGGCGCATGTAGACCTCATAGCAAGTCTATTACGCGTTGAACGTCAATAAAGGGCGGGCGAGGCTTGGTACCTTTCGACCGACATACAGTCATATGGTAAACATATGCTATTGCTTCTCGAACAGTAGTGCGATGAATTTCTGCAGCTTTCAAAGCTTGTCGCTTCACATTCATCTTCACGTAAAGCGTCGGTCTCGCATTCCCTGAGGTCAAGTAGTCGAAAGCTAGTAGCATGAATGCGTGATGCGTTTCAAATCGGTGACCATGCATCTTCAAGCATAGCAGAATCCACTTTCGGACAGAAATTTGGCTCAGGCGCGGTTCAACAAGGCCTCCGCAACCCCCAGGAAACAGCGTGGAAAACAACTTCACACATGTTACGCATTTGGTGATAGGCTCGTACAGATTAGACTTGCGCACCAGTACATCAGCCCAATTTTGCTGCTGAGGTTGCAGTAGGAAACTGGAAGCCCAATCCAAGCATCTTCGATTGTTTGGCCGTGCCCTTCTTGTATTACAGAACCGAATGACGACTACGTGATTTCGTCTCTGATGCTGGCACCAATATCGTCACTGTCCGGTGCTGGGTCGTCTGCAGCAGTTTTATCGATGATCGCACTTGTTGCAACAACATCCTGTCTTGGAGGCAATTGCCCGTTAACTACTGCGAACGGTGCTTATATTCCCAGTTCTCGGTATCGACAAAGTGGAGAAATCGGCGACACAACGGGAGATTCAGCTCGTATTTCTCCTTGCACACGGCCACCTGAGCGGATGTCATGCTGCCAACCATTGTAACGCGAACCCGAGACGTCAAATCACGCGGCAGCATTTCAACGATGGGACCCTCCGTATTGGAACGACGTAGTGGTGCGATTTTATAGTCTTGCACACGCTCCTCCACTTACCACCGAAAGTGAGACGCACGGAAGGATGAGAGCCACTACCGGCTCGTCCGTTTGAGTTAAACCTTTATAATTAGCGGGTAGGTAACCGATGTAGTTGCCGTTTGCGATCGCACACCGTGGACAGTCGAATTTTCGAAAACAACAAGACAATAATCTTCTAGGTGGAGGAACAGTGTTCTTCTTACTTTGAATGTGCTCTCTGCAAGACTGACAAATATTAACCTTGGTCGTGGCGCCGTCCAGGATAATCGCTACATAAAGCGGATTAGTGTCAACAAGAATACAGCCGAGAGAGGCACATACCGTCACGATAAAGAAGAAGCCCGCGCAGGCGAGAATCATTTTCTTACTTCTCTGTCCCACGAAATTAAGACCATTCTGGTTTTTTGTGTACCACACAAAATAAATAGAGCGATCCTATTGGTTAATAGCAGGTGATTGGATGACATTTGGAGCAAATCGCACTGCCAGCCCATAAAACCTCGTGTTTAGCGACACCTAAAAGAGGATGTTCGGCTTGTTTCTGACTGTTGAGCTGTAGAGGTATTCATCAATACCACATGGTAAACACGTCGCAAAAGTTTGGTTGAATATCGCTATAAATCTTGAGAATTACGAAATAAAACCTTATTTGGTCTTGCAATGCTCCGCTTCTTCCGCTGTTATCTGCTCACACAGCCTCGTTGTGAATAACTAAAACAGACACCAACGAGCGCACTGCCACAAACAATCCAACGCGGGCACTCCGGCCTTTCATATGTTAGTATAACTCAAATTAGAGAACATTGCACGAAATGGTCTTAATTTCGTGGGACAGAGAAGTATGAATTTTAAACGAGCTCAATGAATAAGAGTAATGTTCACCATTAAAAAAACGGCGACTGCAATACACACGATTACCAGCCGCCCCGGTGATATTCACATGGAACAAGTCGATCTCGATGGCGAGTCGAAGCTCAGCGCCTTGATGTTCTGTTTGCGCACTTTTTCGGAAGGCTCAGGGTTGTCTTCATCGCGCTGGCTGTGCTTGGCTGATGACTTTGCCACTGATGATGCAATCGCCAAATCCTCACCTCTCGCGGTTGGTGTTTGGGGTGGCGTGGGGTCAGAACAACTCTGATTTGTCTGTGCTGCAAACACACCCGGCACAGCGAAACCAGATGTACTTGGGCCTTATTCGGGAAGTTGGTGCTCGCTGCCGATATTGGCTGCAGGTGTTGTTCCCACAGGATCGATGCCAGGAGCTTGTGAGTTGAGCAACGGATTTGCTTGGAGGCGGTGGCGGATCTGCATACTTCCAACAGGGTTTCCGAACAGGTGTTTGAGGGAGTGACATTTGTCAAACCGATATCTGAACCCTTGACGATAGCCTAGTTGGTTAAGAGCGGCGTTATGGTTCTTCCAAATGGTCAGCTGGGAGATAAGCTTGCTGCATCAAGATATGGCAAGGTTCTCAAACTCTGGTTGCAGCGCACCGAATTGAGGCTCATCTTGTAGATCGATAAATTTCAGGCGTCAATACCTATCCAATTCCTCCATACGAAGAATGCACATTGCAATTTGAACGTTTGAGTTGTGGGCTGGGTGCTCGTCAGTAATGATTGAACGCTGTTCTAGGGGCTAATGACATCGGAGATCCGACGGCTCTATTGTGGTAGTGACACATTGGAAATCCATACTCCGGTAGAAAGGACAGCTTATCTCTTATCGCACCTTCGGACAGTACAAGTTAATGTCACTCCGGATGCTTTATTTGTGGTAATTAGTACATAGGTCAGCATGACAGACTTGTACAGCGAGGGTATAAACGAGGACAAGGAATAGGTGATGGTGTTACAGAACATGGGAGCGGATTTGGCACATATTTTTGATGTACAATGGTCGTCACGGTAGCGACATTGGCTGAAGTTACCTGATCGGGGAGGGGGAGCTATCTCCGTTACGCCGCGAGCTCCTCAGTCTATTGTATGCGGATTATCGTACAAGATAGTGAGCAAATTGGGCTCCCATCGCTATCGTCTCTGCAAGCATTGACTACGATAAATCTTTTGATTGAATTAGTAATTCCACTACATTCATTTCCCAAAGTGTTCGATATCCAACGAATGTTCCCAACACGACGAACAACGATGTCCCACCAGCCTCCACAGCCATTAACCCGTTGCAAACGACGGGTAAACATGCGACTTACAGCTTAACCTCGAGATCATGGCTGCGTTTGTGGACCGCAAGCAACGCCTGCTACGTTTCCAACCCAGAAAGTCTGCAAATGTGCAGTTATAAACATGTTCTGTTTAACTACATGTTACAAAAGCTGCAGATCTACCCTCCGTAGCCATGCATTCTTCATCCATTGTCCCACCTTGTGATAGGTGAAGCATCGTTAGTGCAAATCGCTTAACTAACGGACACTTACAGTACAGTTAGTTGCAGGCTTGAGCTTGTTCGGCGGTTACGAGGAGGGTACGGCGTAAATCCTTTGATTGAATTAGTAATCCACTGCGTTCATTTCCCAAAGTGTTCGATATCCAACGAATGTTCCCAACACGACGAACAACGATGTCCCACCAGCCTCCACAGCCATTAACCCGTTGCAAACGACGGGTAAACATGCGACTTACAGCTTAACCTCGAGATCATGGCTGCGTTTGCGGACCGCAAGCAACGCCTGCTACGTTTCCAACCCAGAAAGTCTGCAAATGTGCAGTTATAAACATGTTCTGTTTAACTACATGTTACAAAAGCTGCAGATCTACCCTCCGTAGCCATGCATTCTTCATCCATTGTCCCACCTTGTGATAGGTGAAGCATCGTTAGTGCAAATCGCTTAACTAACGGACACTCACAGTTAGGTCAGAGGCCAAGCTCCCGAAAGAAAGGGAATGAACAGACATGAAATGGAGCATCGCAGTTCGGATCTACGCAGTCGGGCGAGAAAGATTTTTCGTTCGTTAAGAAGAACAAACGTCGTGGAGGAGGTGGCTGTAGTCAGGTTGCAAGCGATAACGTGCCGAGATTGAGTGTCATAACTGTGGCAAACTCGGGCACTACGCGTACGAGTGTCGAGCTCCGAAGAAGGACCAGCAACAGGGCGGCAAGCAGAACCAAGGTAAATCGCAGGGTTAGCGCCGAAAGCAGCAAAATGAAGATGACACCTGTGAAGATCTCCCCGGCTACTACAATCCAAGCAATTCCGTGGGAAGAAGATCAAGTCTGTGAACATGATCGAAGTGGTGGAAGAGAAGCCCATGGCATATTTTAATAACATGAAAGAGGAAAATGCATCGGGTAACAGCTTCTTCATCCCGTTTGTGTTGGATAACGCATCTCGTGTGAATATTTGTGGATGCAAAGATGCATGTGTGTCTCTTACGTCGGATTGCGACACTGTGATAATGGAGTTTGATCATTCTCGCAAGTAAACACTTTTTATGAAGGGATTGACTAAGCTCGCGACCGTGGGTGCGCAGACTAAGACGCGGGTGTGGATAACGGTTGAAGCGCTTTATGTGGAAGGAGCGACCAACCTACTATCGCAGCGAACGCTGTACAAAAAGTATGTATTTTTTTCGCGCAGACTAGTGAAGACCAGGAGGTAACGACACTCACACACCGAGGGAAGCACACTGCCTGGGATTTTGACATGGTAGGTGGACTCTATCAGACGATGGTAGAAGTCCAGCGCTCACAGACGAGTATGACCGTGCTACAGACCTATGCTCAGCCTACATAAAACCTTCGGATGTGGCATCATCGTCTCGCTCATGCTAATTGGCAGGTGAACAAGGACTTGGCATCGACGGATATGGTCACAGACTTGGAGCTGCAGAAACAGGATATAAGTGGAAAGGATCAGTGTCTTGATTGTGATATGTCTAAGATGAAGAGAATGTCCTTCAAGAAGACCCAAGCGAACTACGATGCCGTTCGTCAACGGGTTGATGGACTTACGCTTTCTCAGTGTGCCCACGGTGGAGGGTTACACGATGTACTTACCACTGGTTGTATGGACAAAAAGCGAAGGATGAAACCGTGGAGACCAGAAGTGCTTTCATGATGACGTAAGTGCGAATCACCACAAGGTAGTGAAAATACGTTCCACTCGGACCAGGGAACTGAGTTTTGAGCCAGGACGCGAGTGCTATGTGTGCTGTTGAGTCGATCCAGATATTTGCTCACCCCCATACATTCTGCCTCGATACATTGATGAACAAAGTTCGTTCTCTGCTGTATAGCTGCGGTCTTCCTGGAGTGTTGTGGGGAGAAGCGGTAAACTACGTGATTGAAACGACAAAACGGGCAAGTACGAAGCGCAATGTAGATCAAGCTACACCGCATGAGAAGATGGCCGGGTCGAAGCTGAGTGTGCGTCATCTACGTCCCTTTGGCTGTCTAGCGATCCAGTTTGTGGACAAGGTCTACCGTAAAGACAAGTTGTCGATGAAGGGAGCTCCTGCTTTGATGGTCGGGTATGCTAAAAACACGAAATGCTATCGGCTACTTGACTTGGGGCCTGGAGTGATAACCGAGCATCGACATGAAAACGTGAAATTCTACGAGGAGACTACGGTGGATAGGTCGTACGCGGAGAAACTTTTAAATGAAGCTCATCGGTTGGGAAGTCGACCGAAACTTGGATAGCAAGAACCTCCCATTGGTGGAATTTCCAGTGGTTGATGTGAATGAGTTGGATCGGTGTGATCGTGATTTAGAGCTTTGACGTGAGTTGTGGATCGAGATTTTTCCGCCAGCAACAGCGAATTCTGGTGACCATGAACAGAAGAACAAGAAACTGAAAGTGGATCAGAAAATGAAGAAAGTCTCGAGGAGATCCCCCGCCACGTAGAAAACGACACTTACATGTCGGAGTACAAACCCTCGAAGGTCTACAAGAATTCGCAAGAAGTCGACGCTGCTGGACAACTTCGTGTCTGCCGTGTTTAGCTCCTCGGCCTCGGCAAACTACATCGATGAAGATCGAGGTGCCAAAGTCGTGGAAGGCGATTATGGCTTCTTCGCGTAAAGGAATGGCTTGAAGCCACGATGGGGGCTTCAAGCCATTCCTTTTAAAAAAGACGATGGGGGTTCTTGGAACAGCTCGAGAATGGGACTTGGGAACTTGCGCCGAGATCGAAGGCCGCGCACATCTTGAAGGACATATGGGTAAGGAGAATGAGTTGCGGTTCAAGGCTCGATTGGCGGTACTTGGTTGTTTCCAGATATGGGGAATTGATTTTGATGAGAGGTTTGCCCCCGTTGTGAGATTTAAGGCTCTACGTCTTGTCTTCCTGTGGAGTTAGACTTTGTCACTGCTTAATTAACGCACCAACCGAAGGGATCATCTATATGGAGCAACCTGGGGTTTTGTAAAGCGTTGTTACGAGGATTTGTATGCCGTCTGAAGAAGAGCATTTATGGACTGCGGCAGTCACCTCGCAACTGGAACAACACGCTGCATCTCGTGCTAGAATCGTATGCAAGAGCAAGTCCCACGCGTAGCCGCTTTGTTAGCCGAGCGCAACATTCAAAGTGAACTGGCGTCTCAGCTCTACATGGCGACAATGCAAGCCCGTCTGCCGGTTGACGCTCCGATACAAGTCCCCGATAACGCAACATTTCGGCAACTTCGGAACATTGACCAACTTTCTCAAAAGATGGTCAATCGACGAACACGAAAATCAAGCAAACGCTGACGCAAATTTTGGGTCAGTTAGAATAATGATCCAAGGTGCTGTGCTCCTAGACCAAGTTCACATTGGAGACCTACAAACGTGCTAGGTTTGCCGGCTTATAGTCTTCGACCTCCGTTTCGTGATCCAGTGGATTTTGAAACACCGGCACCGGCCTACAGCATAAAAGACATCGATCATATCGAAGGACAGGAGATTGTTTGATTAAGGAAGTTCCACAAATAAGCGTTCAAAACATGATACTCATTGAAAATCGTGTATGTTAATGCTAGGTTTGTTCCCTTGGTAGTCACAGTGCCCGTACAAATTCTCACCAACTTCGTCCTTTTGTCGAGTACAATAGTGCATTGCAACATCAAGGACAGCCAACGGATTTTCTCGAAATGGCATGTTGGCGTGTCGCGGGATCCATCGCTTCAACAATGAAAATCCAACTTCAATCGGATTCAAGTCCGGTGAATACGGAGGCAAAAAACAGTTGCGCACCAGTACCGTGGATAAGCTCTTGAAATTCCCGGTATATGTACATTTTGGCATTGTCCAATATGACAATGGACCTTGGCAGTGGCCACGGGTTCAAGAACGGGAGGATTTGGCCTTGAATGTTTCGTGAAAAGTCTGCCTGGTAAATGTCCCCCAGTGAAAAATCCTTGAACGTTGAACGCTGCGAGCACGGATACTTTTTTGCCACGTGAAAATGGTACCGATGCAATAGCAGGTGTTCCACGAGCTGACCAGACATGTTTCCGTAGAGAACACCTACAAAATAAACGACATCATTTCCAAGTTAACCATTGACAATAAAGGCAGTGAGTCAATAATGAAGATTTGACTTGCCTTCCATCTTTTGACGTTTCGTCGACGAAAACCAATGGATCTGGGCCGCTGTAAAACGGAAGTAGTCGATTGACGTTCTCTTGACGCTCTCTTGGTATACTTTCTCGAGCACGCTTAGTCAGAACTTTCGGTGAAAGTCCCAAATCAAAGCGAAGAGCGCGACAAATTGTCGAGTCAGAGCAACAATATTGCGTTGAAAACTTATCTTTCAGCGCCCCGCTCAGCTCTTGAAAGTAAAAACACGGGTGCAATTGTTTTGCACCCGTGTTTTTACTTTCAAGAGCTGAGCCTATTCGCGAGCGAAATGTGGCACTTCTGGTGGCCACTTAGATGACCGCACAGACGTCGAGTCGTATTCGACATTTCCTGTAGTCTTGAAAAGTTTATACCATCGGCGAAGGCTTCGTGCTGAAACGCCCAGTAGCTCGGATACTACAGTTATCTCGATGTTGTACACGTACTGCGCCAGCGGATATCGTTTGAGTACCCCATTGATGGTATACTAGTAGGTCTTTCGAAGGACTGGTGACCGATGAATTCTCGCCATTCGTTTTTCTCTCGTTAACCCCCTGCGCCCAAGCCAAAACACGGCACTTTATGAAATTTCGGATATGTTGTACGATACAGCATGTTATAGGCACCTGGCACTAGGTTTTACTATAGTCCCGAATAAGTACGAGTACTGTTTCTGAAAAACGCGACACTCGAGCTCTCCGCAAATCCTCTAGCATGTTGTATGTCCAGCATGTGACGTGCCCACATGCAGTACCTGACACCATGATATCTGTTTTGACACGTAGCTTTTTTATCCAGAGACCGGACAGGAACAGTAGAGACGCTACCTATGCGTGAGTAATCAAAGAGCAGATCGATTTATCTGATCATAAACGCGAGGGTGTTGCGGCGTCGCAGCCGATCGGAACAACGCTAGCACTCATTACCGCTCCCTACTACTTGCTGCTGCTGGCATCGGAAGCTGATCCTGCATCACCCTTTGGCTGCCTGCAGCGCCTCTTCGTCTGCATTCCCATTTTGGCTGCCATCGCCACCTTCGTCGCTGTCAGGACGTTAACACTTTCCAGCCGCCTTCGAAGATCCTGCATCTCGTCTTTGAATGTCACGACCGCATCGTGGTCGCGGGCGCTTTGCACCATTTTCCCACCTGTAGTGCCATATTTGAAAGCAGGTCATCGAATTTCCAGGGTAGTGGGGCCACACTTTGTTGTACAGGTATATGATAGACGAGTGATAGTTACCAAGATTACAACTCAGCTTAGAATTGAGTACGTACCGAGCTTAATCCGACTTACTGCATGCCCCGCAGTAGTACTTTGTAGCGCGACGTTCGCCAACCCGGCGCTTCATAATTGAGCATACCTTGCATTGTCGCTGTCTGCGTGTGCGAACACCTTTCACCACCTGATACTCGGGGCACTGTTGCGGCTCGTGATCCTTCGCCAAGGGAGGGCGTGCTTCTCCATGTTCCGTCTCCTGTGTGTCCACCTACAAGTATAAAGACTGCGGTTAGTTCACATACAGCATGTATCTGCACGCATGGGACCTACCGTTACATACAGCATGTGGGACATACAGCATGTATCTGCACGCATGGGGCCCACACCAACATACAACATGTGGGACATACAACATGTATCACTTACCCGGTCCGCAAAGTCTCGGTCGTGTAGCGCCAACATCTCTGCATGCAGCTCCAGCAGAAATTCAGCGTGGGATGCAGCCCTCTGTGTGCTCATTATTTGAGCTTCCCTGAACAGAATGTAAGCGTTCACAATCGCCACGTCGACAAGACCCATAAAAATGAACTTGTAGTATTTCTTGCACGATGTCTGCATCTGCAGTGAATAACGCTGGCGTCGATGCTAGTCATGGATATCGACTCCGCCCATCCAGCGGTGGTAGTCCCGTATCATTGCTGGACAAGGAATATTATCCCGTCTACCTCCACGCTGTCGTCAATCTGTTACAAGTACCAAAACACAAAATTAGTAGTCATATATCCCTAAAGAATATATAGTAACGTACTGCATGACTCCATAGCTCGGCTTGATCCTGTACCTAGGAACTGAACAGGCTTTCTGTCCCACCAAATCAAACCAGTCATAAGTGGGCAGTTAGCAGCCACGGCCATCCGCGTAGTGCCATGCGGGATGCGTTTTGGTCGGTTGCGGTTCTTCTCCACGATTTCTTGCGGGTAGCCCTGTTTGTCGCCCATGATCGTTCCGATGCTGTAGACGTTGCGGTGTAGTAGCTGGAAACCCAGTTGAACCGAAGTATAAAATCGATCCGTTACTACGAGATGGTAAACTTCGTCTTGTGGGGCTGGCAGAATCACTTCCAAGTTTCTAATTACCGCAGACGGACCCGTGTTAGGACCAGCTGACAACTGACTTTCTGGGACCCTCCCCAACTCTTCTGTCTGCTGCGCTTTGCCACAGTACACCTCAAGTCTACATGCAGTCGAACACAGCATGATCAGATCGAGTAAGATACAACATGTCAGACTTAGCCAAAACAAAATATGCCGCGAGTCCATAAGACTTGCGGCCGCTCACACACACGCATCTCATACACTCCCGGACAGAATATTACGGCCACCAACATTTTTGCTATAACTTTTTTCTACTGGGAGTTGAGGCTTGCTGTTTAGATATGTGCTGTAAGCACACTAGTGAAGCATATTTACGATTATTAGTTTGCGAAGTTCGAGCTACGAAGGGGGGTCCATACAAAAAACCATTTGTGGACGCGGACACAATATACGGCCATCCAGACGTATACAAAAATTAAGTAAAACGTCATGAAAAGATTTCGTCATTAAGCAATGCCCTTCGAACCACCAGTCCACTGGCGAGCAGCAGCCGCTCCCTGCTCGACCACTTTGTGCTCGCGCTGTCGTTCCCCAACTGGATGGGCAGAGGACCATCCCTAACCGAGGCGGAGCGCGGACGGATCCAAGGTCTGAGCGAGGGCGGCTTCAGCATCCGAGCTATTGCCGAGAAGACGAAGCGCTCAAGGGACTGGATGCAGACAGCGCTGAGGACTGGCTCGACGCGGCGTCGTACAGCAGGCCGGAAGCCGTCGCTTACCAAACGGCAGACGCGCCGCATCGTACGCAAGGCTTCCACCGGAGACTACAGCTCCACGCGTCTGAAGGAGGAGCTATCGTGCTCGTGCACGGCTCGGACGATTCGTCGTCTTCTGGCTGGCGTTGACTCGTTGACTGGCTGGATTACGCCAAAATGGACAGCACCCTCCCTAACCAAGCGGATGATTGTACAGCCTGAAATGTGGCCCATAATCGTCTTCTCTGGCGAGAAGAAATTCAATCTCGATGGGCCAGATGGCCTGCGCCATTACTGGCGTGACATACGGCGGCCTACCAGACAGACTGTGCGACGGCAGAACGGTGGGGGTCTGTAATAATTTGGGGGAGCTTTAGCACAGCCGGAAAGTCAAAGCTCGCAGTTCTCCCAGGGCGACAGGCGTCCGAGCACGGTGTCGGTGTACATGCTACCGTTCGCACACCTCGGTCATGGCGTGGACTACATCTACCAGCAAGACAACGCGTCCATTCACCGCTCCAAACTCACAACCGCGTTCTTTGAGGAGGAAGGCATCCGCGTTCTCGATTGGCCTTACCCGCTCACCGGACTTGAACCCAATTCTCTGGATTTTATCCAGAGTCCTACTCGGGATTGCAATTAGGTATGAATCCTAGACTAATGAAAGCCCCGTTGTATCTGATTGCATGTATGAACCATTTAAGCTTCTAAATTATTGTGCTCGCCATGCATTTTGTCCTCTGGAATTGAAGTCCAAATCGGTTCTCCACGCGGATTTGCGGTGTGTAATCTGGACCTATCTGTGACCATAAATCTGAGCGTAAATACGAATGGCATAGAGTAATTAGGAGTATACGTGCGAGCAGCAGTAGTAGCCGAAACAGCAACCCACTCCCTCTGTAGTGCCTTCACTTGGACATGTAGGGAGTGCCTGGGCTTGCATAGTGTTAGTAGCCGAAACAGCAACCCACTCCCTCTGTGGTGCTTTCACTGTGGTAGATGCTCGGATCGTCTTCAGGTCATAGTCGTCGAGCGCAGCAGTAACCAGCGCCTCTGCTCTCGCTGTCTACATTAATTAAAGTTAGAACTATTATCTTGAGCTCGAACATTGGTTCGACTTGTTCGCCCGACCTCACCAACCTTCACTGCAACTTGCACTTGCATTACTACCTTCGCGGGCGATATATTTATAAATGCCTTGGAATGCCCACGTTTGCCTCGGCATTCGCAGGGAATTATATAAATAGATCGACCGCAAATAGGAGTTTCACGACCTAATTTAGAGTAGGGTGGAGTATATATATAGCAATCTGGGGTGAGTTAATATAAATCGACCGTTTAATCAGAGTTTTTAGATGTGAAATAGGCAAAATGCGTGGTGAGCACAATATCTCTAATATATAGATGATATCCAGTGAATATTGACCCATCCGGACACAAGCAACATTCACTTTTGGTTTGGGTCAAAACTGCATTGAAGTAACCTCCCATATATTTTTCGGACTTTTGTTTTATCCAGTGACTGTTGTCCTAACCACGCGCTGCATTTTCAGGATTCGTATTATTGTGTCCGGGTCCACAAATGCTTTTTTGTATGGGAGCCCCCCTCGTAGCTCGAACTTCGCAAACTTCTGAGCGTAAATATGCTTCACTAGAGTGCCTACAGCACATATCTAAACAGCAAGTCTGAACTCCCAGTAGAAAACAAGTTATAGCAAAAATGTTGGTGGCCGTAATATTCTGTCCGGGAGTGTACAATAAGCCGATTTGGCGCAGCACGTCAGGAAAGTCTTGGTTCCCCACTTGTGAGGCTTGGCCTTGAGATATTGCCGAGTCGGGTTGTTGCGGTTCCTCGACGGTAAAATCCCCTCGTCACAAGACAGCACAGGCGGCGTCTTGTAGCCTAGTGGGAACGTCGTTTGCAGCACTTCGATAATAAACCGAATTTTTCATGCTCTATCGCTTGTGGCACGGGTGTCAGCATTGTCTGTGAAGTGAAGGTTTGCCATGACATGCTCGAAACGGTGCCGCGGCAAAACATCGTTGAATTTCCCGCCCCCACAGGTTTGGTCCCCCAATGATTACGGAAATGGCGTCGATGCGGGTTCAGCATCCGTGCAATTAGCAGTCCCAGCATTTGCAAAATCTCATGCGGCTGTATGTCTTCCTTTTTGCTTCCCGAAGCAGGAACCACTCCTTTGACTTCTTTCCTGGCGTTTTCTGGTTTTCAAACGTGCAATCGACCCGGGCAGACAGGTTCTGATCGAAATACCGGTTCGATTGTTCAGCAACTTCCTTCCAACACTGCTTTGGCATGAAGAATAAAAACAGCTTGAGCGGTGAATCCGCCAAAGCCATGACCTCATCTGTAGAGCCGAACTCTCCCGAATAAAGCCAGGGGTATCTTTGATCTGGCGGGAATTCCTCAGAGTCTACATGTGAGCACATACAACATAATTATCATAGTTCATGATATACCGTACAATATCTTCCCTAACCGACTTACCAAAAATTCACCCATTTGAGCGCATGACGTCCATTTCTCCCTCGTCCCGCGCAAACGCAACCCATTTCATCTTTCTCCAAAGCCCGACGGGCGGACAGATTGCACACCTTCGTCAACTGCTGAGTCACCTCTTTCATCCTCATCCTCGCTGTCGTTATCTCTACATTCTTTACTGTCAGTAATTTCTGCACGTTTGGCCATTTGGGCGCGATCGAGCTCCTCAAGCTCTGCGATTTTTGTTTCTTCCCAGCCGCCTAGAGCAACATAGAATCTAGACGTTACGATATAATATGAGGTAAACGAAAATATTATTCAACTCACCTGCACGTTGCTTAATCAATGTTGATTTTCGGTTCTTCAGCTGGGACACGCTTGGTATAAATCCCTGGCGACTCGGGACATCCGCGTAGCGGTCAAGCAAAGTTTTCCTGCACTTTTGGGGCCGCTCCCCAACCAAATGTCATCTACTTCGCGGAGAAAGAACCCTGCAATACCTCGTTTCTTTGCTTCAGTAATGGTCCCCGTGTGTACACCAAAGTCTTGCAGTCACACCTTTTGGACGTTTCGCTCCCTCGAAGGAGCCAAACGAACTCGCTTCTCGCATTTTTCATGTGAAATGCAGCGATAAATACTCTCAGCACTTCGTATTCAGCAGCTACCGACGCGCCCACGCCCACCTCAACGACGTCCGGTTCATTCACGTCAAGTGCAGCATCAGCATCAACACCAACAACCGACTCTACGCCACTTTGCGCGCTTACATCTGGCGCAGTTTCGACGTTCGATACGTCGACACCAGACGTTTCGACTCGTTCACGTCAGGGGTCTCAGGCGGTGTACGGCTTTCTCCGTCGGCCGATAGACACGGCGGCAATAGTTGTTGAGGATCGTCCCTAGAATTCATAACACCACATACCGTCAGCGTGTATTAAAGTACATTAGCGACATACTGGAAAATTTCTTTTGTCCAAGACACCTTGTTACATCCAGTATTCAGTACATCATGTTGTATGGGATGCCATGTCAAGATGGTGTATCCAGTGAATGTAGAAACATGCTGTACCTGGTATCGTTGTCGCATGCTGTATCTTCATACCCTGGAGATGCTGTATGTCCCACATCCTGTACATTCCTACATGAAATACAACATTAAATTAACAATCATGTTACCACGTACACCATGTGATGCACGTACCTTGATAACGCCGCAGTTGGTGGAGTTGTCGGTCTGCTCGAGACGTCACCGGAGATCACCACTCCCGGAGACGCCTTGGACTTCTTTTTCGACGGCCCCGATTCCTTGTCATTGGGTCGTTTCTGGTTCGTTCGTTTCTGCTTCTTCTTTGCAGCGGCAAACTCAACGAGGCGCTTCCGCGAGTCGGACTTGGCAACACTTCCCTCCGCTCCTGCAGCAGAAGGTGCACCACAACGTTTATCCCCCGCAGCCTTTTTCGAAGCTGTCTCCTTCTCCTTCGCCAACTTGGCATGACTGGGTTTCCTTGCCTTTGTTGGCTTTGGTTGCGGTTTGGCCCGCGTGGCCTTAGCTTTCCACTTCTTCTGCGGAGCTTTCTTTTGGCGGGCTTGAATTCTTCGCTCTCATACGCGCTCTCGTCGTCCTCCTCGTCTGGAACAAAATCGCCATCATCTTCCTTTTGCCTCCGTCCGACCGCTGCCTTCTTTCCCGATCCAGTCAATGTCTTAGCAGCAACGGTACGGCGTTGATCGGCAACTGTGCGCTTCGGCGCCATCATGTACGCCCTATCCTTCCCCATATCCGGCCGCATAAGCGCAGGTGCTGCTGGTCGTGCCACAGGTGCCCATGTCGGTGGTTCATTACCAAAATCGGCATCCTGCTCTCGTTGGCCAGACAAATAGGCGTTGTGTTCGACCAGAATCCTCGCTCTCGCGTCGTTGCTTCTGCCTTCCAACCACTCAAGGAACTGCTGGCGCTCGCTGCGAGTCTCGCGCGCCGGTAACGACTTGCCGGCCATTATTCCCCCTTGTTGCTTTCTCCTCTGTTTTGGTGAATGACACGAATCAGCCGTTGGTGGAGTTCACAGCCACTGATTTTGATGGGAGGAATGCTCCGTCGTCTCCCAGACCTACCCCTGTGCATTTGCTGGAAACTCGGTTTTTGTTCAGGATTTGTTTGTACTTGAGTTGACTGTTTTCCGAGCCAATCCCTATTCTGACAGGTTGTATGTACAACATGATTCATGCTGTCAGATACAACGTTTGGGCGTTGGGGGTTAAAAGGTGGTATTTGTCCAAATCGGAGCCCTCGGTAGTAATTTGATGATAATCGGTTAAATCCGGCGTTTCTATTGGATAAAAACTAAATAACGTTGCGAGCCTTCGTTAAATCTGCACCCTTGCGTTGGCAAATCCTACCTTGAGCCCTACCCCTCTTTCTTAGGACCACGTTTTGGGGTCCAATTAGCCATTCTTGCTGAAAGGCACAATACATTCACTGGATGATCCAGGACATCATGGCAAAGTTCAACATGGAGCCAGCGTACCCGGTACGAATTCCAATGACAGTGGATGGGGTGAAGCTGCAAGATGTGAGCCTTGAAGAGCATTAGAAGTGTAACAATCTGCCGTATCAAGTCTTGTTGGATGCCTACAGTATTTGGTGAGTGGGTCGCGCCTTGAACTGGGGTGCGTTCGGTAGCACGCAATCTGCGATCTTCTGTTTCTTTTCTACACACAATCTCGATTTGCGATATTAACCCAAATCGCGTCTAGTTCGATCAACCATAATCGTGTTGAGAATTCTGTTTCTGGCATCGCCGAAATTGGCGATGTATCACGATGGACTTGCAATGTTAAAAGCAAGGGTTTTTGACGTTGATGCCTCGAAAAACAGAATGCGAGGCTAAATCGAGTTCACCACAAAAATTGCTACATATGGATATAGGGCGAAATCGTATATCGCAAATTGCGTTCCACCGACCGCACCCCTGGCGACGGCTGTGCGGATCCTTAGTACGTTCCTCAACACGTATGGTGTTGCGCTTTGGCTGGCCGCAAAACGAGTACTGCGGTACTTAATAGGAAGTCAGGACATGGGGATGCATTTTGACTAAGAGACGGCGAGCCAATTTGACAAGTTGAGCATCGAGGTCTTTATAGATGCAAATTTCGCATCGGAAGAAGTATGTTAGTGGATTTGCAGTGTTCGGCAACGGACAATTGATCTCTACACGGTGCTGGAAGCAATATACCCTAGCTGAGAGCACTTGTGAAGCCAAGTAGATTGCGGTCAATGCTGGGTTGCATGACGCTATATGGCTAGAGCAGCTAGTGGACGAGTTGGGTTTGGAGAGAGAACCCACGACGCTGTACGGTGACTCAGTCAGTGCGGATGAGTTGACGAAGCATGCAGGAAAGCATCGCCGAAAGAAGCGACTCAACACACAGGACCTCAAGATTCGCGAGTACATGATGGAACAGGGAGTCAAGATAGTACCCATTTCATCGAAAGCGAATGATGCCGATGTGATGACGAAATGTTCTCACGGCCATGTGGCGATTCGCTAAGGGCCATCACACTTACTCGTTATGCGTACATCCTCACCAAGCGCTGCAAACCTGGGAATGAGGTGCAAATTTTGCGTTAGCAGTTTATCAGCGATAATTCCAGAAGAAACCCTTAACGGCCGAGGACGAGGGAATTTCGCCATCTTTTCCCAGCATCCCTTTCGGACTCACCCTATCAAAACACAAGCCAATTTGCCAAGAAGCGGTCAAGTCGGGACTTTTAGTAAGGGGAATCATGTCGAGCGGCAGCGAAGATGAAATCGACCGCGCGTACGCGCAACAACAAGCCCAAGTAATTCCAGAAATCGAAAGCATGGGCGAAGCACTCGACTTTATCCTTGACGACGAAGCCGGCAAACCGGAGTTCATAAAGCTATCTGGCTGCGTGTACTCCAAGGAAAAGTTCGCGAAAGGATGGCATTTCAATTTAATCAGCTTGAAGTTCGCCAGCCATTTCCCGGGGAAAAAGAAGCAGTTTGATGCGATGCATTGGAAGCAAAGAGCCTCGTTTTACTTCTGCCTGACCCTTTGGTTCCCCAAGCGTGGTCGTATAGTGCCGCATGGTGTAACCAATGCCAATGACATTCAACTTGGAAGCGTCATTGTATGCAACGAGGTGGGAGACTTGAAAGCGTACCAAGACTTGTACCCACAAGGCTCAACGTCGGCCATCGATTTGGTCGACCCTCCGATCGGCCCCACCGAGCAGTCAGTACCCTCACACCAGTCCACTGAGGATGTCCCAGATGTCCGCCCCTCGAAGAAACAAAAGCTGTCGCTGCCTTCCGCCTGACCCCCCAGCTGGCTACGTTGACCACCAGACAATCGATGGATAAGATGACCAGTCGCTCGCCGCTCGAAGATGCTTTCCTGTTACTGACCAAACTCAGAATTCGCGGACGAACCCAACCTACGGACAGCTACATGTATTTCGCTGAAGTTACATTTTTTTAATCACATCCACCATCAATCAAAGCATGTATGAACAAGATCACTACGTACCTCTATGTCGAACCAAGACCCATTATAACTAATGCCGTGTCGGTCCCGAAAAGCTCTGGATATGATCTACTACAATGCATATGTGTCCTGGGGAAAGAGGTGTAATCTGTCTGGTAATAAATAGTGTCCAGAATTAAGTTTCAGTGACTAACTACAGATTACAATCTGTATTCTCAGTCGTGAGCGTGAAGAACAATTCGAAGGGATTAAGGCAAGATGTCGTGAGACAACTGGTTTGAGAAGACCGACATGGAAATAGACAAGAGATCGCAGTGTTCGTGGACGATTTTCGACCACTATAATTATCCTGCACGAAACTTTCTGTTGGTTCCGCAGTGGCAAAGACGAACAAAGGGCCATTCGCCATAATGTGCGCTGCATCTCAGGCAGCGACTCACTTCTATCTCTGCAAGAAAAGACTCCAACGTCTCTGTAACCAGTGCTTGGGATCTCCCTACTGGTCAGTTCGTGCGAACTTGTAAACTATCATCCTAAGCTAGCTACACGAAACACACTACTTAGAAACTTGATTGAGCTATTGAATCTGTTGCGAATATACATGTAGGTCCCAAAAGCTGCTTCGGAAGTCGATGCATTACTTGCCCTGTGCTTCGCTTTATATCGTCGTGGGTGGGTAACTTCCAGGATCAGCGGCTTGACAGCAGTGTCAGCAGACACTAGCTATGTTCGTGAAACGAGCTGGGAAATGTAAAGGTACATGTGGTATTGCAATATACAGAAATCCGTTACTAATGATCTCAATTAGCACACAACAATCGCCGACAAGTCGGCGAACAAAGCCGGTGCTGAGTTGACCCAGCGGTTTGGCCTTTCCACGACAGCGGTGTCTCGTTTGCGCAGAAAACAGTCGACAAAGCCAGTCAAAATAGGTAATTCGGAGTATAGTCGAGCGAACTATCTCCTGTTGGACCTGTGCCAGTCACCAATGGGTGGGGGACGGCGCGCGACCGCTTTACAGGGCGTCGAGAGCAGAGGCTGCTCGACTTGAAGTGTCACGGCACCCGGTTATCAGGTCTACCAACTTGCTAGTTGGGCCAGATTTTGGTTGGCGCGCAAAGCGAGGTTCACTCTATCCCGGGTCGACTCGTCTTCTTGGCGTTGCCTTTTGGTCGAGTCCCTACAAGCTATGCCTCTCGGGACCGACGGCAGACATAATCCAGCCCGCGCAGGGAGTTACCGGAGTGTGCACTTGATTAGAACTGGGAAGATTCTGCTCTGTATTGTTTCTAGAGCTATTTCTAATTGTTTCCTAGTTCTCCATACAAATATCAAGTGAAATGTGATCGTTTCAGATCTCTACGCCCTCTAAGTCGAGTCGATTGCCTCTTCGCCGAGCTGTTTTGGGCTTGAACGGTCGGAGTTTGCTCTAATCGAGCAACCGGACTCTTGGCAGGACGTTTTAAAACTTTCAACGGGCAATCCGACTCTTCAGACCAGATCTCGGCGGTTAGCCGCGCTCGCCGTCGGTTGGCTGAGTCAATTGCCTCCAAACCACCGGGTTACCAACATTCCGGTCGTCTGTCGTCCCTCGGTCGGCTTAAGTCCGAAGTGTGGCCACCCGTTCATAGTTTGAGCCTAACATAGGATTGCCTAGTTGAGGTCTTGGCCGAAACTTGGGTTAATATACCACATACATCTGCCCTTGTAATCACCTGCATGATCGGCGTTATGGCAGAGTGTCAGCAGACCGTGAAAGGAAACGTCTGGAGACACGAGCTGGAAGCTGTATAAGTACATCTGCACTTATAATCACCTACTTGTAACCTTCCCCCACCTAACCGCACGAGTATTGGGGAATCATGCTGCGTTCTGCCACGATAACCCTATATATACTTCTTATCCCAGATGGGGGTGTTTAATGACTTTTTGAGCTACGGGGTCCAAGTTTAAAGAAAAACCTTATTGGAACTGACTCGGGGCACCGAGTAGAATCGTACTTTTACGAATCGATACGGTAAACATACGATAGCTAACGCGGTAAAATACCGTCTCGTCCAAATGTCTGAATCTCAAAATTCTGAAACGTGACACCCCTCCACCCCTCTTTCTCCCAACCCCGAGCACTGTGAGCCTTCCATTTCGCAAAACCGATCAGTCAAGCTCAAAACCGAGAATCCGCAAGCTGGTAACGTGCATGTATTACGTTCTAACGCTATCTAACGACCGCTTACTAACACGTGTGGTGCTAGGTCCCCGACATGAGCGCTAGCGACCCGGAAGTCGAGGTCCCGTCGTGCAGCTCGTGGGTGTGCGACAAAGTGGACGTGGAGTGGCACGAAGACTGGAGTGCATTTTAGGCGTATATGAATACCAGGCTGCCACGCACCAGATCTTCCGCCAACGCACCTCCAAGTCCGTGCAGAAACGCAACAAGGAAATTCAAGCGCTAAGTCGACAGGCAGAGACGCCGTCCGAGCGCCTTATTCTCGACTCTTCCAAAATATTTTGGGCTAAGTCTGGAATGACACGAAAAACGCGTTCATGGTGCGTGTGACTAACTTCGACGTGAAGCACAACCACATCGTGTCCTAGGCAACCTTCGAGAACCACGCCTCTAATCGTCGGGTTGAGGATCCAAGTATTCTTGCGTTTGTTGACGAGCTGCACGCCGCAGGATCGAAGCCGAAGCTGATAATGCAGTACCTCCACAAGAAGACAGGTAAGGGAACTTTTTCGTGTCTGAAATGATTATATTTCTAATTTTGAAGCTATTACGTGTCTATCTAGACAAGAAAGTCACGCTGCGTGATGTTCACAATATGGTGTCGAGGTTGAAGGAGAAACGAAGGGGAAAGGGTCAACCGAAGAGCGTCTAGAAGGCGTGTTGCGAGATTTGTGCAAGGCCCGAGGGAATCGTGCTACCGTGTACGTGGACAACGAGAAGACGGCACAGACGATCACGCTCCAGATGCGGCAGATGCGCCGCTGGTTCAAGGCTTTCCCTGAAGTCCTGCTCGTTGATGCCACGCACAACACAAATGATTCGCGCTACAAATTGTTTTCGTTCATGGTGAACGACGTGTACGGTCATGTAAGTTACTGTACCTCTTACTACGATTATGGTGTTGTAGTTACAAATTTACAGTTCAAGTGCCTGTAGTTACTTCATTGTAACTGTAGGTACCGAGTTTGTATCTGTACTTACATCTCTTGATTTGATTAGGGCCAGTACGTCCACCATAGTTTCATGGAAAACAAAAGTGCTGAATACCTCACGGATTCTATTAACTCTTTCAAGTTTCACAACCCATCTTGGGAGCAGATCAAAGTCATCGTGATCGACAAAGACATGGGAGAACTCGGATTGCTGGAGAAGGAGTTCCCGGGGGTAAAGGTAATATTGTGTCACTTCCATCTCAATAAGTATATTCGATCGGAGATGTCTAAGAGCGAGTACGGCGGACCTTCTAGCTTTGACAAAGGTCAAGTGGAAGATGCAGTGGATTTGATGAGATTGGCGACCTCTGTGGGGAGTATACGAAGTACCTGTTCTTTTTCCTTGACGGAATCCATCTACGCGAGGCCGACAGTATCCCGGAAGCTACGCACCCATTTCTCAAGTATTTCATGAAGAACTGGGACTCGATGAAGGAGTGATGGTCGCTATACGCCCGATCGGACGTTCCCCATCTAGGCAATCACACGAATAACAGGTACTGCGATGTATTCAATGATCTAATCTGTTTTCGTTTTAACTTTGGTTTGTGGGTTGTTGTCATGGTGTCTAATAGACTCGAAACGTCATGGGGGCACATCAAAGACATTCTAAAATCGGATATGGCGCTTGACGAATGTGTAGACACCTTGATGTTTCTGCAAGCCGTTGCCGAAATGGAATACGCCAAGAAAATCACGGACGTGGGTCAAATGCGCTATGATGGAGCTGACGCAGAATTGGAAACACTTGCCGGCGAAGTGGGTCCATACGCTTATATGCTTGTGGAGAAGCAGTACTGGCTCGCGAAGGATAGGAAGACGCACTATGACATGGAAGAGATTCAGCCAGCTTTATTTGTGCTTTCCGGCGGGGGCGCTTCTACATCTTCGTACACTGTTGATTCTGTGGTACGTCGTGATCTGTATCTGCTATCTCATTTCATTCCAACTTAAACGTTTGCGTTGCTTAAAGCGTTACCGGTGCTCTTGTGTCTTCATGAAAACAACGCTGTTGCCATGTCGATATGTGATGTATTGGCGTCTAATGCATGGCAAGGCAGCTATCCCAATCCGCTATATCGAACCTCGATGGAAGCTATCGTGCAAGCTGAACCAGCCTGCCGCCGAAGAAGAAGTACCCGATGAGATCATTGCTTGTACCACTTTCCAGGTTCGAGGGTCAACAATGACAGACAAAAATCATGACGTCCTCAATGGAACTACAAAATACAATCACGCTCTGGAACGTGGCAAGAGTATTGCTGATATTATGAGCAGGAATGGCACGCTTGTATTCCGTGAGATGATGACCGCGCTGGATAAATTCGAAGTCATTGTGAAGGACGGAGTAGCCCCGTTTGTTGACCGCAATGGTCATTGGGTAGACCCGCTGTCACTCTCCCAACTTTCACAATTCGAGTTATCATCGAAGCCCGACGTCTTGGTGGATTCGAGGCGTGGAACTGACAGTGACATCTGAAGACGATATGCCTTCGACTCTGACACAGCCCACCGATACGCCTCCCAGTACAGCGCAACGCCAGACACTCGACGCGTAACACCAGGCACTCCAAATGTATCTCCAGGTACCTCCAGGTCCTCAAAGTGAGAATCAGGGTACATGTGTACTGGTGGGTACTCCGACTATATGACACTGAACCTGCAGATTCAGCCACCCCGCCCGTGCAAGATGCCAAACCTGTATCAGACCCTACCCACGAATGTACCCGCCGGACCAAGCGTCTACACATTAGCAACAGCTCATCGGAATCGACGCAAGCTTCTCCGTCCAGGACATTTTCCGTGACAAAAAGCGCTTCTAGTCGTGGTCGCCCTCGAGTCAGAAAGAAGCAAGGTAATGACCAGAAGAAGCAGCGGGTTGCCCGTGGGAAGAAAACGGCAAACAAGCTGGTCCAAGGAACGTTGGTGCCGACACCAAGTGTACGAAACGTCACTAAATTACTGGACAACGACTACAGCTACGAAGAAGCCCACCGTGTGATCCCAACACTCTCTATCCGCGATGTGCCCAAAACGAAGAAGACTATAGCTGGTGTGTATACTCCTGCCGAGCGCCTCGCCGACATTCGATTTGTGTTTCCCAAGCAGTTTGTGGAAATAGCACAAGCAGCTATATTGAAGTTTCGGAAAGGATTAGAGAGCAAGGACGTTAATGTGGAGACACTGGATGACAATGTCCGTGTTAAGGTTCCGCGCTTCGGCATCTTTGGACATGAAGATATCGTCGCAATGTTCCGCTGGCACACATGCATGGAGTATTTGTCGGCGACAGAAGCTGCAATCAACTGGACCGTCAATACGAGTTCTAAGCGCATTCCGCTACCAGATGAACTGACCGATGGGGTAAGCAGCAGCCCAACAGAACGAGAGAGCGCAATCAAGCTTCTACCACTCCGAGGTGGACGCCTAATTCCGTTCGGTAATGTACCGTATCGTTCTTTGCGGACATTCCGTGGAAATGAGTGAATAGACGACAGTGGCATGTGCCATGGACTGGGGTTGCTACACCGTAAACATCCCAACGTCGGGATCATCAACTCGCTCTTTAATCGGTTCGAAACACACAAGATCAGATGAAATCGATTAATTCTGGAAATCCATTCGTGGAGACTAATCGTGTAATTCTTCTGCCGCTGCATGTCGACAACAACCACTGGTGCGGGGCCGTGTTCGATTTCCGTACCGAAATCCGAGGAATCGTGCTTTTGATCCGTTGCAAGCGTCAAAGTCCAAGTACTACGAGACATGTGAAAACCTGTTGAAGGATCTGTTCGGGCCTATATGCGAACTCTTGGGGTTCCAAAGGCAGACGCATTCGCGGCAACCAGACATGGCAAGCTGCGGTGTCGTAGTTCTGATGTTTTTTGAAAGCTACCTCAAAGGCATCACGATGCCTACCAAGTCAAGTCTGCAGTTGATACGTATCCTAAGACTGCGTTTCATGCTGAAGTGTCTGCCGTAGCTACGTCTCTAAACTTCGCGAATACACTCCCTTAAATTCTTCGTATTGTGTGTTGGTTTAACCTGTTACTTGAGATCGGTCGCGCTAGAGACTTGAATCACTAGCACACTGCAGTGGATGCTGAAGGAAGCCACTGCAGCATGAGGATGTCCAAGACATCGCTCGATAAATTTCGCCAAGTCCTTTGTACTTTCGAGCAACATTCGAAAGGTGGACCACACCGCATACGCTACTTTCGAGCAACACGAGGAGTCCGACGGTTGCTAGCCAGTCAGGAAAATCTCTACAAACGTTGAAATTTATGAAATCTGTCGCGATAGATTACCATAAAATACCCTCTTTTTATCACTTGGTCCTGTAGGCACCCAAAGTAACAGAGGTACTCACCCCATGTACCGCAATGTAACTTTAACTCGCGCTTAAGTACAACCTACTCGGTGCCTCGAACATCGATCAACCTTATTTGCAAATGTCTTTGAAGTCATACCTGCCCCCGCACACAGTACTTCAAAGTGAGTTCGCCAATCAAGTGTTTCAGGCGAAAAGGGAGAGCGACAGATCAACTTTCATTTTGAGATAACCATAATTCTCGTGGGGCTGGCGCTGATGTGGCTCCATCTCATCAACGCGCATGCAACCATAGCAACCAGACTAGAGTTCCGTACGTTGACGTACGAGCGGGACGTACGACACCCCCATCAGTTCTCGTTTCGGGAACGACTCGTCGCCCGTGCGTTGAATCTCCAGCAGCACCTGACTCGCTCCTTGATCCCCCACCGGCACCACCAGCCTTCCTCCTTCCGCGAGTTGCTCCATCAGTGCCTTTGGTGGCTCCGAGGCAGCAGCTCCCACATGAATGAAGTGAAACGGAGCTTGGTTTGGCAACCCCGTCCACCCATCAGCCCCTGTCAACAATTCATTAACCACCATCTCAAAACTGAAAAAATATATATCAAAAAGCCACCACGTACGCTCAACGGAGACGACGCCCCTGTGCACCAAGTCCCCATCAGCTCTTTCAATGTTCTTGCTGGCCAATTCAGCTAATTGAGGGATCCGTTCGATCCCAAATACCTTTCCGCCCTCTTCCTCCACGAGATGTCCTAGACACGCAGTGAGATATCCCGACCCGGCGCCGACATCCAAAACCCTCGGGTGCTCGACGTCGTGGATGGCTACAGCTGCCAGTTCCAGTGCATAGGCGTGCATATGGGGTGCTGAGATGGTCTGTTCGTAGCCAAGTCTCTGCGGTGCGTCCTGGTAGGCTTGGGCGGGTGACACAGCGTCCTGGTCCTTCGGCGTCACGTACTGAGCGCGGTCTGTGGCCTTCAAGGCACGGATCACGTCCTGCGACTGCACGATCCCAGCACGAACCAAGTTGTCCACCAGTCCGTCGTTAGATAGCGCACTGCAACGCCACGCCATGGCCAGCAGAATCGGTGGTCGACAGTCGCAGTTTTCAAGAATTATCCAACTTCAACGTCATAAAATGGTCCAATTTTTGGTCTCTGGATCAAAATTGGTCCGCGTTTTGCGACCAAACGACTATTTTTGGTCCGTTGGTTGTTAGACGGCGGTCATGGGCAAGAGCAAGCTGAAGCAGCAGCTCAAGCGCCAGCAACGCGATGTTTTAGGGTCTGCAGTATCTGCGTCGTCGGCTGGTGCAGCCGGAAGCGCGAGCTCGAACAAGAAGCAGAAGACCCAGAAAGCTACGGAGACGGAGGTGGAGATTGACACATTGGGTTTCGACGACGCCTTCTCGGCCGGTTTGGCCTTCGAGCAGCTGGAATCCTACGACGGAGCATTAGCCTCTTTCCAGAGGGCGATGCTATGCCAACCGAAGCATTTGGGGGCTCTCACGCACCTCGCGGACGTCCATTCGGCAGCTGGACAGGCGTACGAAGCTCTCCAGTGCTACGAGAAGGCCAGTGAGCTGGAGGACGGCAAGAAGGACGCGTCGGTTTGGTTCCGACTGGGTCTGGCACATGCAGCATTGGAGCAGCAGCTGAAGGCCACGAAATCGTACAAAAAGTCAATGAGAATCAATGCTGAGGCACTGGAGACCATCAAGGACGTAGATGAGGAGGACGCCGTGGAGCTCAAGAAGGCGTACGGTGTGACGTTGGCCGCGCTTGCTGAGGCGTTTGGAGAGATGGGCGATCTCGACTCGGCGGTGAAGGTGTTTGAGGATGCAACGGTCAAGTTCCCGCAGAATGCGAACCTGCATTACAATCTGGCCAACATGCGCATGGCGCGGAGTGGAAGCTCCGGCGACGAAGCATTTGATTCGGAAGTGGTCAACTGCTTGGAGCGGGCGATCGAATTGAGTCCGGAGACGCGCGACTTTGTTGACGACTTGGCTGCGTACTTGGAGCAGCATGGCCAACAACAGGATCGAGTTTATGAATTGAAGGCGAAGGCTGAAGGGCTTCAACCTGCTGTAACGGCTGAAAGCGACCAGAACGAAAGCAATGACAGCGAGGAAGAAGAGGAAGACGAAAGCGAAGAAGAGGAGGAGAGCGACGAAGAATAAGTGTGAACAATAGATTACCGAAAATAATACGAAGCACCCCACACGTTCAAACAGCGTCGGGCTTTGTGTTGGCTTCGTCGTTCAAGGCTTCGTACTTGAGACGACGCAATGTCCAGGTGCGCTGGCGTGTAAGCACATCGAGGATAGGCTTCTTGCGCTTGAACGCGCTCAACCAGTCCACCGCAAGTTCACTCGCTGCGTTAGCAGCAGGGGTATCAACATCTTGCTCGCCCACTCGAACAGCGAACGCTTTGGCCTCTCGTCGCAGTTCCTTGAAGCTCTTTGTCTTGTAGAGATGCGTCCAGTGGTTCGCTAAAATCTTGATGTCGATATCTTGAGACAGCCCCGGTGCCAACTTAAAGTCAACAGCGCAGCTCTCCATTTCCAACACCAACGTTTGCGCCGAGTGGTAATCCTCGTCTGCGCCGTAAAAGCGCGACAGCAAACTGCATAGATCTCCACGGAGAACGCGTGCCTCAATCGCTTCCCGTGTTTGAAGCGGTGCAAATTTCACAGCAAGATCACAGGCGCGTACCGCGTACTGAATCGACGTAACATCGTGCTCAGACTTGACTACCCGCCGTGAGAGAGTCGCACACAGATGCAGTCCGGTCCGCACATGTTCCGGTACCTGCAGCTGTGCAGCTGAAGCTGTCGGTTGGATACTTTCATGCGCACTTCCAGTACTACCTTCGTCCCTGTCCCGAGTCGTCGTCTCGGAGGTCGACGGTCGCCACGCCACCATTGCAAAAGCCCACGACGAGGCTGAATACACCACTGCAAGTTGTACCAAATAAGCGAGCACCAAGCCCACCAACACGAACGTATAGGCTCGGTGCCTCGACTTGTGTCTTCGCTGCTTCCTCCTCGTCTCTGGGTGCGCTGGTGTGTCGATCCCACAGCCGAATTTCCTCCTGAAAGCTGCGTCTGCCTGGTGGTAGCGCTTCTCCCACCTGCGTTTGTCCTCATTGGACGTCCACCACCTCAAGTCGTCCAAAGGTTCCTCCTCTTCTTCACTCGTAGTAGTTTCCTCCTCCTCCTCTTCAACGAGTTCTTCTGCTTCTTCCTCCTTCATTTCCTCCTCTTCGGACGGCACAAAGTCGCTCTCTTCGTCCTCATCGGCGAACTTCATGAGACGGAAAGCAGTGGAAATGCCTCGCTGAGGTGCCACTGGAGCCTCAACGACGGCTTGGATCTGCTCCATTACGGCCGCGTCCCGCCGGAGCTGCTGGATCCGAGCCACCAGCTGTTTACTCTTGAGATCTAGCGACGAGCCGAAGGCTGCGGGCTTGCGGCGGCGCCAGGCGTCTCCTCTGCTGGCCGTTGTGGGCACTGCCGGCATTGTCCGTTGCGAGGTGTTAATGCGTTTCTCGAAGTGGTACACGGTACCTGCTGCGACATGTGAATGCACCGTTTCAAGGAGTATAGGCGACAGCCCTTACAAAGGAAGACCACTCGAGTTGCTTTCTCGGATAGCCGGTATATTTCTATCACTTATTATTGGGTTATTATAGGGCGCACGTATATAAACGGAATTGTATGATTCATACGACGGTTCGGGCTGTACCTGCCAGCGAGTCGTCGGCTCATTTCACAATTTCTTCGAGACGCGACAGGAGCAGAGGCAGACGCGATGACACGTGGCAACCAGCGCGATACGGACCGAGCGGTGCGTACGAATGGATTGCTCTCTTTCTTAGCTGCATTTTGGCCGCTCGAAAGAGCCGAAACTCATTGGATTGTGCCGTCCGTTACCTTTTTGCAATGCTACAGCGCGCCCAGGCGCGGCAGGCCAAGCACGCCAAGAGCACGGACAAGGGCAACCCGCTGGCCAAGCGCGAGGCCGACGCCAAGGCGCTGCAGGAGAAGATCGCTCGTAAGGCGGCCATGCAGGCGGAGGGCGGTGACGCTAACGCCAATGCCAATGGCAAGAGTGCTAAAAGCGGCAAGCAGGCCAAGAAGAAATAGACTCTTGGTATTGGAGGAGCCTATTTGTTCCAAATCTATCAGCGACAAGGGTGGCGGAGTGGGGGTCATGAAGAGCCCACTAGAAAGGAGCTCTGTGGGCTGCACTCCGGGATGAAAAGGATGGCACGAGCTGTAGGAAAGCAGAGGATGGAGAATGAAGCTTATTTTTACTCAAGCATGGCTCGGAAGTCAGCGAGATTGATGCGGCCGTCGCGATCGGCGTCTGCGCACGAGATGAGCACGTCCAGGTCCTCCTCTGTGAGAGCTCCGTAGCCCAGACGCTCGAACACGTAGCGCAGCATCTCGCGAGAGATGAAGCCCGTTTCTTCCGGGTCGTAGGCCTTGAAGGCCTCCGCCGCGGGGTCGAAGTCCTTGACTTCATTTGGCAGTAGAAGTGCGCTCAGGTACTCCTCCGTGAGCTCTCCGTCTTCGCTCAGCAGCAGGCGTACGTCCTTCAGACTCATGTTGTCGTAGAAGATGCCGAGCCGCGAGCGCAAGTTGTCGAGAGTCACGCGGCCCTTCTTCTCCACGTCCAAGAACTGGAACGCCGTGTGAATCTGCTCCGGCGTCACGAGCACCCCACCGAACTCCTGCAACCACACACGCAACAGGTGAGTCCGAAGCGTTGCAAAGATACTTGCAGTTGCCTTGCACTCACATTCTGCCGTACGTCACTGGCTGGAATTTCCATCTGCCTCGACATTCCTCTGCTTAGACTCCTGGCCGACGTGGGTGGCGACGCTCCTGCTTGCATTTTCACTGCTCCTTGTACATGTACCAATCTGCATCCCACATCACTAAAAATAGCCCGGGATGAGGTCATACTGTAACCGCCAGCCCATCTTGTTGCAGTCACTATTTTGATTTGAGTAGTCATTATTTTGCGCCCAGACCCCAATTGACCAGAATCCGACCGAGAATGGACCCGGCGGCCTACGACGAGGACGCGTACCGCGCGCAGCTGCTGCGCAAGATGCGAGCGAGTGAAGCCATCGTTTACCAGGCGGTCTTTGCGCCGGAGAGCGTGTCTGGAGGGGAGACGTTGCTGGTGGCTGCGACGAGCTCGGGGATGATGCACGTCTATCAGCTCGGTCAGGTCATGAAGCCTTTGTATTGGGACCAAGTGGGCCGTGGAGAGTGCGTAAATTGCTCAATTTTTGGCGAGTTTATTTGTGTATTGACCTATTTTTTGGTGCGTTTGTGATTGTAGAGCGACAGCTTTTCCCGGGCCAAATTTGTCGTTCCAGGCGCATCCGACCCAGATTTACTCGCTCCGATTCGCTGGCGATGATGCGGACCCGTTGTTGATTAGGTACGGGGTAAGAAGTGTAGCCATGTGTCAAAATGGGGATACTGAACAAGATACTTTTTATTTGTGGCAGTGGAGGAGACCAGGACTTTCGGGTGTGGAAGTGGAAGGACATTCTGGCAGCGGTGGAGGACCCCAACAAGGAGCTAAACCCTGCACATGTGGATCACTTGGAGAGACGCACGCTGGGATTTAGAGGAGCTTTGCTGCCAGCAACAGAGGTGAACGATGTGGCGGTGAGCAAGACGTCGGGCCATTTGTTCCTGGCGGGCGGAGACAGCGTCGCGCACGAGTGGGACGTGACGACGCAGCGGTTCACGCGGCAGTTTGAGGGCCACGAAGATTATTTGCATGCTGTGCGTCATCTGCAGCATTCGCAGGAGCTCGTGACGGGGTCAGAGGACGGCACGTTGGGTATCTGGGATGTCCGCCAGAGCAAGAAGGTGGAGTTCCTGCGTCCTCAGCCGGCAGCACAATCAGCGTCGTCGCAATCGCCGTCACTTTGGGTTGGCGCGGTGGCGCACGATGAATCAGAAATGTGGCTAGCTTGCGGTGGTGGCAAGAGACGACCTTCGGGTGGGCGATCGCATCAGGCGCAAGCCGCCGGCGGATTCCTAGGCATGTGGCATCTTCCGTCGCGTGTGCCGGTGCACTACACCGAGACGACGAACGACGTCCACGATGTGGTGTTCCACCACATGGAGCTGCTCAGCGTAGGCAATGATGCCAGTCTGAAGAAGTGGAATCGCAGCTCGGGTCAACTGCTTGCAGCCGCTCGATCCACACTTCCCTCTTGTCACTTCTGCGTAGTTGACCACGCCACTGATGTCATCGCTGTGGGAGGTGGTGCACCCGCCATCGACATCTACACAATGCCCGGTGTCGTTAGCTTTTCACTGGTTGTTGAGGACGAATCGAACCCCTAGTGCTTGGTAAACTGCGCTCATGTACGTCAATTGTTAGCTCTATTCGAAGCAACCAACTCTACTTCTATTTGGCGAGGTTTGTTTACAGGTCGTATTTCTTGATGCCGCGCTTCAGCAACTCGTTCGTAGTGAACATGATGGCAATCGATGGCACTACCTTGATGAAATTCGGGGTGAGACCCTTGTACAAGCCACGGATACCTTCCTCACGGGCGATGGTGCGCAACCCGCCAAGGGTGCTCGTGTACTCTGTCGCATCTCCACGCAAGGCACTAAGCTGGAACCGACGGCGGAGGATGTCCATCGGGTAGGCCGCCGTCTGACCGCAAGCACCAGCAAGAGCACCACACACCAGCAAATACATTGCATCCGGTTCGCCATTTCCATTGCGAGGCACCGTCGCTCGAAGAGTCTCAAATATGGTAAAGTTCAGTCCCACATACGGCGCAATACCCCACATTGTGGGCAATACGCCTCGGTAGACACCGCGGAGACCTTCTGCACGCAGCACAGTTGATAGCACATTGAAAATGCCAGTGTGCGCAGTATTGGCCAGTCCTCCCTGCACTGTCAAGCGAGCACGGGCCGCATCCAGCGGGTACGTGACACCGACCGACACTACACCGGCAATCGCTCCGCCCAAAAGCTTCTGTAGTGGACTAAGGGACTCAGCACCTTCGGAGATCAAAAGTGGCTTGAGCTTCTCGAAGGCGACGAACTGGATGGCCACGTACGGGAACACACGCACGCAGTTAGCGCCATTGCCCTTGAAATAGCCCCGCACACCTTCCTCTGCGAGGATCTGCCGTAATGACTGTCCGATGGTACGGTACTTGGCTGGAGAGGAGCCGGCTGCAGCTCCACCTTTCTTGATGTAGTCCTGCACCTGCCACAGGATTTTCAGACGCTCCAATGGCGCGACGGCCGTGCGAGACGCGCAGCCAGCGACTTTTACAAAAGAGGAAGTAGCATCGTTAGAAATGTCTGGGAGAGCCAAAGTTGATCGCTGGCGCTACGTACTGCCGCCACAAACGAGATTCTGCACGTCCTTCTTGTCCATTACGAGGCGAGTTGGGGAGTGGTGACACCGAAGACGAGACCAACGTAACGGCTGGACGAAATCAGACAGATGCATTCAAAGTCGTAGGTTATGCGATCTCAAAATTATTTCATAATGCAATAAGTATTGCTCACACGTCACATATTATCGATTTCGAGAAGTGTATATGATAACAGAGGTTATATGTGCACATAAACACGCACATCAACTTCAGCTTTCGCCGGTACCGCGAACGTCTTGCATAACTTACCGGTACAGCAATGAGACTGAAGGCAGTCGATAGTTAGTGAATTCATTCATTCAGAGTCATGTAACCTGTCTCGATGTCCCTCCTACTTGACTCCCGTCTAGATCTTGCTCTTGATTTGCGAGATGAGGAGACCAGCGGCAAAGGCGAAGGCGACCGTGCCGATCGAGTACAACTGGCACTTGGGGGCACGGGGCAGCCGTGGTACACTGACGAGTAGCCGCACGCCGGACGCACCGGGATAATCGCCTGCAGCTTGTGCTTGAGGTCCTTCGCGGCCTTGCCGGGCTGCGCCACCTTGTGGCCGCACTCGATGAAGGCACCCTCGATGGCTTCCACCGTCTTCAGGATGTGGTCCAGACGACGCGTGCTCGGGCCCATGTGGCCAATGCGGAAGTACTCCGTCTTGATGGCCTTGTGCAGTCCACCTGCGAGTGACACGCCACGCTTCACGACCTTCGGCAGGAAGTCGGCGGCGCCCACTCCAGCAGGGTAGCGCACACATGTCAGCGTGTTGGCGCCGCAGTCGTCCGCCGTCACGAGTGAGCAGCCCAGCGTCTTCATAGCGTCCTTCACTGCGTCTCCAATCAGCTTGTGCTCCTTGAAGCGCTGCTCCATGCCGCCGTTCTCGAGCAAAATGTCCAGCGCCACGTTCAGCGCGAACAAGTGGTTCACCGACGGCGTGGCGAAGTAGCTCGGCTGGCGAGCCTCGTAGTTCTTCATGATGGGCAGCCAGTTGCGCCAGTCCACGTAGTACTTGACCGTGGACGTGTTCTTCTCAAAAAGCTGCAGCGCGCGCGGGCGGATGACCAGTAGACTGAGGCCAGCGGGCACGCCAATGCACTTCTGCGAGCCCGTGAGCACGACGTCGAGGTCCCACTGCTTCATGCGGGTCTCCTCGCCGCCAGTAGCGCACACTCCGTCCACCACAACCACCGCTTCAGGCTGAATCCGACGGATCGCCGCCGCGAACTCCTTCACATGGGCGCGCACACCCGTCGACGTGTCCACGTGCGTAATAGTCACCACCTTGAAGCTCACTCCAGTGCTCAGAGCCTTCTCCAGCTCCGCCACCGACGGCTGCGAGCCAATCTGCACAAAAAGTTACACAAAGTAAGTACAGTGCAGCCCCAATTGTACAAATAAGATCTCTCTCTCTCTGTACCTTGCCACGGACGTGGGTGGTCTTGGCTCCGTAGCGTTCCAGACACTCGGCGAGGTTATCTCCGAAGTAACCTGAGGGGGTACACGGGGTTTACACTAATCTGTCAGAATTAATACTTTCGTGTAACCCCTCGTAACCCTGCTGCGTACCGGTGTTGACGATGAGCACGTCGTCGCCCTTGTTTACGAGGTTGGCGCCCACCATATCCCATCCGAGCGTGCCGGAGCCCGCCACGACCAGCGGCTGGCCGTCCGCAGCCAGGAAAACCTTGCGCATCTTCTCGAGGCACTGGCCGAACACGTCGATCACCGTCTTGTCCACGTGCGAAATCCCTCCATGGCGAACGGCTTGAGCACGCGCGGCTCGAACTCGATGGGGCCAGGGTTCATGCACAGCACCGTCTTGGTCATGCTGCAGTAGGAGGTTAGTGGGTGGTCTGTGGGGGTGCGGGGTGGAGAAGCCTTACGTTGATAAGAAGATGGAGGTTCAGGAGGGTACGGAGTCGATCTGCGAGTGAGCGGATCACTTCAAAGTCGGAAGGGCGATTCAGAAATGAATTGCACCTATCAAACGGCATAAAAAGATACGCAAGGTTGAAGTGGACGCGGAAATGGTCGGGTACTTTTCTTGCCAGGCAGGATGTTGCCTCACCACCGGAACGCTCGTGTTGTGTCAGTGTGTGTGAATCAATCGCTTAGTCCCAACAATGATTGTAGGTACGCATTGCTCACAACGACTTGGATCTGATGGTGATTAAGAGAGCCAGGAAAGCAAAACTAACGAGATGTTGATTCCATTTCAACGTTAATGAGGACCACCGAGCAAACACTGCGTTTGTCGTAGTGTCAGAGCTTCATTCCAGCATCGTGACCAGCCAACTTGTCCGCTAGAGCTTGTGCGGTCTTCGCTTGCGTTCGCGCCCACTCTGCGAGAGTTTGCACTGCCTCTGCACGAGATTGCGCACCTTCTGCTTGAGCTCTCGCTGCCTCCATTAGCGCTAGAGCTGCCTCGGCTTGAGCTTGAACCACTTGAGCTTCAGCTTCCACCGCTTCCGCCATAGCGTTGGCAGTCCCCGCGAGGGTCTGAGCAGCTTCGGCTGGAGTCGAAGCTCCCAACGGGGTCGACGGGCGGTGACGCTGCATTCCACTCCCCACATTTTCACCTTGCTGTCCAATTCAAGACTAAGCTACTTTTCCCAGTTTTTCTTCTCCACCTCGTCCCAACAACAATAATTATCAAGTTTTACTTGAAGTAGCTGGTTTTGCAGCTAAAACAAAACCTTTTTGAGTGCCGTTCTTAGAGCTCATTAGGTCGATTGGCGACGCTGTCTACAGTGTAAATCTGCAGCTTTCGATCAGTGGTCTATCGGCGGATAATGCACTGGAATTCTCCCCTTTATAATGGGCGCCAAGAGAAACTTCTAGGCAATCGTCGCAAGTCCAACGCCCCACGCCTCATTCCCAAACTTCCTCGACCGCACAAACGTCTACCCACTCATGGCAGAATATATCGTCGATCGGGTGCAGCGAGAGCTCCAAGAGCGTCATGAGCGTGGCCAGGCCGAAGGCGACAGCGAGACGCCAGTTGTCGCGTGGGAGCAGATCTCGCTCCACGACTTTGACACATGGCTCCAAGAGCACAAGGGACAACTTTTACACTGGGACTACGAGCCGCTCACGGACGACGCGGGGCGTGTCATCGTCCACGACTTGTCCCCAATGCACTCGCAACTCGTGCTCGCCCTTCTCCAGGAGCTGAAAGCCGCCGCCTCCCCAGTCGCAGATCCTCTGTCGCTCTCCCTTGTGGGTCAAGTGAACCGCACACTTCAACTTGGCAAACGCCGGTTCGAGCCGAATGGGTCTCTGGTGCCCACCACCGCCCCAAACGACTTCACGCTCGTGCTTGAAGTCGCCTACTCGGAGTCGTCCACTCACTTACGGGAAAAACTGCATCGGTACATGGAGCACCCACAGACCCAAGTGGCCGTCGGGATCAAGTTCCCGTATCGTCACGAGACGGTCCACCAACACGTCCTTCTCGTCCAACGAGACGCCAACAACGAAATCGTCGAGGAAAGCGTCGACTTTGGCTCCGACGTGCAACTACCAGAGGTGCCGCCCCACTTTCCCGTCTGGAAACTCTACCACGGCGGGCAATTGCCTCCGGACTTCGCCGGCCAAAAAGACCTCCCGATCGTCATCGACCTCGCCTGGCTCACCAAGTTCGTCCAGGGGCATTCAAGCGACCATTAACCCTTTAAATTCTACGGGTGATTGCTTAATACTACAGTAGTATTTAACCCTTTCTTATCCACTCCGATTTACTACATAGTAGTCTTACCCGTTACATAAATTATACCTTAAATCGGCGCCATGCACGCACTTGGGCTGGCCTTCTGGCGGAAGCCTCTGCGCCTGGAGTCTTCGCCTTCCGCCCATGAACTGCCTCGCTCCTTGGGGCTCTTCGACCTGCTCATGCTCGGCATCGGCGGCACCGTCGGCTCGGGCGTCTTCGCCACCGCGGGGCTCATCGCCAGCAGCTACGCCGGGCCCGCCGCCGCCCTATCGTGGCTTTTAGCGGGTCTGGGCTGCCTGCTCAGCGGCCTGAGCTTCATGGAGCTCGCGTGTCTCATCCCCAGCGCGGGCAGCACCTACGCATACGCGTACCACGCCCTGGGGAGCTCCCGGCGCTGGTCGCGGGCTTCCTCCTGACGCTCGAGTACGGCGTCTCCAGCGCCGGCGGGGCGCGAGCCTGGAGCGACAAGTTAACGCAGTGGATGGAGTCCCAATTAGGGTGCAAGGCCCGAATTGGCTGAAGCCAGAAGACTCGCCAGTGGACCTCTATGCGGGTCTTTTAATGGCTGCCAACACGGCGATTGTGCTGTGCGGAATGCAGGCCGGCAGAATGGTGGTCAACGTCGTCACGATGACGAAAATCACCGTGGTGGCCTTTATCATCGTGGTGGGGCTGGCCAATTTTGACAGTAGCAGAATTTCACCGTTCGTGCCGGATCAAAGTATTGTGGAATTAAATGGACGAGATAGTGTGGCATTTGGCTGGCCCGGAGTGCTGCTCGGAGCCAGTGCCAGTTTCTACGGCTACATTGGCTTTGACGAGGTCTGCTGCCTGGCTGGAGAGGCGAAACACCCAGCTAGAGATATCCCCGAGCGGTGGTGGGCACCATCTTAGGAGCCGCTACACTGAGCATCTTGGCTACGTTCGCTCTGGTGGGGATGCAGAAGTACACGGAGATCGACGCGCAGGAGTCGTACGGAAACGCGTTCACGAGCATTGGGCTGGACTGGGCCGCGTCCTTTGTGGCCTTGGGCGAGGTGCTGACGATGCCCATCACGTCCTTCATCGGGTTCCTGGCCCAGCCACATGTGCAGTACGCCATGGCCAAGGACGGGTTGTTGCCCGCTGCTTTCGCGGAGGTGGACGCCAATGGGACCCTCTTCAGAGGCACTTTACTGTGTGGAGTCGGCATCACGCTGCTGGCGGTGTTTGTGCCTTTCCATGTGCTCTGGAACTTCATCTCTCTGGGGATCTTGGTGGCCTTCAACCTCACCAACGCGTCGCTGCTTTTCGTTCGCGCGTCGACCAGCGCGAAACGTGGGAGGAAGCTTCGGCGTCAACGCAGTCGGGTGCGCTCATTGCTGGATACCTCGCGTCGTCTTTTCTCGCAGCTTTCCACTGGCAGAAGGGGTGGTGGCCAACAACTCGCTCTCCGCTACGACGGATATATCGATTTTTGACAGCTACATGCGGACGGTGGGGCCGTTTGTTGCGGCATTATTCACCGTTGTGGCGATCGCTCTGATGTTTGCACTGAGCAAAGCTGAAAAGGAGCAAGCGGTTGCCACGGATTTAAAGGCAAAAGGTCAAGTGCAAACTGGTGCCGTGGAGATTGTTCTGTCGTCAAAGAAAGAGAAAGACGCTTCCGAGCCTCAAGCGGGGTTCCATCAGAGAAAACGTTCTTTAGACCGAGATGATGAGGAAAATGACCATGAGGACGAAGACACACGCTTGGGAAAGCTCTCCGAATCAACGACTCGCGCTGAAAAGGGTCGTGTTTCTTCCAACAACGGTACGGCGGCTAGCGGCGAAAGTGACGACGAAAAGCTTGAATCGTCCACCAGCAGCCACGGTGAGGAGGAGACTGAAGTCGAGACGTCTACTTTCCGAGCACCATTCGTACCATTTGCACCGTGCGTGGCCATTTTCTTCAACTGGTTCCTGTTTGCCCAAATGGATGGGACGAGTGTGCTGCTTATCCTGGCATGGCTGCTGCTGGCGGTGGTCGTCTACTTCGGTTACAGCCGTCACCACAGCCTCGCGTTCCAGCAGGCCAAGTACCAGCAACTGTCGCAGCACTGAAACAGAGGAACAAGGAATTCAAAATGAAGAATTCAATTCTTCAAGATAAGAGCGAGCAGAAGAGGAAGCGTAGCAGCCGTGTATAAGAGATAATATCCAGGAGACCTAGCTACATTCCTCCTGCGATACCAAGATTGAGCTGTTGCTGACGCTGTTGTTGGGCGACGTGGAGCGTGTTGATCTCCTGCAGGGTGCGGAAGCAGTCCTGTTTCAGGTGTTCGTAGTCGACCTCTCGAGATTTCCCGTCGATGTACTCCTTCAAGTGGAAGATGTTCTGCTCGTGATGCCGCAGCTTCTGCTCGAGAGCGTCCAAGTTCTTGGCCGTCTCCTGTGACGCAGTCTCGTGCACCAAGTTCTCCAGTTGAGTACTGAGAGCGGTGACTTGCTGCCGCATAGCGTCGCGACGGCCGATGTACTGCTTCTTGAGACGCAAGAGATGCTGTTTCGTTTGCGCGTGGATCTCCTGCAGCGAGTCGAGCTTCCCGAACTCCGTCATGTCGGCCGTCATGGTCTCCATCTTCTGCAGCAAACTACTCAGCTCCAGCGCGATTTTGGCGTCCAGCGTGTTCACCTTGTCGAGTTCCGCCTGGCGTTTCTGGAGCTCCATCGTCAGTCGCTGCTTGGTGGTCACCGAGGACTCGAGCTGTCGCTCCTTGAAGGTCAAGTCACGCCGCATTTCTTCAAGGTTGGCAGCGTTCGTGCCCGGCAGTTTGTCCTCCTTGGCCATTCCGGCTGAAATGTGCTCGAGCAACTGAACAATCACCCCTGCGATTCCCGTTGCGACTGCATTTCAGCTTCCCGTTTGGCAGGGAACTGCTCGAGGAACGTCGTCATCTCCTTATCTTTCGCGAACAAGGCTTCGTACTTGTGCGCCGGGTCACTCCCGCCAGCGCGTTCGTCCAGTTCGCTCTGCAGGTCGGCAAGTGCTTTCGTGAGCTCCTGTTTTTCCGCTGCGGTGGACTGCAAAACGCCTTCCAGCGCCTCCATTTTGCTCTTGTCGTCCTTCACCTTGGCGAGCAGCACGGCGCGAGCTTCGTTCGGGTCCATCTGCGCCGTCTTGGCGTCGTCCGCGGCGGCGTCGCGCTCCTTTGCAGGCGACGCACCTGGCGCTCGAGCGCTTCGTACTCGTCACGATAGCGGTCGGAGCTCAGCTCGGCTTCTTTCTGGTGGATGGCGTGCATCACGAGCTCCAGTTCCTGCGACCGAGCCTGGATCTCCACTTCCGCTTGGTGGTGCTCCTCCAGCAGCTCCTTGTAGCGCTGCAGCTTCTGCGGGGCCAACTGGTTGATCTTGTCCTGGTGTTTGCCGTGGATCTCCGTCATCTCGGCCTCCATGGTGCGCACGTTCTTCTCCTGCTCCTTGTTCAGGAGGAAGACCCGGTCGACGTCTTCGGCTTCGCGGGCGTTGCGCTGGTGCAGCTGCTCTCGCACCTGGCGGATCTCGGCCGGGTCGGTGGCGCTGCGCATCTTGTCCATGGCCAAGTTGTAGTCGGCCAATTGACCTTCCAGGTCGCGCACGTCCAGCGCCATCGTCTCGTACTTGCGCTCGAGTTGCGCGCATTGCGCCTTGTCCTTCGCGTCCTGTTCGATCTCCCGCTGCAGCTTCTCGATCTCGGCCGTGATCTCCGACGTTTTGCTGTGCAGTTTTCCCTTGAAGAAGGACGCGTCCTGCACTTGGCGACCGGGTCCGGCACTGCCGACCCGCATCCCCATCATCCCCTGCTGGGTCACAGGTCGGTCAGAGACGTTCACCTCCGTGTTCAAACTGATGCCGTAGCCTGCAGTTTGTCCCGGCGTCGCTGGAACTTGCTGGCCGGTGCCAAGTCGTCCAGTCAGTGGGCGTCCTCCTGAAGCAGAGCTCAGCATCGATCGTTGACCTGTTCCAGGACGACCAGTGATCGGATTGAGACCTTGACCCGTTCCAGGACGACCTGATGGTAAACCTCCGATTGGGGCCACATTGGGGCCGCCTCCAGCTCCGGTGCCAGGACGTTGCCCCCACTGGTTCCAGGACGGGACATGAGACTTCTTGGGCTTGGATCTCTCGAATTGAGCGAGTGACTTTTCAGCTTCCGTACTGCCACGCGTGACTCTTCATGTTGCACTAGCTGTCAAAATAGCAGGTGCACGGAGCGTGGATTTGGAGCGCGTGGGTCAAAGTACGCAGAGTTTCACGTGTAGAGGACCATTGTCGAGCGAGCTGCAATTTCGACTTCACCTTGGAATTTGATCTTAGCACGACAGGTTCGTCGTCGGATTGGTTGGCGTTTGAGATTGGGGACGGGGTATTACCATTTCCTGACAGTTTGAAGGCTTGCAGAGCGGCGCAAATTCCGATTGCGCGACAGCGATCGTGTAAATTGACCCCGACTTGGTTTGGTCCCGCTCGTTGTCGAAGAAGCGGAGGTAAACGCGAAGAATCGGGGCCAACAACTCCGCTTCTCCATTGTGATATTCTTGTGAGTCTCGATGAACTCTCCGGTGCAGAAGTTTCTGCAAGATCGTTTGCACGGCCCCGTCGATCTTGTACTCGTGATCGAGAAGGTACTTCATGTTCTTGGCTACCGCATCAAAGCAACAACAAGAAATGAATCGGTGAACTTCATTTTTGCAAGGAAGAGACCAACGTACCATTGGATAACACCAGGGCGATGAGTTTGAGCAGAGCGGCGAAATTGGTGAGTGCAGTACACCCCTCTCGCAGCTCTGCTACCTGCGCTTCAAGCTCGAGTCGGCGGAGGAGGAAATCCAGAATAAAGGGAGAAGTGGCGGCTAACACTCCGTCGCTGTTGTATCTGCAGAGCCAAACTTTCTCGACCAGATCCAGCCAAACGATCACAACGTTTTGGACAGCGGTAGCGTCGTCACCTTCTTGCGGATTAAACTCCCGAATGGCAAGTGTGCTGTGTGCAAAGAGATCGAAAGTCTCACGAGTTCTGAGCCAAGTTCGAAGTTGGACGACCCCGTCTTCTGCTGTATGGGTAAGACCCTGAAGCAGCTTTATCGTCCAGAAAGCGAGACTTTGGTGCACTCTACTGCTAGTCGGAGACGCTGCTAACCACGGTTGAATTGCATCTAAAAGCTCGCTCAGCTCTTTCACTGACCATGGTATTGGAGACTCTGGCTGCAGACTTAGTTTGTCATTCTCTTGATGGCAGAGGAGGAGGGCAAGACTGCCTAGTAAATACCGAAGCGTCGATGTCTTGAGCTCCCCGGTACCAGAACTTGAGGTCAGAGTGAAGATAAGCCGACGGACAAGAGGAAGAGCGCCATCTCTATCCAGACTTTTCCTCACGTTGTACTTCGCGAGCGTGAATAGTAGAAAGGAAGTGTGGTGGCGTGCAGTTACCATCGCTTCAGAGTTCACGTCAGCTTGTGAGGGCTCTACGTCATCCTGTACTTTATGAACAGCTTCATGAAGTCGAAGGATCTGCAGGGGTAGCTGATGACTGAGTCGATCACGGCAAAACTGGAGGCTGTGAGCTCCATTTTCACCTCGAAATCGTAGTAGATGATACAGCAGCTCAATCACCAAGTGGGCAAGTTCTACATCTTTATCGAAACGAGAGAGGACGTCTCGACTGAGTGCCATCACGTTGGATTGAATTATAACTCCAAGGAAGCTGGAGGCTCGAGGATGAACATCAATCGAATCCAGTTGAGATTCACCCATGCAAAAGCGAGCAAGTCGTACGAAACATTGTAAAGCACTGAACTGGAGATCTCTGACTGCTGGGAAGCGCAGCAACACGTTACGAATCACTGAGGTGATCTCGTTGCGCACGAGGAGATCGTTGATATCCGTTGGCACTAATTCTTGGCGGGGGTTTACGGGGACAATTTCAGCCTCAGCTTCATCAATCATCGCGGTTATCGTGGACAAGACCCAATACTGCACATCGACATCGTTCGGGAACTCGTGCGCGGTTTCAATCAGTCCACATTGATCCCATAGTTCCTGCTGCTCTTGCAGCCAGATCTGTCCTGTTTCGTCCGTCAGCATTTGCAGTTGCTCCAGCTCTTCACGAGAGCGTTCCTGGCGGTTTTGTGCTTCTTGAAAAATGTTCTTCCACATTTGAGCAATTTGGTTCTGCTCCTGCTGCAGTAAAATCTGCTGCTCCACGTACATTGCTCGCTTGCTCTCAAGCTGGTCTTTGGAGTTCCGAACCTGTTCGCTCCACTCTCGATCCAATTTGTTCGTGGCTTGCAGTGCCTGCCACTCCTCCCACGCTTGACTCTCCCAGTCAATAAGCAACATTGACGTTCGAGCTTTGGTTCTCGTGGCGTGTTCGAACCGGTGAACTGCAGCTTCATGAATGGCAAGTAACCGAGCGTCTTCTTCCTGTTCAGCAGCGAGAATCTCCCGTTGTGGAGCGAGCATGCAGGTATCGACCAGTGAGTAGGGCGCGACGTCGAAAGCGACATTATTCCGCTGACAATCAAGCAACGGCATCAGGACGAGTTAAAGCATCGCTATTTTTGTGGCAACGTACCATGTCGGGTACGTCCATCCGAGCCCCAGTGTTCAGCAAGAAGGTGACCATTTCTTCCTGGTTAAACTTGCAGGCCACGTGCAAAGCGGTGGAGCCCACTTTGTTCTGGAGATCGATCTTCACGCCCACATCCAGCAGTACTTTCGCGCAGGCGATGAATCCATGTTGTGCGCAAAGGTGCAACCCCGTCCCGTCAGCACAAGCCGTGTATCGTGCAGTGTTGAAATCGACCTTGGATCGGTTTTCACGGATGAACTTCTGGACGCTCTTGAGGTTGTTTTGCAGCAATTCGCCCCAGAAAGGGCTCAGGAGCTCGGAAAGCTGCATGGCATTGAGTTTCGGGGCCGCAACGGACACTTTTCGAGCTCCACCTGCATGGGTTGCAACTTTTCGAGGTGGTGGCGCATTTGATGAAGCTACCGCCAACTCCTTTCGTGATCGAGTGGGCATCTTTCAACACTGAACCAAAAATGACGATATCTCGTCTCGAAGGCGATCAAAATGGCAATCCCATGAATAGACGTATACAAAGCCTAACTCATTAGAAAAAAACATGCACTCACTCGATAAATTAAAAAAATGACGTACGGCCGCAGTGAAAACTGCAACTCCACCCTGTCAGTACCATCCACTGCAACATGTTTCCGCAATAATTTCACTGATCGACAGAGCAGCGTTTTGAAAGTCCTGCGCAAATTTCTGAGTCTCCGGTCTCCTGCTTCAGGATCCTGAACTTACTGCAATCGCGCTCGCTTGGTGTGAGGCATAGAAACCTCGTTGGTATTCGCATTTGACGATTCGTCGACGCCACAGCGCTCGCGTAGCTCCTTCGCCGCCTCACATTGACCAGCCACCGCTGCAATAGTAACCGCATCCCCGAAAGTGAAAAAGAACGTCTTTCGAGTTGCACTTCCAGCATTTGTACGCGACCACAAGCTGCAGAAAGCATCAGCTCACGACATTCTGGCAGCTCTGCCGCTTTCTCCAGCAGCAAGTTTACCACTTCGCCACGATTGACCATGGCAGCCTTGACGAAAATGCGATTTAACGCGAACGAATTGCATTTCTCCAGCAGAATCTTCAGTACCTCCCGCTTGTTGGTTGACTTAGCTTGCAGAACTGCATTCTTGAGCATCTGTTGACTGCTGTTCTCGAGCAGGAGCTTTAGCATCTCGATCCGGCCATTCGCTGCGGTTCTTATCAGTAGTTCCTCTTGCTGATAGCCACTGCATTTTTCAGGAAAATCCTTGCCATGTCGAGATCATTGTTCTTTACCGCTACACCAAGGGTGAGGTCAGCATCGATATCATGGCATCTGGCTACAAGGAGCTCTGCCAGCTTGGTGTAGTGGCGTTGGGCCACAATCTGTGCGGCACGTTCAATATAACATTGAAAACTTGCCGAGAAGGATGCCTCCTCAACATTCAGTAGAAGTTTTGCCACCTCCACTTGATTGTTTTCTGCTGCAGTCATCAGGGCTGTGCCAACTATGTGAAGACGACCAACGCCGTATCCATACTTCTCCAGCATCATCTTCACAATACTGGTACACCCAGATTTGACTGCTGAAATAAACGTCTCGCGGAAAATAAAACCAACAAATTTTGGTTCGTCGAAATGCCTATCACCACAAGTGACGGCCTCCGATGAGACGAATTTCGAGTCCACCCGAACAATCGTGCTGAGTAGCAGCTCGACAATCTCGAAGTAGTTCTTTGACACAGCTTTGTCTAAAATGCGAAAAAGCTGATGATTCATGGTCTCGCATCGCCCGAGCAACAGGTGCAGCATGTTTAGCCGCCCGAATTCCACGGCATCCTCTAAGAACCAAGTCTCCTCACTTTTATTCACCAAATACTCGACAATTTGGTCATGACCGTTTTTCACAGCGTCCTCCATTGCAAGGCCAACGACATATCCCAAAAATCTTTCCCGGGAGTAGAAAAGCTTCACGACATCCAAGTGGCCATTTCCTGCTGCCAAAACGAAATCGTTGCCAACGAAATAAGTCCCCTGCTGTAGCAAGTAGCTCACCACGTCCACCTGGCCATGGGCTGCAGCTGCCTCCAGTGCGGTCTCTCCAAAATCATGAATTAATCGAGGAGCCAGCCACTTTACCACTCGAAGGTGGCCATTTCCGGCAGCGGCAATGGCCTCGTCAGCAGGCCGACCGACTTCAGGACTGAACTCATACAACCATTGGAGAACCTCCAGGTGATCATTTGCCGCAGCTCCAAAGAAAACTGCACTTGAACAACCTTCAGTCCGAGTTTCGTGCAATCGCTGCAAAATATCGAGACGTCCTCTGGCTGCAGCGCCATCCATCGCCCCGACAGTCCAAGGGCGACAACCGCCGTACACTCGAATGACTCGTTGAAGGTCGTTATACACTGCAGCGTCGATGGTTTCTGGCATCAACAGATCGCTGATACGCTGAAAGATGTGATCGATCGCTAGCACATTAGAAGGAAGAGCTAGCGAGACACTTAACAGTGACGGAGGCAGGGGTCCTTCTTGGACAGTTCAGTTGGCAGCTTCTTGTTACCAGCAAATTCGACAGTATAACGTGAATGTTGCAGTAAGAATTTGCGAAATGTATAGATAAATGGAATTCGTCGTGCAACCTGCACGACGAATATTTATGATTTTAGGTGTGTAGTGTTCTTGAAAAAGTCACGAAGAGCTTGATACGATTGATACTACGGCCAAGCCAACGAAATACGTATACCACCGAGCTCTCACCACTTTTGTGAAATGGGTTTACAGAACTACTAATGTAGACCGTCGAATATTGCTTTTCACACTATCATTTCGTGAGCTAAGATCGATTCATGAAGTTGCGACTGCGGAATAGTTTTCAGACCCCTAGTGAGTCGCATAGACCCCAGAGCACCTTCACCTGGAATGTGTATGCAGTCATGTCATTGGGACAGCGTGGTCTGACAGGTAAGTTCGCCTTCGGAATTGTATTCGCTTAGCTATAGCGATCATTTACACCGCTCTCGGTCTTCGAGTTGACGAGCGTGAAAGACACAGAGCTGGACGCGGATGCGGCCATGACCATGACAGCATTCCAAACTTCGGCATTAGGGATAGCACGCCCATCTAGCGAGGCATTAAGCTGCTAACTGTCTAATGATGAGGTGCGCCAAGCTTACAGCTCAATAGACTCGGCTGACAGTCGCTTTTTCTACTCGACATCGTCGAACAAGGCGGACAGCGAAGGTTGGATCATTTGTCGTGGGCCAGCACGAGAGTTAAGAGTAAATACACGCTGAAAAATAATGATAACGATCCCGCTAACTTGCTTATACATGCACTGCGCTGTAATATGCTTCGTGCAAATTGCACGACGATTTGCCAGCGAATGCTGCATTTCAGTGATTACACTTGGGTTTTGTATACTTGAAATATTTGCATTCTGGGAATTCGGTGTGCGCCAAATTGAGAAAAAAACTTGAACAACTTCAACATGCTCGTGAAATTGGCCACACAGCAAGCACAACCCGGGCGATTCATTTTGGCATTACCCTCAAATAAAATATCTCACAGATCTGTCTACTGCCTTATGTGTTCCCCACCGAGACGGTGACATCGCACTCGTTGACTACATTTGCCTCGATTTTCTCTGTTTCCGTCTCCACAGTCTTCACGCACGCGTCGGTGGTTGAGCCTGGTGTCGACGAGGGTGGCGTTCTGTCATTGCTGCTATCCGTTGTGCTCTCTGTGGCTGTGGTGCTGAAGCTGGGAGACATGGTGATCGGCTTTTCGGGGCTGTCATTGTCTGCGTTCCCCATGCTAGCTGCTGTAGGAGTGTCTTCTTCTAAAAGAATCGGGAGCGGAGTCCCAGGACAAGCAAACAGCCCCTTGAATGCCTCGAAATCGACGTACCCGTCGCCTTTGCTGTCGACGGACGCGATCATTTCCTTGACTTCCTCGGCCACCAGCGAGTTCTTGAACACGTCCTGCAGTCCAACAATGGAAAGTCGCCCCTGCTTCTCGCCGTCCAAGATACTGAACGCCTCCTTGATCGTACTCTGGCCGATGTCTCGCTGGTCCATGACGGCAGCCATGAACTCCAGGAAGTTGATGTGTCCACTCTTGGACTGGTTGATGCGTGAAAAGAGCTCGACCGCATCTGCGTTCGAGACCCCGCACTCCACCAAAGCACTGCAGAATTCATCCCTCGAGAGTGACCCCTTCTTGGTGCGATCCATGGAGTGGAAGACTTCAGCCGCCATCTCCTGCTGGATGTGGTCTTCGGAGATCCCGAGCGCCACCGAAAGCAGAGCCGTCTGCTTCATCTTACGACACTGACTGAAACTCAACATGTTGGTGAGCAGCATCCGCTTGTCCGATTGGAGCCGCGCGGCGCCAGACCCGTCCGCACTGCCCATGTCGCCCTCATTGAGCCACTTGTGGTTCAACGCCTGCTCGGCTGAAAGTCGCTGGTCCACGTCCTCTTTCACCAGCGACTTGATGAAGAGGATGGAGCTCGGGGAGAACTTGGACCACACGTCGTTCTCAAAGATGAGCACTGCGTCGTAGATGTTGCCCATGGTTTCGTCGATGGTGTCCGCGTGAAAGGGTGACACACCCGTGAGCAGCTCGAAGCAGATGACCCCGACACTCCACAGGTCGCACTTTTCATTGTAGTCTCCGTCCAGCACCTCAGGAGCCACATAGTCGATCGTTCCCAATGGTTTCGCGAGCTTTTCACCGCGTTTAAACCTGGTACTGAGGCCGAAGTCGCACAGCCGCAATGAACTCGGCGTCTCGGCGTTCTCCAGCAGCAAATTCTCGAGTTTCAAGTCTCGGTGCGTGATGAAGTTCGAGTGCAAAGGCGAGAGCTCGCAACAGCGCGCGGATGATTTTGCGCACGTCGCTCTCGGAGAAGTCTCGGCGTTCCGAGTACAAATGTTCGTACAGCTCTTTGCCCTTGCAGAGCTGCATGATCATGTACATGTGCTCCTTGTCCTCGTACGAGCCGATGACGCGCACGATCTGCGGGTGGTGCAGTCTTTTCAAGATGTTGATCTCGTTGCGCAGCGCGTCTCGGTCCACCTCGTTGCTGAGCTTCACGACTTTGACGGCCCATTCCTTGCCCGACTTCTTGCTCACGGCGTGCTTGACGCAGCCGAAGTGGCCCGTGCCGATGGTGACGCTGAAGTCGAAGAACTCGTGGATGTCGTCCACGTATTTGTGCTGGATGAGGTCGGACGTCAAGTCGTCGCGCAAACTCCCGCGAGCTTCTCGAGCGCTTGGCGCGGCGGTGGAGCCCACGACGGCATCAGCTTTGGACTGGCGACACCCCATTGCGATGTAGCAGGAAGGAGCTTGGTACGAGTGGAAATGCCGAATGAGGCCGATGGTGCTTGGGTATTTATACCGGAGACCTGAGCTGAACCAAGAATAGCCCCGGCTCAGGGCAAGGTGTTTTGCTTGGTGGTGGTGGAGCTCGCCTGCTGGCGTGTTTGACAGACGTTTAACTCGAGGGTTCGCTCGTGGTTGGTATTGCGCTGCTCGGCGATTCGAAGACTGAGCAGCAGTTGATGCAGCATATTGCGGCACTTTTGGTGCGTTTCTGGCAGCCGCGGCTCTCTATCGGATATCCTCCTAGCCATTTGCTTGCTCAGATTCAGATGCGGACCGCGGTATATTGCTCTTGACTCGGCTTACGTGTAGTGGCTCATTTTGGCTTCAATAGTGCAGCCGCTGCAATGTTTCATTGCCAATGACTCACTGGAATCTCCTTCGTTGGTGTCTTGTTCTCAGCCGCAGCAACCGTTTTCTCGCTTTGGGACGAACGCCGCACCACGCAACGAGGAGCAAAATGAAATACTTTCACGTCCTCTAGGACGAGGCCTCAAAGTTAAACTTAAACTCGTCGCTCGCTGCTCCTTGCTTCGTCTGCGGGCCCGCCTTCTTACGCTGCTCACGCTGCTTACTAGCCGTCAAATTGCGTCGTCCTTGGCCGTACCGCAGGTGCATCTTGGCCACTTCACTCTCCGTGCCCGTGGCCTTGCGGAGCTTCAGGAACGACGGCTTCACCTCCTGCTTTTCGTCCTTTGCATTGCCCTGTTGTACGACATCCTGCGTGTCACTCTGCGGCTTCTTTCCCTTCCGCTTCTTGTTGCGTTTGCGGTTCCTGCTGCGCTTCTTGGCGTCTTCCTGGCCATCCGTTGAGACGCTGAAGTCGAACTTGAAAACGGTCTCCTCGGCATTGTGAGCAGCCTCGAAAATCTCTTCTGGCGTGGCTTCCTCCAGCTTTTCGCCGCGCTCCTCCATCTGCTTCACAGTGGCCAAAATCCGCCGCTTGGCCTCGAAATGCGCGGCCAGCGGAGCTCCGCCGGCGCTTCCTGCGTCCCATTCATTTTCTGACTGTACCGGTTTCTTATCGGAGACCGTCGCACTTAGTACGGCTTTTGAATCGAGGCCGACATGGCGCTTGTCTTCCTAGGGAACTCCGGTACGTCCACGTGTGTACTGAAGCCCACACGCGTCGGTTGAAGACGCTGCTTGTCGTCTCAAGTGAAGAAGACTTTGCACTTGCTGCGGTGCAAATTGCAGCTTATGACGATGTCTGGGGCCGGAGAAATAATTGTTTGTTTCGTGGTGTGCAGCTCTGCGACGAGTGTCCAAGTCTGTGGCCGATGTGCGCGCCCCAGCCGTCCGAAGACTCTTGGAGTCGATGGAGACGGAAGTGGTGAGCTGCAGCGGTCTATACACGTAGTGCTGTAGCTAGGAAATTGTTGATAAAATGTGTCTGAAATTGCAGCGTGAGGAGGCTGGAGTGGGCATCGCAGCGCCGCAGCTCGCCCACAACCTGCGCATGTTCCTCATGATCAAGAACATGCCGGAGAATGAAGAAGATCTGGAAAAACTGGAGTACCAGGCAGTGTTGAACCCCGAGATCGTGGACATGTCTAGCGGGACCAAGCGCGACTTCGAAGGCTGCCTCAGTGTTCCCGGCTACCAGGGCATCGTCGAGCGCGCACACGAGATCCGCGTGCAGTACCAAGACGCTCAGGGCCGTAAAATTCAGGAGACTTTGTCTGACTTCCCTGCGCGCATCTTCCAGCACGAGCTCGATCACCTCAACGGCGTCATGTACCTCGACCGCATGGAAGCTGGCAGTCTCCTTCATAACGAAGAGTTCGAGGCCTTGGAGTGGGAAGATCTTCAGAAGCTGCTGCTGCAGGGTCCGCCCAAGATTCCGCCGCTTATGGTCTCAATGCCCCAAGCCAGTAGCGGTCCCACCAAGGGCAAAGGCAAGAACAAAAGCAAGAACTAGAGCAAACGAAACCACTGCACCCAGCAGTAAGCCCGGATCAATTTGATTTCCTTGATAAAAATTGCTAGACGAAGTACTTGTCCGATCCTCGCTGCGCTGCCTCGAGCCACGCACTCGGTCCTCCCAGCTTCCCTTTCTGAATCTGCAAGGCTCGACTAAGTGGCGGCACATAATTCGCCGCAAGCAGTGTGGCCGCGGCTACCAGCGCCACAAACGTCGTCGCGTACCGCAGCTTGGTCCAAAACGACGTCTTGTAGAACGTGTAGCCGTTGATCATGTTCTCGATGCACTCCATCCTCATGGTAATGGGCGTCATGTAGTTAGCTCCATACTCGGCTCTTGCCAAGTAGCTCGCGTTGCGTGGCACCGTCACCGGTACGTTCAGGAAAAAGCCGGCTCGTCGTGCAACGGCAGCACTTGGTCGTGCAACAACCACTTGCCTCGAATCGTGCGGTCGTCATTGACCAGCCACTTGGTTCCCGTGTCCTCGTCCACTTCTTCCCTATAAAACCAGATATCGGCGTGAGAGCCCTTGGCTTCTTCGTCCAGGTAGATCTGTACCAGCTCTCGCTCCGAGTGGTACACCACGAACACGGGTCGTTGCAGCTCCAAATAAGCTTCTCTTCGCACGACCACCGAGAAGTTGCTGACGCTGCCGAACTGCCGCATAAAGTCCGTCTTGAGCACGCCAATGTCCGAGTCCGTGTCCCCCACGGGGATGCGGCGCTGGCCTCGCATGACGAACAGCAGGTTGCCGAACGCCGCCCAGTACGGTACTCGTTGGCGGCCACACAACTCGTACACGAACCGCGCCAAGTTCTCGATCTCGTAGCGGAACACGGCGCTGTTGGGGCAGCCGCGCGCGTGGTAAAGCTCCAGCGAGAGGCCCAAGACGCCCAGAAGAGCGCTCACAACCAGCAGAATCCACAGCAGGAACAGCCGCTTGGAGCTGCGACGAGACACGTGGCCCAAGTGCACACGCCAACGAGGATGCAGCAAGGCCCCAAGGGCGGCCACGGGCAGCGCCAGCGCCAAGAGGAACCAGTTGCCGTCGGCGACGAACGAGGGCAACAGCACCGTCATGAGGAATTCAGTATTGGAGACCTTCACAACAGGAAAAAACATGGAATTCCGTGTAAGTACGAGTCAATAAATACTAATTCGAAAACAATATTATGTATGGGAGGTACCAATTCTAACGATTTATTATATATAACGGTTAATCGGGAGTGTATGTCCAAGTGTCCACATGTGTCCCTTTTGCATGTGGACAGTTAGACGCAGGCCAGCTTGGTGTCGCAGCTGCTGAGGCAGATGGCGAACGCTTGGAAGGGGGACAGCGGCCACTGGAAATCCATCGTGAACATGTCGTCGGCCACGCGCCCGAACTGCAGGATGTTGCCCATGGACGGGTCCTCGCTGCTGATGAGCTGGAAGTTCTTGACGGACGCCATGGACACCCGCCCACCGAAGTCCAGGCAGTAGGCGCCCAGGTCCTCGCGGAAGACTGGCTCGCGGTTCGAGAAGCGCATCAGATCCTTCATCTCGCCCACAGATAAGCGGCTCACGAGTCGGTCTTGACGACTCATGGGACGCACCACCTTGGACGACCCGCCTTCCTCGTCCACGTCGGGGACTACCACGCGCATCTTGCGTGGACCAACACTCGTGCGGTTGGGCTCGTACGTCACACAGCCCAGCTCCTCTCGAATCTGGAGCACGTTCTGGACCACCACGTCGTCCGAGCTCACGGCGTCCTGGATCTTGGCCAGCTTCTGCGGGTCCCGTCCGTTGTCGTACAGTGTAAAACATGTCCCGAGGAAATTCGAGCCCATGCGGCCAATGCGTTTGGCGTCTGTGCACTCTTTGTCCGTGCAGATTGTGTAGTTGGCCGTCATATTCGAGCGCACTTGGCGTCTTGCAGCCAGTAGGAACTTGTCCTCTTCCTGGGTGCCAATCTGTCCTTGCAGAAAGAGCTCGTACCCGTACTGCTTGAACATGCCGCGATACACCTGCTTGACGTAGCATCGGATGATTCCTGCGTCCAAGGGGACAGGCTGCAGCGCCATCTTGGTCATGTCCTGCAGCTCCAGCTTCTGCATGGGCTGCAGCACCAGCGGGTCGCACGCTCCACGACACAATGGACAGCTGCCCGACTGGCCCAGCCACGCCATGATGCAGCGGTAGTGCACGTAGGCCCCAGTGCACTGACCCGTACAGGGCAGTGGATAAGCCTTGCGTCTGGCCGAGAACTCGTCCATACAAATGAGACACCCTTCGTTGTCGTCCGGGACGTCCACCCCTTGTCCTCCAGCTCTTTAGTCGACGGGAGCTTCTCCGAATGGACTTTCACTTGTCCCCCACTGTCCGCGAACCGTTCGTCGGGCTTCCTGTCCCCGACACGCAACGTGTCCACCTCTCCGTCCCCGTCCTCCTCCGCTTTTCCCTCTTCTTCGTCTCCAAAACCCACGCGGACACTCGCCGCGTCCAGCGCCCGTTTCGAGGCGCTCTGGAGGCGTCTGCGCGGCGAGAAAATGGCCAACTCGGGCGGCGGCACGTCCGCGAACGCGTGTGGCGAGTGGTGCACCGCTCGGGGCGACGGATGACGCGCCGAGACGCTCGGCACGTCCGCAATGGCGATCGCTCGAGCGGCGACGACGTTTGCGGCGTTTCTCGGACTACGCGGGTCCCCAGCGCGCGGGGAGACCGCGGCTATGGTCAGCGAGCGCTCGAGCTCGCGCAGGACGTTCCGGGCGTCCGCTGAGGACGGCGAGGAGGCGAAAAACGCCGTGTCAATGGGGGCCGGGACGGACATTTTGGTTGCTGCTTTTCTGCGGCGGTTCTGGCTGGTTCCTGCTGGTTGAAGCGCGTAGCAGACGATTCAGAGCACGGCAGATCCGATGCGACTATGGGGGAGACCGACGGCTGCCTGTGGATCGCGCTATGGGGAGGCGACGGCTGGAGCTTCTCGGCTGCAGCTTCTCTTCTCTGCCGACTTTCTGGTTTTTGTATGGGGCTTTCTCGCTGAGGGCATAGTGAACCCAAGTGAAGACAGGCGAGAGGACGGGAGGGAGCCAGGATTGGTCGAAAACGTGCGCACCGAGAGGAATCTTACCGTGCTGGTGAGGAATTGATGGGTTTGTAGTTTCCGATACCCTTGCATATCTGCTTTATGTACTGACACTTGACGGTCAATGAATCATGTTGCAAATTTGATTACCTGTCGAATGTGATACGCATTTAGCACACCTTCAGGAACTTTTTCGTAGATTCAATGTAGATCTTTCGCAACTGTTCCACGCAAGGTATGCTGCCGACTTGTTCGCTATCTTTGAAAGGCTATCTTTGCTGCCCCACACTTTTATAATAGCAATGACTTTGATCTGATAGCACAAGTATTTTAATCTGCTGGCGGTGAAGAGAGTCAAGACGGCAAATTGATTATCGAATTCTTCGTTCCATTCCAACGTCCTTGAGGACCTCCGAACAAACGCTGCATGGCAGTCGTAACGCTCAGGGCTTCAGTCCAGCATCATGACCAGCCAATTTGTCCGCTAGAGCTTGCGTTGTCGTCGCTTGCGTTCGCGCCCACCCCGCGAGGGTTTGCGCGGCCTCTGCGCGGGATTGCGCGCCTTCCGCTTGAGCTCTCGCTGCCTCCATCAGAGCTAGAGCTGCCTCCGCTTGAGCTTCAACCGCCTTCGCTTCAGCTTCCACCGCTTCCGCCATAGCGTTGGCTGTCTCCGCTAGTGTTTGAGCTGCTTCGGCTGGAGTCGAAGCTCCCAAGGGGTTCGACGGGCGGTGACGCTGCATTCCACTTGCCCGCATTTCACCTCACTGTCCGATTCAAAACTAAGCTACTTTTTTCCAGTTCATTCCACCGCCGGTTCTCTTCGTCTTCATCAACGCCTCGTCCCAGTTTGTGTAGCTATGGCGGACGTTGTCAGTGTTTTACCAGTTGAATTCACGAAGTTGTGACACACAACTCATGAAACCTGTGTTCGCTGCACTACATACTTGGCGCTGGCGGAAGAATTCATCAGGAAGGTGAACATCTTCGAGCCGCAGCAGAAACGATCCGTGGTATGAGTGAGTGCCTGCCCTCGAGATAGTGACACCTCTGATCAAGAATACCAAGTTCGACGGACTTTATCACGTCTTAACGCAAATATTCCGTTATATTGTGGAATTTGCTGTTGGTGGCCATTTTGCACTGTAAGCATGAGCGACTTTGAGGACGAAGACTTTTCGCTGGGCTCGGAGGACTCGGAGGACGAGCCGTTCGCTGCCGAAGCATCAGAAGAAGAGGAAGGTTTTGCAGAGGAATCGGCAGCCAGCGACGCGTCGGATGTGGAAAAACTGGTGCAAAAGCCCAAGAAGGCGCGAGTGGAGCCCAAGAAACCGGTCACCAAGTCGCTGTCCACCAGTTCTTCAGTAGTTAAGAAGACGGCGACGCCCAAAGCTGCAGCTGCAAAATCGCCCAATGTGAAAGCTCCAGCTGCAGCCAAAAATCCCCAGCAGCTGCCAAGCCGAAGCCAATGAATGCGGAAGAAGCGGAGACGGCGGTGCTCGACTACATGCGGAAGGTGACGCAATTGTTGCAGTTGCAATGGTGAAATTTGTAGGGGAATCTCATATTTTGGGCAAAACAATTGTAGACGAACCGGCCGTACAGTTTGCTGAATGTGTTTGAGAATATGCATAGAGCGATCGCCAAGCCGTCGCTGACGAAGTTGCTGGATAACCTTGTGATCAAGTAGGTTATTGAGGACTGTGTGGGGGTTGTGAGGGTGGTGATTTGAGATTTATTATTTGATATTTTATTGCAGGGAAGAGTTGGCGAGCAAGACGTACGGCAAGGCGAAGATCTACTACTTCAACCAGAACAAGCTGCCGGTGCCGTCGGAAGCGGAGCGACTGGCTTTGGAGGAGCAGATTAAAGCTGTTACGGCGGACTGTGCTACCTCCGAGCAAGAGCTGAAGAACGCGGAGGCAACGCTCGCAGGCATCACGTCACAGATCTCGGACGCAGATTTGGATGCGGCGTTGAAGCAGCTTGATGAGGAAGCTGCGACTCTGGAGAAGAAGGTGGAGACGCTAGATCAGCCGGGTCGAGCACCTGTGTCGCCTGGCAGGAAGGACGCACTGAAGCGAAAGTTCACGAAATACCGCGTACGTTTGTGGCTGTTCGGATGTCTCTCTTGATGAAAAGCTAACAGTTTGTTGATGTGTGTGAGCAGACGGCGTGGGTGGCTCGAAAACGTATCGCAATGGATGGGGTGAACCAGATTGCAGACGGAATGGAGAAGAAGACGAAATCGGTGCTCGACCTGGTGGGCGTGGAGACGGATGCGGAGGCAGGTATCCAGGAACTGCCCACTATTTAACTGGGTGGGGTTTTCATGTTCCGTTATAACAGCGTCACAACGCTCACGTTTATCCCCGAAGACGCGCCTTGCGCTCTGCGATTTCGCGCTCGTGACGGTCCTTCAAGCACTTTTTGTAGCGGTCGAAGAATGGTTGGCACACGTACTTCTTGTCCTCATTGTCTACGTGGAGGAAACGCAGTTCGTGAAAATTAGGTAAACGAACGAAAATACAGTGAAAGTCTCACTTACTGATGAGGCAGTTGAGCGATTCGCGCTGCAGCTTGGCGCATTCCTACACAGCGGGTCATTGTCAGTATTTCATTGCAATGTCATGGCCGAGGACACGGGAGGCGCACGGCGTTGTCAAACTTGGAGGAAGTCCGGGGCATCGTTCGTGACCCCTCGTTTGCGATGCAAATTTCACCTTTCACCAGCCTAGCCAATCACAAAAGGCCAATCTTGATTTTTGCACAAAATTGTTTGGGTTGTGAATTGAATATTTTCGACACCAGTAGGAAAAACTATTGTACTATTTGACTCGAAATGGCTGCGATGCATCTTGTGGAGGTTTCGGAACATTGCTGTGGTTGCGACGCGACTCGAGCACATTAGACACCGGGAAGCTGGTGAGGGGTTTCACTGGCACACAAATTGTGTGACAGAATCCACCGAAGCTACTGCTTGCTTGAACGTTAGCGCCATCAAAATTCCACTGACATTTGCCGGTTGAGCTTTCTAATCCTGGGCATTGATGGTGTCGATTCTGCATCGCATGATAAAACCGCTGAAAACTGAGACCGAGCTGGGTTTGCTGTCCTTCACTATCAAGAAATGCCGCTAGAAGCTTCCTGTAGAACACCGAAGGAAATGCCATGGGATGAACAGCCAACGCTGAACACGAAGGAAAAGTCATGTGGGGCCAACGCTCCCGTGGATGTGGCTCTCGTCATTCTCATTCCTCAATTTCCACTCTCCACCACAACACTCAAACCACTTCCCCTCTCTTCTTCTTTAAACGATGAAGTTCTCCGCGATTATCTCTTTTGTCGCTGCTGTCGAAGTTGCCAACGGACTAAGCATCATCAGCATTGACGACTGCTCGTCCTCCTGTGAGCTCGGTATGTTTTGCACGTACTCGGTTCCAGAGTGCCATGGTCCTCCCGAGTCGGGCTACTGCTTTAACGGGACGACCAGCGAGTACCAATGGGGCTGCAACGACGGCTACGAGTGCGCCGACAACATGTGCGAGTGCTTCATTGACGACATGCCGTACGCCACCACTCCACCACCGACCGCAACACTGCCACCTTACGTTACTTCCACCCCGACGGTCACCCCTGCTCCAACCCCCACACGCACCCCGATGGCCACCCCGGCCCCAACCCCCACACGCACACCAATGGCCACCCCTGCTCCAACCCCCACGCCGACGACTGCCCCTCCACACCCTCAAGCAATGAAGATGGAATTTTCACTCAGTGTCCAACCGGAACGTGGTGGGAGATCGGCGCCACAGCTTGTCGCGGTCCGAGCTATGAAGGAGAGTGCTACAATCCATCCACTGCAATGTACCAGAACGGCTGCGCTGTGGGCTTTTCGTGCATCAACAACAAGTGCCACACGACGCCACCCGCCACTTTTTCACCTAATGTGTGCTACGTGAAGTGCCAGCAGTCGGACGAGTACTGCGAGAACGGAGCCACCACGTGCCGTGGACCCAACTATGCCGGAGAATGCTTCAACGTTGCGACCGGACACTTCCAGAACGGTTGTGGTGCAGGGTACGAGTGTGCGAACAACCTGTGTGTGATGTCCTAAGCAGTACCGTAGCCAAGCTGCGGTGTCATTGCTTGTGAAGCCGCACTTACGAAATTAATGCATACTTCATACTCTTTTCAAACCCACCTGCTGTCGCTTTATCAGTTGTTTTTTTCGGAGTTGAGGTTACCAAATGCCAAACACTGTGGTTACGGATCCATTCTGCGTTCGGGGGCGACCACTCGCCTCACTCCCGGACATAAAGCAGAGCAACCCGCTGCCTGAACCTCTTCTCGCTTCGGTCGTAAAAGACCCTGTTCAGCAGGAGAGCGGTCTTTTCTTGGTGTACGTGGCCATTTTCCAACTTCTCGTCGTTTTCGTGTGCAAGTCATGACTACGTCTGTGGACCTTGCACTGCGTCAATACCCAGCTCTGGGGAGCTTGGAACACTCGACCAGGTCCATTTCAAAATTCCTCGGACCACCGCGAAGCCTTTCACTGAGCGAGGGATGCAAGACCGGAACGGTTGAATTATTGGACTTGCTGTGGTCTTCCAGCTGCACGGACGCCAAAGACCGAATTCCAGGATGGTCGCTTACGAACTACTTGCGGTCGGATCCGCATTACTATCGCTGGCAGTTCTCGAAGTCGTTGTACGTTGCTGCTGAACGCGGCGACATGGCGATAGTGAAGTGGCTGCTTGCACATTTTCAAGGTTGTGAAGCGTCATTTGACGTGGTCGATGCTGCTGCACATGGAGGTCATCTTCACGTGCTGCGATTTCTGTGGGGGTATCGATCTAGCGTGACTCTTACAAAACAAGTGGCTCTTGGCACTATGCCCTGCGAACTACCGTGCACAGTAGCATTCCAAGGCAATTGTTGTGCGAAGAATTGGGGTGAGACTGTCATGAAGAAAGCTGTGGAGAATGGACAGCTGGAGGAATGTCTGGGCAATGGCATGAGTCTTGGAGAGCACGATAAACAGATCGCAATCAAGCACGCGTTGGGTCTTGGCTTGAGTGTATTGACAGAGAAACTATTACCTGAAGGTAGCGATATACTAGACTACGCTTATGAGTGCCCTCAACTGGAATTTATTGAGAAAATGGTTGAGAGTGGGCGCGTGCAGTGGAATGAGAAATATGCCACTTCAGCGTTGAGCAATGTCGCGAAAACCGGGAGTGTGGAACTCATGGAGCAATTATTGCAACTTCACTCTCCGCTCCAAGAAGAGCACACTATATGGAAAAAGGCTTGGGATACTGCTTTTTCCGAAGCATGTTCACACCGCAAGTTGGAGGTAGTGGAGTGGTTGATGGGCCACTCACTATGCCATGAACTGTGTGAAAAAATGAAGAACGTGCACATACTCTGGCCCCCGCTTGCATCGGCAACTAAGGGAGGCCATATCGAAGTGATGCAGTATCTACACGAACATGGACTCTTCACTAACATTTCTGGGAATGCCACTCGTGATGGTGCGTTGGTCTCGGTGAAGTGGCTAGCTCGTCATATTTGGGATCACCCCAAACAATTTCACTTGACTACCGCTAACGCAGTGGTATGTGGACGAGTGGATTTGCTGGAGTTTTTCCAGAGCTTGGACGGCCCACAAACCGGCCCACTGTCTCCGTGGTGTTATTGTTTAATCTCCGGCGCAGCTAGAAATGCCCCGGTGAAGGCGTTGCAATGGTTGCAAGAAAATCGCCCCGCGAGATGTAAATTTGAAACCGACAACATGGACATCGCAGCTTCTTGGGGACATCTTGACACCGTCAAATGGCTGCATGCTAATCGACCTGAAGGCTGCACGGGCAATGCAATGCTCCGTGCAGTGCGCTATGGCCATTTTGACATGGTGCAATGGCTGTACGAAAATCGTTCCGAGTCGCGCACAAATAGAGCACTCGTGCAAGCAATAAGGTACGGCCACCTACGCATCGCGTACTGGCTTCGCAAGAAATATCCCGCCCGTCCTGTTGAATTACACGAAAGGCTAGCCATTAGCAATTGCTGGCACTCGTTCGACACGCTTCTTTTCCTGCGTGAACTTTATCCTGGCGTGTTTACCTCGAGCTTTCTTCGGCCAATTCGCGACGATTATTCGGGCGACTACTACAAGAATTCACACACCTCGGATCTCGTTCTGGGTTGGCTCGACACTAATTATCCGCGGCTCTAACAACTGAGTCCTTGTTTGGTGGATACAAGTGCATCGACAATATGTGCCAAGTTACCTCGGCTTCTCCAACCAGCAACGCCCTCCTGCCAGGTCCTGCGAGAAGGGTTCCATGACTTTCGCAGACCCAACTACGACGACGAGTGCTTCAATCCAGATGCGGCCTGGGCTTCGCCTGCTCGAACAACCAGTGCAAATACGCGTAAAAAAGATCGACTAGTGCGTGGCACCAACACTACATTTGCACCATTAGCAAAATCAGTCACTTTTTCCAGCACCTAAACTCCATATCCGTCAACCATGCTCTTTCGCAAAGCATTACACGCTTCTGGTATCATCATCAGACAGCAGCTCACACCTCATTTCACACTCGGCAGGTCCTTCTTGTCGACAATGCGAGCGAACGGGAACGGACCCACAAACTCGTACTGGTTCTGCTTGCGAGTCGACTTCTCCACGTCGCTGTAGTCCAGACCCGGATAGAACGCCTTGTTCGCCGCGTACGACTGCGCGTGCCACTCGAGCTCGAAGTTGTTCACGTAGAAGTTGCCGAATTGCGCCTTGTATTGCTGCTGCACCTCATACGGGTAGAAATAGAAGCCGCACACGTCTGGGTCGTTCTCGCGCACCTCCTCCGCCACGGGAGACAAAACGTACGCGATCTTCTGTGCCAACATCGGCGGCAGACACAGCTCCGTCGAGTTGCTCGTGGCCGTGTTGTACTCGAACAAACACATGCGCAGCATCCGGTCTCCCCACTGCGTCGTGTTGCGCACGAAATACGTGAAGTCATCGCTCACGGTGCAAAAGTTCGGGTCCGTGCACTGCAAGTGTAGGGGCTGCAGACTTACTCTCGCGTACAGCTCCGTCTCCTCGGACAGACACGACTCGACCCCGCCACCGATTGTGCTGGAGCGTTTGATAGGCAGCGGGATGTTCATGCCGGAGTCTCCGTGACGTCTCGCGTCGATCACTTCGCCCGTGTTACCACACTGGTACCAGTTCTCGGGGTCGTAGCTGTTGGGGCACATGCTGGCTTCCTCCCAGTCCGTGATCTCCTGCAGCCAGTACTTGAGACTGTGACTGCCTCGAGCGTGCGTAGGTCCTAGCGCAGGGTGGATGCCGTCAAACCACGAGTTCTTGAGGATGAAGCCGCCAGTGTAGCCTTGCTTGGTACGGAAGAGATCATTGTAGCCGACGAGCGTCATGACATGGCCACCTTCCGGATTCATGACATGGCTGGAGATAAATTCACCGTTCATGTTGTAGTTCTCTCCGTATTCGATAGGGATACAGCAAGTTGTCATTGAAAGTTCGGGTGGGCAGAGCGTACAGGATGTCGACGCTGGGTTACACCGCTTTTCTCCTGCGAGGTCTCCAATACAGGGGTAATAGTGCGTAGTGTAAGGCGTTGCTGTTGTCAATGTCATGGCTTGGCGCTTCTTCGCCATCGCGCGCTTGATCGACATCTCTTCGAAGAACGTATCCATTTTCTTGAACTTGAGACTCAGCGGGTTGGTCTGACGCTTCTCAGGCGTCAACGCGGCACACGCAGTGTCGTTGCCATCATCTGGGTAGTACGGGCAGATTGAGTGAGGATAAATGTTGTCCTTCAGTCCGTTTACCAAGTACATGAGTAACGTGGCGTCACCGCCCTCCGTTGAGTTCTGCCAGATGCCCCCGCCTGGTATCAGGCACGCCACTTGCTGCGGGGAACCAGGGGTCCAGCACAGAGACGTAGCACTTCGGCACCGTACGCTTGCTCGGAGATGGCCATGTACTCGTCTTCCCGCAGCCAGCCATGAGCGATTCCCTGATGACGGTAGCTGTTCTCCAGTACTGCGACTGTGGCAAAGTCCCAGCATGTTCCACGCTCGTCCTGCGTTTTCAAAGGGGTAACGTAGTCGACCGCGAACTTGGTTGGGAACTTCTTCGCCTTCTTGAACTTCTTCTTGCTGTCCCAGGTCGTGTCTTCATCCACAACTACAGCCGAGTGCATGGCATCCCTGCAAACCATCACGTCAGTATAACATCAAAAATTGCTGCATCAAGGTGTCCTCACAGTTGCTGCTGCATCTTCACGATTACCGTTTGTTGGGCTACCAGAGAGTTGTGCACCGTGGCCACATAACTCAAACCGGCCATAGTCACCACTGCACCAAACACCTTCCAGCCCCAGGAGCTGCGAGGTTGACTGCGTCGATCCATGAAAGCGTCATCTTCACGCGCAAAGTCCACGGTCTCCGTTCCGTAGTGCTTGACCATTTCCGTTACGTCGGACTCGCCGATCTTTCGGATCTTTCGTCGACGGGGAGAATTCAGGAATGATGTGCGATCAGGGAACGGGCATACCGGTAAGCACCTTCGCTGCTGATGAGTGTGTCGATCTATGCATCCGCTTTATTATCTGCACTATGGGATCAGGAGAGGTCAAAGCCAGCGTTCGACCTGATGGCGTAGAGAAGTTTCTTGCGCATGGCCTCCTTGTTAGAGTACGCTGGTAGTTTGAGCAGGTTCATGCATGTGGCACTGGAAGGCAAGCGATCGTCATCTTCAACACGCACCTGGTGGATACAGATCTGCGGAGACAGCTGCGAGAATCCCAGCAGCGGCTGGCGAGAGCAGCTCGTGATGAACTTGAGCAGCGCCGCGCGGTCTTCTGCGGTGAAGTCGTTGCGAACGATCTCCCAGAACCACTGGATGATCCGCTGCGACGGGTGGTACCCCCGCCATACTGTGTGCTGCGCTCCCAGTCGTCGATGTCAATGTTCGTGGCAGTGCCTCCAATGAGCATTTGCAGCTCAGCAGGCGAGAACATCTGAATCCATGTGCCGGGAATCAAGTCCCGGAAACCCTTGAGGAACGCAGCGCTCTCCATTGACGACAAGACGTTCAACTTGTAGTTGGCCATGAGGTGGATGTACCGGATTCGGTTCGCGTTCGTCACTGGGGTGTTGGCTCCACCGGGCACGAGATCGCGATTCACCATCTCACCGAACTCCATCTCACTCACGCTGAAAGTCAACGCCAAGTCCTCCACGTTGCCATCGTAATGTTTGAGACGCATCAACGACGTGTACAGCTCCGGGTCCAACGAGTGCAAGTCGTCAATGTAATTGAACTTGCCCAAGAGCTTGTTGAGGAAAAACGCAGCAAACTGCGGCTCCACGAGGATGTTTTCGTACACAGCCTTGGCCAGAACACGACCGAGGAAACGATAGCGATCTAGTGCATCCTTTCGCGTGTCTGTAAGGTAACGCGCAGGGTTCGGATACAGAAGCTGGTCGTCCGTCGCCAGGAAGAATCCATACTCTGGGGAGAAAGCATTTTTCGTCAGGTTGTCCATGTACTCCTTGAAGACACCACCACCATCGATACCGGCTTCTTCCAGTCCTTGCTCGTTGATAAACGTGACTTTAATTCGCGACTTCAGTGCTGCAGGGGACATCTCGTCGCACACCTCCCGGAAGAACGTGAAGCTGTTGTCCACGATTTCGTCACGCTTCACCTTTACTAGCAGCGCACGGGCAAACTCGTCGCGGATGGGACCCAGCTCTGCTTTTCCGTCTGCAAGTAGCTTCTGGAATAACTGTACGCGCTCATTGAATGACAAAACTTGAGGGATTGTGATCAGAATTAGTGCTGTACGGGCGTGAGGAGATGCTGCCTTGCCGTTCATCAGCATGTAGATGGCATGTGCATCGTGGTTGCCATCCTCCTTCATGGACTCGAGATTAACCGTCTCTTTGATGACAGGCATCGAAGGCCACAGCCACGCACCGTCAGGCATAAAGTGGCGTCGACAATCACGATCGTAGAGCTGGTTGAACAGCTTCACGGACGACACAACTGACGAGAACAGCATCAGCTCTCTCTCGTCCATGTTATCAACCGACAGCGTATTACTGCTGGTGATTGTCCAGCACGTGTCGTAAATGAACTGCTTCAAAAAGTCGCCACGGCTTCCACGTCAACCAAAGAAAGTGGCCATTGGCCGTCGTAGAAAGCTTCGTCGTCGAGTCCCAGGAGCATGTGGCTGTACACAATGTTAAAAATGAGAAGCACTTGCAACTGCGATGTCGAGAACACAAGCGGCCCATTCGCCAGTGAAGAAGTCGCGCGTTTAGCAGAGATGCTCTCGATTCTCGGCTTGATCCACTGCCACATACTGTTAACCAGATTGGTGTTGTTCGTAGGGGTGGCGGACGCACCAGCGAATTGCTCCGCAGTCATCGCACCCAACAGGGAAAATAAAGTTGGCGGAGGATTGGTAAATCTTGTTGCCACAGTGAGAACATACGGTCTTCCAGCTGAAAGTAGCACAGTCGCTATAACATGGCAGAACCGCGCCACTGCGCTCTCCCCAGGTTGTGCTGTCTGTAAGGCTGTTCTGTTAGCGTGCAGCAGTACATCAAGACAACGAGCACTGAAACTCGAGTGACAGATCTTCTGCCACTGTGTTCGGACACTGGTCTCAGATTCGCCTAGCGCTCGAATCCCACAATATATTTCGTCGTCCAACGCGAAGCCCCCGACGGACAGATATGCAGGAGCCACAATCGGCACTTCTGCGTCATCATCCATGTCGTAATCTTCATCAAGCGTCATAGGATCTTGCTTGGCGTCCTTCACGTCGAACGCCCACTGTATCAACGATGGGGTCACCATTTTCGACAGCACAAACGGGACGACCCCCACGAGTTCTTCGTCAAAGGAGCACCTGACCGTTAACTCCACGATGTTACCAACAACGATGGCGCGCTTGTGCCACGACAGCGCTGGATCCGTACTGTCTCGATCGCTTTTTCGACAAAGGTGCTGTACCACCGACGCCCAAAAAGGTCCTTGCTTTTTATCTGTCGATAATGCCAGTTTCGTCACGTAACTCGTAATAGGATTCCTCACGGATGATGCAGTAAGAAAGATCTTGGTAGCAAACTGTCGAGAGATCTTCGCAGCTTGAATTTGCTGTCCTTGAACCGATAAACGCAGCGTCTGCGCCGCAACTCCTGCAATCACCTGAACCAAGCGGTCGCTCTCTACACGAGAAGCACCCTCCATGGGCTGCTGCGCGATAATCGCACTCAACGCGTCAAAAATGCTATACTGCGCTGAGACCCCAAGATGATACAGCACGTTGGCAAGAGCTGCCTGGTCCTCCACCGCATACCTCGACGAGCTCGTCAACGTGTCCAGCAGTAACAAGTACGGGTTCATCGCTATCGCAGGCGAGTTCACAGACGTCTGGAGCTCTTCTTGCACTAACTTTTGCAGCGCAATTTGGCTCATCCTCGTCACCTGATACACCCACGAAGCATCCTTGTGGGCCTGCAGAAAATTACTCTCATCCTCCCTGCTGCCCTTCAAGCAGCTCACGAGCAGCATCAACACCAAGTAGTTCTGCACGTTTTGTATCCTTCCTGCACTGTTCTCCTTCCCCGTCCAGCCGCGCGGCCTGGCGAACAGAAACTGCCTTAGAAAGATCTGCAATTGCTCCGTAGCCAGCGGTTTGCTCTGGAAATCCCCGTCGTCACGACCTGCGACAGCTCCTGCTCCAGCCGACTGAGCACCAAAGCTCTGGCCTGCTCTGCCGCCTTCACACGGCGGTACTGGGCCTGGATCTTCGTAATGGCGGTCGCTTGGAGCTTCTGAGCGTGACGTTCCTCTCTCGCCAGTCGGTTCTGCAGCATCAGCTCCTCCTTGGAGTTGGCCAGCACTTCTCCATGGCCTCTGGAACCTGATAACGAGGCCAGACGGGCGCTGTAGCCCGTGGTGGGCTTCTTGCGGCCGCTGAGGTTCACTTTGCGCGAGGACTTGAAGCTCCCGTCGAACATGGTTTTGCTGGGCTTGTAGGGGGCGGACGGAGGTGAATGCTAGATGGGTAGAGAGAGTAGACACTGGGGAAGACGGAGATATGTCTACGGAGGCACAAAACGTAGTGGAAGCGGAGATACACGGCCGCGAAGAACAGCTCGACACTTCTCGATCCTTCGGCAGAATTGCGAATGACGGTCTCTTTGAAGACACTTCCGCAATCGTACTTAGTATGGAGTTGCTGTGTATGCGACATAACTGTGTGGTGTACGTAGATCAGGAGTGATGGTCGCTGAAGGAGATGAGCGCCCCTTGATGCGCAATGCAAAGTTGCGTCCGTCCCTCACTTTGGATTTGGCTCAGCAGCGCGTAAGTGCTTTTGCTGTGGTGTGCAAATTGTCATGTCTGGTGGCTACGGAGCTGTGCAAATGGACGAATGCGACGCCTTCGCTTCCGGTCCGAGACCGACGACTCGCAGCCGAGTCTCGTGGGGGCCGCTGGTGCTTGGCGCAGCGTTGGGCGTCGCAGCACTGGGCTACGCAGCGACTGTGCACACTTCCCTCGTTGCGCAACAGGAACTGATTGCCAGGATGCAGCAGCAAATGTGAGAGAAATAATCTTTTTGCACTGGAGGTTTTTGCGGTGCTGACTTTTTGTGGGGACAGGGAGGCGATGCATGCGGCGGTGACGCAGACGACGAGCAACTCCGAGTTCCACAAGGACAAGTTCCCGGCCAAGTTTGCGGTGGACTTTGTCACGCCGCTGAAGACGCAGGACGAGCGGGGTACGTGCTGGGACTTTGCCACAGTTGCAGTGCTGGAGAACAGCTACCGCCAGCAAGGAATCGCTCGGGGCTGGCTGCAACAAGATGAGTTCATGGCCATCTCCGAGCAAGCCTATGGTGCAGAGGTTCTTCGGCTGTGTGCGGGGCCTCCTGGATCGCCTCAACAAGTGGCGTGTTTGATCCCGGGCAATGAGATCTGGAAAAACTCCACCGACGGAGGCGACGTCACCGAGCTCATGTATCTCATGAACGGACTCAAGGACAGCATCTTCCCTGATTCGACCTGTCCGTACATCCCCGACCCTGGTAATGATTCGGTGTGTCCGGGATTGACGTCTGATTCGCGCAACGCCAATCCGCTAAGTCTCACTATCAAGAAGATGGACACGTACTTTGATGCGGTGTCCGTGAAACATGCCCTCGTCAAAGACCGTCGCGCGATGGGATTCTCCACTGCCATGCCGTTCATCACGCACTACTACCCCTGCATTGGAGACCTCGCAGGGGAAGAGCAGTGCAACCCAGCGTCGACATCGTGCACGCTCTGCCCACCCGAACTCTCGATGACAACTTGCTGCGTCCCTGTGGAGTATGGAGAGAACTACAACATGAACGGGGAATATATCACCAGTCATGTCATGACACCGGAGGAGGCCACGCAATGACGCTCATCGGCTACAATGATCTCTTCCGTACCAAGCAAGGCTACACTGGAGGCTTCATCCTCAAGAACTCGTGGTTTGACGGCATCCACCCTGCGCTAGGACCTACGCACGCTCGAGGCAGTCACAGTCTCAAGTACTGGCTGCAGGAGATCACGGACTGGGAGGAAGCCAGCATGTGCCCCAACAGCTACGACCCCGAGAACTGGTACCAGTGTGGTAACACGGGCGAAGTGATCGACGCGAGACGTCACGGAGACTCCGGCATGAACATCCCGCTGCCTATCAAACGCTCCAGCACAATCGGTGGCGGGGTCGAGTCGTGTCTGTCCGAGGAGACGGAGCTGTACGCGAGAGTAAGTCTGCAGCCCCTACACTTGCAGTGCACGGACCCGAACTTTTGCACCGTGAGCGATGACTTCACGTATTTCGTGCGCAACACGACGCAGTGGGAGACCGGATGCTGCGCATGTGTTTGTTCGAGTACAACACGGCCACGAGCAACTCGACGGAGCTGTGTCTGCCGCCGATGTTGGCACAGAAGATCGCGTACGTTTTGTCTCCCGTGGCGGAGGAGGTGCGCGAGAACGACCCAGACGTGTGCGGCTTCTATTTCTACCCGTATGAGGTGCAGCAGCAATACAAGGCGCAATTCGGCAACTTCTACGTGAACAACTTCGAGCTCGAGTGGCACGCGCAGTCGTACGCGGCGAACAAGGCGTTCTATCCGGGTCTGGACTACAGCGACGTGGAGAAGTCGACTCGCAAGCAGAACCAGTACGAGTTTGTGGGTCCGTTCCCGTTCGCTCGCATTGTCGACAAGAAGGACCTGCCGAGTGTGAAATGAGGTGTGAGCTGATGGAAAAGGTATGCTAAACCCTACACTGGCCAAAAAGCATGGTCGTCTTTACGATTGATGCTGATGAGGTACTAAGACACGAGGTTGGTTTTCTTAACTGCTACAAATGTACAGACTCGGATCTAATCATCGAGACTCACGTCGACGCACTTGTTGAATGAGCAGAAGTAGCCTTCATCACATCCGTCCTGAAAGAAACCCGTTTCGAGGTTGAAGCACTCACCGTCGGCTGGTCCACGGCACTTTGTCGTCTCATTCTCGCAGAATTTGCCAGCCGAGCACATCAAGGAGCACGATCGATTGTCAATTGGGTCGGAGTCGACTCGGCACAGGTCGTCGATGCAATCGTATCCAGCGTCGCAACCATCCTGGAACACAGCTGCAGTGGCGTTGTAGCACTCAGTTTCGTTGCTGGCAGCTCGACATTCCCCGATGCTACTGTCACAATACTCTCGCGATTCCTCGCACTCTGTGGGGCACCCGGACTCGGAGTCTGCTTCCGAGTCGGAATCGTCTTCATACTCTCCGTCTTCTTCATGTGCGACAGCGTAGTCGCACTTGTTGTAAATGCACGCGAAGTCTTGGTCGCAGCCGTCCTGGTACTCGCCAATGGCAGGATTGAAGCATTCGCCGTCGTAGGAAGGTCCGCGGCACAAACCAGTGGAGACTTCACAATACTCGTCCTCACCTTCACACGCTTCGTAGCAGGAAGTCGAGTTGCTGGCAGCGACCACGTTCGCCAGGACAACGAACACGAGAGCGAAGATCTTCATCGTTGGATGTGAGCGAGAAAGCAAATGCAAGAATGACCAGAAAGGCATGAAGATATGCACCAAGAGGCGATGGCCATTCGTTTCCAAGAGGCTTCGAGTCCGTTCAAGATACGAAAAGGATTCCATGACTGTTGCCTTCAGCAGCGGAATGCCAACCAACTTCTTCATGAAGCTGAACACGAGGTTGTACCGATAATTAGACTTGAAGCTAGCTATGAAAAGCACGAGAAGCTCCCGGGTTGTGTCTGTCCTTACGAGCACTGCGTGCTGTCCACGCAGATGCACTTGTTAAATGAGCAAAAGTATCCTTCATCGCATCCGTCCTGGAACAACCCCGTCTCGAGGTTGAAGCATTCGCCGTCGTAGTCCGGAGCACGGCACTTTGTCGTCCCATTCTCGCAGAATTTGCCGGCTGAGCAGATGAGCGAGCACGTTCGGTTGTCGATGGCGTCCGAGGCCGCTCGGCACAAGTCGTCGATGCAGATGTGTCCCTCCTCACACCCGTCTTGGAACAAAGCTGCAGTGGCGTTGTAGCACTCGGTGCCGTTGCTAGCAGCTCGACACTCGCCGACGCTGCTGTCGCAGTATTCTCGGGACACGTCGCAATACAAATCGCAAGCACTGCTAGAGGAAGTTGAGCTACTGCCCGTTTGGGCTACGGAGGCTTGAAGCAGACACGCCAGGCTGACAGACACGAAGGTGGTGAACTTCATCTTGACGTGGATGGAGGCTGGAGCGCAAATTTAGCAATGACAAGACCTCGGGCGTGTCCTGAGCGCGTCATCCTCATCAGCACAGTAAATCATGAATCAACCTCGATATTCATTGATTCCTCTCACACACAGCGCGATCGAATGGCAAGTTGAAGTTGACATGGCTACATATGCGACTAGCACAAGCAATCGAGGCGCGTACGGATCGAAGAAGTGTTGGCCGCGGTGTACACTAGCCACTCACTGTACACTGTACAGTGAGTGCCCCGAAACTCTCTGCATCGTTCGAATCACCCTGGCCAGTGAACTTGGCCAACGACGGGTGGGGCGACTGCGATTTACAACTGGCGCTGCTGGCATCCAAGACGGTCGGTCCACCTCTGTGCTCGTCAAGATCGCGTACCCACTCCAACAGCGGAGTTACGAGATCAATTGCAGCCATTCCTTCCCCACGACGGCAGTGCTGCACACCGGGAAGCAGGCAAAGTCGCTCGAACTTCGCGACTTGCTCCGGCCCACCCATTTGCGTCTCAAGTGCTTCATGGAACGCGAGGAGTTCGATGCTCATCAGACCAGCCGTGCCATAGGATGAGTTTCCCTCCTGCGTCGTAAGTTAGTCAGCAGATGGGAGGGGTAGTACGCACAAGTCAATGAATCAGGTGCTCAAAGCATTTTTGTTTACATTTATACACGGCTCTTCTCTCCTACACGGAGCAGGTGAATTTTGGCAGCTCTTACACTTGCTCGTCGTAGCTGTCGTAGCTCTCGTAGCTGTCGTAGCTCTCTCCGTCCTCTCCGAGCGAGCCGAGCTTGCTGTTGTACGGGTTCGGGTACGGGCACAGCAGCTTGGGGTCGTCGTAGTCCTGCTCGGCGCTCATGTCCTCCGCGTCGTCGCTGCAGATGCCGTACGTGTAGTTGAGGCGCATGCACACGCCGTTGGCGCATGGGTACACGGACGGGTCCACGCAGCTGTTGAAGGCGCACTGCTGGCCGATGGGCGTCACGTAGAACTTGTCCTGGCTCACGTGCAGCTTGATGTGCACCTCCTGCTCGGCCAGCACGAGGGCGACGGCTGCGGCGGAGGCGGCGACGAGGGTAGACAGGAGCTGCATCTTGGTCTTTGGAGCGAGGGAGCAGTGCGCACTAGGACGATCTTTTGGGAATGACAGAGGTTCGAACGATGGCGCAACTCGATTTTCTGATTTATTTGTACGCCAGTCGAACCAGTCGAACAACCCTGGAACTGGAACTAGAAGTATGAAAACTGGAACTAGAAGAGCTTCACAAAATGGCTACATTGTTTGCACGGTGCCAGTCTGTGTGACCAGCTTCCAGTGCTAACCTGGATAGTTAAATGGGTTAGCCTTTTACTACTAGATCGAGTCGCAGCTTAAACGTGCACCGTGTCGTCGTCGAGGGCATATTCTTCCATGCCTTCTTCCTGGTCCAGTTGCTCATATCGCCGCTTGGCCTCCTGGTGCGCTAAGCACGACGAGAACGGCCTACTGACGCAGCTCAAGGCGTAGCCCGTCACAGATCCGAGCTGAGAGTACAGTTGGGTCACGCGGTTGCCTGTTTGAAGCTGCCACGCGGAGATCTCGTCCTTCAGACTCTGTGCACGGTCGTTCTCACCCGCTGCTCGAGCCACAGGGTCAGCAACTGTAATTCCGCTGCTGAGCGACTCGGGTTTCTTCTTCTGGAACGCCGAAGGTAAGTCGATGGTTGACGGACGCAACAGGTGCGAGCCGAACAACTTGGACGCACGACCACTAAATACCACCTTCGAAGGAGACCGTGAACCATCCTTCTCCGCCTTGAGAGGGTTGTCGATCTTCGCCAACTCACGGTGCAGAGGCTTGAGAACGCTTTCGTGGGAGTTCTTCTTCGGGTCACTCAGCGGTAGGTACACGACGTTCAACTTTCGTTCCGCGTCCGAGAGCGGCCACTGGTGATTCACGCGCATGGCTGGATCCAGACCTGCTGCCAACACTTGCAACCACATCCGTCCTTGCTCGGCGTTGAAGACGGTGCCGATAGCTGATAGGATGGCGCCATTCTTGACGTAGAACAACTCCTTGGCCGAATTGGATGCCTCAGCACGGGCTGCAATCGTGTCAGCTGGTGCGGTGTTCGAGTCGTTCTGCTGGTTACTCTTCGTCTGCGACTGTGCGTTATTTGACGCGAAGTCCACCTGGTAGTACTGTTTCGGGTTCATCTTGCCTGGCGCCGGAATTTCCTGGACCATGCATGTGTTTGTCTTGGCGTTGGACTGAATCGCGTAGCCGTACCGAACGGAGCTGCCGAGGTCTTCAAAGTCTTCTTCCTCCTCCTTGGATTCCTCGGCATTGTTGCTTGCGCTGCCATGTTCAGCGTTGTTATCTTCATCGTCCGTGTCACCTGCATCCTTGCTAATATGGACAGGCTTTTCCGAAGGTAGTGCAACCCGAATCCACATGTGTCCGCGATCGTTGAGCACTCGCTGCGTGGAGGAGAAAACTAGTCCCGGGTCAAGGTGTCCAACAATTTCCGCTTGAAGATCAGCTGTCCGCCGCAGAGGGAGTGGCCGACGACTGTACACGGTGCGGTAATACCGCTCCGCGCTATCGTTGGCTGGTACATCCTGGATACGGGTACTTCCCCACGGCACCATTACCCGCTGAGCTGTGTTCGCATTGCGCTCGATTACCCATGCATCCGGTCCAGCCCTCTCGTCTTCTTCTTCCTGGTTATCACCTACAGGGTCCTCCTCGGTCTTCTTCTCCTTCACACCCTCATCTTGCTGCTGCAGCTCCTGCTGCGTCTTCAGCGGCTGGATGCGTACCCACACGCGGTCTTTTAGCAACTTGCGCTCAATGGCGCGCACAACTCGGTAGCTGTCCACATTGTACAGTCTCGGCGCTTGCAAGCTCGGGATGGCTCGAACAGGCAGTTCCCCGCCCATTTGCCTCCGCGTCCCGCCACATTCTGCAGATACACCGGCCCATTGTGGAAGAATCCAACTTCTCGGGGTCTTCCACCTCCACCAGCGTCTTGTTGAACGACGCGTTGATCCACCCGCCCAGTCCGGCAAAAGCCGACGTGACCTTGACAGCCAATTGCGTGAAGTCCTGGTTGAATCTGCACTCGGTGGCCTGGAACACACTCACAGGCGGCAAGAACCGCTGCATGTGACGAGGCGTCGAGCCTTTTGCAGCTGAAGACACGGACGCCGAGTGCAGATTGAACACCGGCTCACGGTGCAGCACCAGCCGCTCGCGCGCGCACATGAAGGTCGGAAATTCTGCGCAAAGAACATCAAATTAGCATCGAATTGCACGCTAAACAGTGTGCAAAGAGTGCAAATTGTACCGGGAAGTCTGCGCATGAACCGGAACTGAGCGGGAGCAGCTGCCGCAACGGAGCAATGCTGGCGCGGCGGCAGGTCGCTCCCGTCCATGGGCGCGGAACCCGCCGGAAACTCGAAGTGCACGCGGACGTAGCCATTGCTCTTGGCGTTGGAGAAGTAGCCACGCCGGATCTTGAGCCAGACTTGGTCCTCGTACTGGAGCACGGCGGAGCAGGCGAAGTACGAGCCCACGCGCAGCTCCCCGCAGCGGTCCAGCGGCTTCTCGCGCGGAGACGAGTACACGAACAGGCGCTCGCGGTGCAGCAGCGCCGAGGACGCCGCGCCGCCGTCAGGGCCGACGTACTGGAAGAACTCCTCCATTTCAATAGTGAGTCTGTTTGGGGTGGAAGAGACTGCAGACTTGTGATTGGTCAGTTTGGACAAATTTGACCAATGGGAGGGGTTTCGGAAAATACGTGTCCGGCTTTTAATTGGACAGACATGTTGAAGTGCACTGCTCTCTTCAATCAAGTTGGGTACAATAAAGCGTGCGTTGTCAGTTAGGAACTGCCTCGGTTTCCTTACTGCTCGCAGAAGCTCTTGGCGTTCTGGAAGATCTGCAGCCACGGACTCACGGGGTGCTTCTGGAAGTCGGCCGGCATGTAGGGCCACTGGTACTTGAGGAAGCAGCGCTCCGGGTGCGGCATGAGGCACATGTGGCGGCCGTCGCTGGACACGAGGCCGGCGATACCCTGCGGCGAGCCGTTCGGGTTGAACGGGTACTCCTCCGTCGGCACGTTCGCGTCGTCCACGTAGCGGATGGCAGCGGCGCCACTGGCCACGTACTTGTCCAGCACCTTTTGGTGCGTGAAGTGCGCGCGACCTTCGCCGTGCGAGACCCACACGCCCAGCGACGAGCCGGCCATGCCGCGCAGCATGACCGCATTGGACTCCTGGATCTGCACCGACACGAAGCGAGACTCGTGGCGACCCGACTCGTTGTGCACGAAACGCGGCTGGGCCGACGTCTTGGTCTCCTGCTCGATCGCCTTGGCCTCCGGGTGGTCCAGCCAGCCGAGCAGCGTCATGAACTGGCAGCCGTTGCAAGCGCCGAAACTGAATGTGTCCTCGCGAGCCTTGAAGGCCGCGAACTGCTTCAACACGTCGCCGTGGAACTTGACCACACCCGACCAGCCCTTGGCCGAGCCCAGCACGTCCGCGAACGTGAAGCCGCCCACGAATGCCACACCGCGGAAACGCTCGTCCAGCACCACGCGCTTGTTGACGAGGTCCGACATTGTGATGTCCCAGACCTCGAAGCCGGCGTGGTGGAACGACGCCAGCATCTCGCGCTCTCCGTTGCTGCCCTCCTCACGCAGGACGGCCACACGGTGCTGTCCGCGCGTGCTCAGCTGACGCTGCGGCGTCGGCTTGGGCTCGTACGTCACCTTCCACGAAGGCGCCGTGCGCGTACGCAGCGAGCGCTGCTCCTGCGCCACGCACTCGGGGTTGCACTGACGCTTCTCAAGCTCGAAGCTCGTCGCCTCCCACACGTCACGCAGGTCCACCATCTGATCCGCAAGGACGCTCTCGCCGTTCACGCTCACCTTAATAGCGCCATCGGTCGTCACCTTACCCAGCTTCACCAGAGGCACGCTCAGCTTGCTGAAGATGGCCTCCACCTCCGTGGCGTGCTGGCCAGCGGCAACCTGGAACACGAAGCCCAGCTCCTCGGCGAACAGCACCTCGATAACGTCCTTAGTCGTGGCCTTGCCACCCGCAAACGGGATGTCCACATCCAGGCCGCAGTTGCCAGCGAAGGCCATCTCGAGCAGAGTCACGATGAGACCACCGTCGCTACGGTCGTGGCCGGCAAGCATGTGGCCGTTCTTGATGCCTTCCTGGATGGCGTTGAACGCGTTCTTGAACATATCAGCGTCCTCCACGTCCGGGGACACGTTGCCGACCTGGCCGTAAACCTGAGCCAGAGCCGATCCGCCCAGGCGGTTCGCGCCCTTGCCCACGTCCACGTAGTACACGAGACTGTCACCGGCGTGGGTCTTGAGGTCAGGCGTCACCTTCAGCTCTACGTCCTCCGTCGGAGCGTACATGGTGATAACAAGCGTGCCGGGGGTCTTCACGTCCTTCTTGTTGACCTTAGCAGCCATGGACAGCGAGTCCTTACCACCGTCAACAGCCACGCCAATCTGCTTCATGAACGTAGTCATGGCCTCGCAGCACTCGTACATGCGCGCAGCCTCGTTAGGCAGCTTAGCCGCCCACATCCAGTTAGCCGAGCACTTGGCGTCATCCAGACCACGTCCACCAAGAGCGGCCCACACCATGTTGGTCAGCGACTCAGCCACACTGAGACGAGCCATGGCACCAGGGTTCAACAGACCCTTGACAGGCTGCTCACCGCACGCACTCACCACACCCGAGAACTTCCCGTCCTTGTTGGGCACGTTCGACTGGGCCACGACGGCGCAGTCAGCAAGCGTCAGCTGAAGCGGACCCACAGTCTGCTGCTGGGCAATAAGACCACTCACCGAGCGGTCCACCTTGCTCGTCAAGAAGCGCTTCGAGCCGACGGACAGAAGGCGCAACACACGGTCCAGCGCATCGCGCAGTGTAATGTCCGCAGGGAGAATCAGCTCCGAGACGGGCTCCGTAGCCTTCGTGTCCGTAAACGTCTTCTGGGGCATCTTGCCCAGGACCAGGTCGAGGTCAAGGTCGAACGGCGTCGAGTCATCCTGTGCGTCATGCAGCACCACGTGGCCGTCGCCAGTCACCTGGCCAAGAAGAGCGTACGGGCAGTTCTCGCGCTTGCAGATCTTGTCGAACAGCTCCACGTGCTCCGGACGCAGCAGAAGCGCATCGTTCTCCTGGTACTCAGCTCCCCAGATCTCGAGAACGGATAGAGTTTCGTCACCCACTAGGATATCGCGAACCTCGTAGCGGGCACCACCACGGTTGGCATCACCCGGCTTCGAGTTCGACACCTCGACGATCTCCTTCAGCACGTTACCGTTTCCACCGGCGCCCTGGTCGTGGATCGACACAATAGGGTTCTTCTCACCCAGGTCGCAGCAAGCACGGATCACCTTGTTCAGCTTACACTCCATCTCGGCATCACCACGCTGCACGGCGTTGAAGTCCAAGTCGGCCGTCTTGGCGTCCTGGATACGGCTCGAGGCGGCACCTCCGCCCATTCCGATACGGTAGCACGGTCCACCAATCTTGACGACCCACATATTAATCTCGGGCTCACCCTTGGTGCAGTGACCGCCATCAAGCTGGCCAAGACCAGCCGAGAACATAATCGGCTTGATGTATTCGCGACGCTCGCCGTTGGGCAGCACCATGCCAAAAGAACGGGCGAAGCCCGTCACGACCGGCTCGCCGAACTTGTTGCCGTAGTCCGAAGCGCCGTTGGAAGCCTGGGTCAGAATGTCACGCGGGTGCGCCAGGTTGGACGGGTACTCCAGCGTCTCATCCTCCCACGGCATCTTGTAGCCCTCCAAGTTGAGGTTGCCGACAGAGTAGGCACTGATACCAGCAACGACGTTGGCACCGCGGCCGGTAGCCTGCACGTCACGGATACGGCCACCCGTGCCGGTCTCAGCACCGGGGAACGGAGCCACACCCGACGGGAAGTTGTGCGTCTCAGCCGTGAGCAGCAGGTGGCTGTCGATGGTGCGCTCCTGCACAGGCGAGGGCTCACCAGGGTTCACAGGTCCGAGCGTCACAATCTTGGCGCCCTTAATAACCGACGAGTTGTCGTGGAAGGCGATGACACTGTTCTGCTTGGCGGTCTCCGTGAGCGTGTCCTTGACCATCTGGAAAAGCGTCTGCGGCATTTCCTTGCCGTCCACGACGATTTTGCCACCGAAGAACCAGTGACGAGAGTGCTCCGAGTTACTTTGTCCCATGTCGAAGCACTCGACGTCCGTCGGGTTGCGCTGCAGCTTCTCCTTGAAGAGGTTCAGGTAGTACTCCAGGTCCCAGTCGTCGAAGCCGAGGCCTATCTCCTCATTGATCTCCTTCAACGCGTCGATGCCGCGCTCCATAATCGGGATCTTGCGCACAGGCTGCACCGTCTTGCCGTGCCAGAAGCTGGCGAGCGGCTTCTCGTACACCTGCTGCGTCATGCGGTCGCACTCGTGGCCGAGTAGCGCCAGCTGGAGCTTCTCCAGAGCCTCCGGCTTCGTGGCCGTGTAGCTCACCAGGTAGCGCGTGGCGCGCTCGATGCGCTTAATGGACGAGAGGCCGCACGCCTGGCAGATGGACACGGCGTTGCTGGACCAGGCCGTGGAGAAGTTCATGCGAGGTCCGACCTCCACGAGCCACTGCTTGGTCGGCTCCGACGAGACGAGGAACGGCTCCGTGGCGCGCGTCTGCTGCGGCTCGAAGGTCTCGCTGAGCAGCCAGTGGAGCGTGTCCTGGTCGGCAGCGGACAGCGGTCCGGCGTCCGCCTTGGTCTCCACGTAGAAGCAGTACTCGGTGGCCAGCGCGTCCACCGTGAGGCCGGCGTCGGCCACCTGAGAGCGCAGAGACGCCAGCAGGGTGCGGTTGGCGTGCGCCGTGAAGGCCGGCGTGCGGTAGAAGCGCAGCAGCGAGCTGGCGTTGGAGATGGACGCCGTCTTCTGCTTCTTCTCGGGCGACGAGGCCATGGTCAAGGAGGTTGAAGCTACGAGAGCGGCGGGTGGGGCGGACACTGCAAAAGCGGTTGTGAACACGGCAACGGGCGGCCAGTGGTGCTAGATATGGCTACATTCCGAAAATAGCCTGCTGTTGGCCAATCAGAGTTAAGGAAATGGGCTAGACGTGTAATTTAGCAACCTTTGGACGACGGAGGAGCCTACCAAGCGGTGGCAAAGACGGCTATGCCGGCGCAATGCTTGGCCAGCATTGGTCTGGAGTGACGATTTGCAGCGACTGGGGGCGAATGCGAGGACTGTACCCAGCACACTTCGTCAGGAATGAGAAAGAGCTTGCCTGCCAGTCAGCAGATGCAAAATCGCTCGTGGTCAAAAACTGTAAAGATTAAAAAATAACAGAATGCTGACGCACTTGGTGAATCGCAAAATAACCCAGTCCGAGTTTCCGGGTTAAAGTGCTTTGATGCTTTAAAACCCCTTCTTTTTAGTGGATGAAATGTTGAATCGCAAGACTCAAACAACCCTATCAACAAGATGCTGCAACGTGGGGCGGTGCGCGTCGCGCGCGGTCTGCGCGCGCCTCCTGCGGCCTTCGCTCGTCCTTTCGCGTCCAAGTCCTTCGCCACTGGGAGCTCCTCGCGCTGGCGGTCCGTGGCGCTTCTCTCGGCGTCTCCTCTGCTCCCAAGAGCGGGTTTAGTCGCCGCCGCGGCCGTCAGCACGAGCGCCGCTTGCGCCTTCTGCTCTGCACCGGCCGTGGAGGCCTCCGCTGCGGCTAAAGAGGCTTTGCCCAATGTGGTTTTGTACCAATACGAGCCTTGTCCCTACTGCTGCAAGGTGAAGGCCGTGCTGGACTACCTCAAGATCCCGTACGAGGTCGTGGAGGTGAACCCGCTCACCAAGAAGGAGACCAAGGCCTTCACGGACTACCGCAAGGTGCCCGTGGTCCGCATCGACGACGAGGTGGTCGTGGACTCGTCCGCGATTATCTCGCGGCTGCGGGAGCTTGTGCCGGGCCCCAGGAGCTCCCACCAGCAGGACGAGGAAGCTCTCAAGGAGGAGGAACAGTGGCGTCAATGGGTGGACAAGAAGCTCGTTCTCTTGACGTCGCCCAACATCTACCGTACAGTGCCGGAGGCGCTGCAGGCCTTCGACTACTGCCTGACGGAGGGCAAGTTCACGCCCATGGAGCGCCGCATGTCCAAGTATGCGGGCGCCGTCATCATGTACCTCATCGCTAAGCGCGCCAAGAAGAAATACAACATCGACGACGAGCGTCAGACGCTCTACTCGGCTCTGGACAGCTGGGTGGATGCCATCGGGGACAATCGCCCGTTCCTCGGTGGCGAGGAGCCCAATATGGCGGACCTCTCGGTCTTCGGTGTGCTGCGTGCCATGCACGGCCTCGACACGTACAACGACTTGATGCGGGAGACGACCATTAAGCCATGGTTCGCGCGCATGACAGCCACGGTTGGGGACAGCTCGCGCACGGCTAGCAACTAGATGATGTGTATGCAGCTAGAAGGTGAGAGCATGAAGCAAAACAAACGCTTAATTATCGCAGTGTTATGACGTTCTATGTAGGAGTCGATGTCACTCAAATCTCGGTGCAGACTTGTGCTCCATCTATCAAATCTAGTTGGTGGCCGCGCTCTTCTTCTGAATGCGGTGGTACGCCACGCCCGTGCCAGAGATGTTGTCTCCCAGTCCAGCAGTGTGGTCGGGTTTCTTGCAGGCAACCATGGGTACAAGATGGCACTGGAAGTCAGCCTCCTGCCACGTGACAACGGGCGAAAACGGATCCAGATCAACCTTGAGACCCTGACTCTTGCTCAGCAGTTGCTGCCGAGCCAGCAACACCTCGACACGTTCCGGATCCACTTCCATCTCGGCACTAGTGCGCATGGGCTTAGGCTTGTCGTCGTCAGTACCGTCGCTCCCTGGAGCAGGAGGCTTCCGCACGCAACCTTGGAGCTCATGAGAGCGCTCTGAACCAGCGCCGTCGTGGGGTCTTCCCACATGCTGCCCCCTCTTTGGCAGACGATGTGGAACTGCAGTGTGTGGAAGTGAATACGCGAGAGCTGCGCGAGCGCCAGCGTCTCCTGCTTGTCTTCCTCCTTGTCCTGGCCGCTAGCTTGGAAGTTCTTCTTCGCCTTGGACGCAAACTGGATAATATCGTGCAGCTGCGCACTGATCTCCGCAACTGTCGGGCGAGACGACGTGGCTGTGCCTTCCTCGCCCGTCACCATGTAGTGGTGCAGAATAAAGAGCTCCTGCTCATTCAGACCAATAGAGTCCACCCAGGGCAGCACGAGTCGAACCGTGTCATCGAAGAGACTAAAGTCCGACACAGCCGCAAACTCGTAGTGGGTGGGCGTCTGGGCCAAAAAGAGGTTCTGAAGCACCTCCGACAAGGCCCTGAGACGCATGAGTCGCCCCTTCTCATCCATCTCCACCTCCATGAGCTGCAAACCCCAAAAACAACCAAGTCGGGCTTGAACGCGTCCAGCGACTGCTCGAACTCCTCCAACACCGACAGTCGCGCGTTGTGCACGTCGTGGTTCAAGTAGTACCGGTTCGCGCGCGGCGACTTGTGTCCTCTGAACGAGTCTCCACTGGCGTACTCCAGCACGAGATGCACATCTTCGTGCTGGTGCTCTTCCAAGTGGCCCACGAGCTGGATCCTCGGGTCTGTGAAGTAGGGTTTCATCTCCTTCCCAATAGCAGCGCCCAATAGCACCACACACCCCTCCGCCGAGGCTCTTTCCGCCATTGTGGCAGCATTTCCGCCCACTTTCCTCTTGACTCCAGGCAGAGCGTCCGCCAACGCCACCACCTCTCGAAACTGTTCCGGAGAGAGCGTACTCTGCTCCGCCGCGGCCCCCGAAGAGAAGTAGTAGGCGAAGCTCTCTTGCAGGTCGTGGAGGGAGCCGATGCGCTCGTGGTGGCGCTTCACGAGGCCGTTTGGGTCCTTGCCGGCCTTGTTGAAGCCCTTGTGGCTCTTCTTCTTCTGACTCTTCTGACGCTCCACTTGTTGGACGCTCTGCATGAGATCCACGGCGGGGACTGCCACGTCCAAGTCCGCACTGCAGCAAAAGGCCAGTCGAGGGGCGCGCGCGCATGTCCGTCCGCTCCGTTCGCCGCGGCGTCACCACTCTTGGACGCGTGGAAGGACAGCGAAGCCAGCAGCTGCTGCTGCTCCGCGGCGCTTAGGGAGAACTCGCGCGCGGGGAAGAGCTCAGCGAACAGGTCGGCGTACAGCACGGCGGCCACGCACACGGCGAGGGACACGCCCAGCGCCAAGAGCTGCGACGCACTGTACATGGCTACAATGTACGAGGGGTCGAGCTTTTGACCAGGTCCGTAGATCGGGCCGCTATAGAGAGACTTGGTATTTCTATACGTCGCTATAGAGGGAGCTACCGGCTGTTCATCGCAGTTTCGGTGATCGATGAACATGGGTACATGTACATCCATTCCTGTACATTCATTAGCTGATACGCTCAGTTGCCTTTTCTCCGCGCAATGGTATTTGCTGGCTCCGCACTCCGTGCATTATTGCTGACGGTCGCCTTTTCTTTCGCGTCTGGCGGGTCCATTTTGTCAACGCTGCCGTACTCTGCGACGTGTGACGCACTCTCATCGCAACTCTCGACTGGTGTTGACAAGCATGACAATGGGACTGCAGTAGACGCGCACAGGTCCGATGACACTCGAAATGCTGTCGATACTGCAGCAGAAGAGGATGTTGCGGCGGCTGCTACTTCGGGAGACGCTCGAGTGCTTCAAGATGCGGTTGGCGGGCAACTGGGGGTCGCCAAACCTGTCGTGGACTGCGAGTCGCTGCTCGGCATCGATCTGTCGCACGTTGTGGGGAAGGCGAGGCCAGCGTCACATCCGCGACCGAGACAACTCACGAAGGCCATTTGTACTGCTTCGTGGAAGGCACTTTGCCGGCTTCGACCAAGTGGGAAGTGCTGCTGCCAGTTCGCACGTGGACGCAGCGCTACATGCAGATTGGATGTGGAGGCCTCTGCGGTATGATCCGCATGCAAGTGAATGCGGCCTCTGGATCACAGCAAGTTACTGGAGGGGAATTTGCTCTGGCGGCTACCGACATGGGGACATGGGCGGGGGATGGATGGCAAAGTGTTTGCCAACAACCCAGGGCGAAGGGGGTCTTTGCGTACAGTGCCCAGCACCTGACTTCGCTAGTGAGCAAGACGCTCATTCAAGCGTATTACGGACAGAACCGCGATATTCCTACTTCAATGGATGTTCAGATGGGGGTCGTGAAGGAGTTATGGAGGCGATCAGGTACCCGACCGATTTTGACGGCATTCTGGCTGGAGCACCCGCCATGCTCTTCCAGTTCCAAAACAGTTTGCATCATGGCTGGCTGGCGATGAGCAACATCGATGGACCGATGCCGGATCTTCCGCCAATGATGCGAGGACCTCCGCCAGGCCCTGAGCGAAGAGGTTCTTCGGGGCGTGGGCCTCCTGGACGCGGCCCTCCTCGACAGGAAGGCGGACCTACAGCAATTGTGACAGCTTCCAGATTGCCATTGCTGCATGCTGCGGTTCTTCAAGCTTGCGACGCACTGGACGGCCTGGTCGACGGTCTGATTTCCGAGCCGAGACTCTGCCAATTTGACCCCTCGAACTTTTGTGTGACTCTGAATCTGCAGCAGTAGTCGAAGACCGACAGTGCTTGACGAAAGCAGAAGTGAACACAATTCGCAAGTTCTACAACGGGCCCATTGAGCCGGTTACTGGGGTGCATTTGACCGTCGGACAAGCCCAATTCGGCTCCGAGCTGGCATGGGAAGGCGTGTTTGTGCCGCGCGGACAGAACCAACCGGTCATGAGCGCTCACATTGCTTTGCAGCACTGAGGTACCTCATTTTCGAGCCGAACCCGCCAGAGACGTACTCGCTCAATGATCTCAAGTTTTCGGAGGAGACCGTCGATCTTTTGCGTCCACGTCACCCGTTGCTAGATGCCACAAGTCCGGACTTGGCAGCGTTTAAGGCTGCAGGAGGCAAACTCATCCTATGGCACGGCTGGTCTGATGAGCACATTTCGCCTCGAACGACTGTCGCGTACCATGAAGCACTTGAAACGCAAATGGGTGGCCCAGAGCAAGTTGCGGAGTTCGAGCGGCTTTACCTGCTTCCCGGTGTGCAGCACTGTGGTCGTGGGGAAGGAATGGCTGCAATTGATCTCGTAACTCCGCTGTTGGAGTGGGTAGAGAAAAGCAGTGCACCACACGCGGTCTTGACGAGCACAGAGATGGACCGACCGTCTTGGATGCCAGCAGCGCCAGTTGTAACTCGCAGTCGCCCCGTGCTCCCATATCCATCGTTGGCCAAGTACACTGGCCAGGGTGATTCGAACGATGCCGCCAATTTCGTCGAGGGGGAGCCACTGTACACGGACAAAACTGCATACTGGGCTGGCCAAAACTTCTTCGAACCGTACGTGCCGCGGGCAGAGTAACCCCAACTTGCCTGTTGCACAGCTAAAACACAGCGTGAAGCTGGTAAATGAAGCCATGTCAACTTCAACTTGCCTTTTTCTAAACTGATTCATGAAGAGCTTACCGAAACCTCTCACGTTCAGGACACGCGAGTTCTTGTCATTGCTAACTTTGCGTCCAAGCCCCCACTTCCTCTACCTTCATCTTGAGGTGAGTCACACACACAGGTATATGTAGCCATGTCAACTTCAGCTTACCTTTATCCACACTTGCAAAGCTGCTTGCCCTGTCCTGGGTATTTAAATACTGCGCAAGCCCTTACTGCGGAGATGGCGCCCACGGGCCACTTTCTTGAGAGTGGTAGTAGCGAGTGCCGCGGCCCACACCTGTATGTCTCTCAACCGAGCAATAATGATTCAAAAATGTGGACATGCCATCTCTCAAATTTAACTTATTTTGGGGATCAGAATCAGATTGTTCCTAGTTCCACGCCTGAAACAAACCAAACCTCCCAAAGTGTACTTTTTGGTTTGAAAAAAGTTGCAGCATCCCAAACCAAAACGAAGAGGCGCCGGTGGTTTGAAAATGAAAACCCCGAAATTCCAAACCACCGCATGCGGTTTATAGTTTCAAGGTTTGGAGTTTCACCCAATCGATCCGGAGGTTCCACTCCTGGCCATTGATTTCGTGCATGGCGACCTTTCACTAAATACCACACTCTAGGACAGGCGATATTTCGTAGGACGGGAAAGACGAAGCCTTTTGGCAGACCTCCAGGTCCTCACAGCACTAAGAAGTGTTTTGACGAGTCTCACTTTTCAATTTTGCTAGAGCTCACCACCTACCTTCCAAGGCCAACACCACGCTCCTGCTCACTTGCCGATCAACTTCACTCCTGCACCGCGGTGCAATCAGCAAACATGCCGGGTGGAGCCCTCGACACGCCTCCTCCTGCAGCAGAAGAATCGATCTCTCCGGATACGATAGCTTCACGAAGTACTGACCGTAGTGAATACTACAACGTAAGGACATCGGAGACAATCGTCAGTCTTGTTTCACTCGCTTGTTGGGGCGCTTAAAGATGGCGAGCAAGACACACTAGACCTAGACGAATTCATATAGCAAGTTTATTCCATCTTACCGCGCAGCTAATGTCGCTACAGCAAACAAGCCATTTACCCTTTCGATTCGTTATGTCGAAGCTTTGCAGAGAGCTTCAAATTTGCTGAGCGCTCGTTGGTTCTGAAAAAGGTTGCTTGTGTTACCTCTTCCCGTGCCTTTGCAAGCTTGGACTTTCCCTTCGACTCTTTGGACAAAGCTCTACCTGCTTCGTCACCTCCCGCGTTTTTTCTGGTCGCGCCGCTCTACTGGTCCGGGATTTTAAACGCGAACACAACACTTCCTGGTTGAGCTGTACCTTGCGAGTAGCATCCATCCGCGCCTTCGCAAGCTTGCTTTTTGCCCTCAACTTTTTGGCCAGTGATCTTCCAGCTTCATCACCTCCCCAGGTTGTATTCGCGATTGTTTAGGTCGCGCTCTACGGTTCTCGATTTTCGAACGTGAGCACAACACCTCCTAGTTGAGTTATAGCTTGTTAATGCATTGACGAAGCGCAGATACAAGTTCACCCCAGTTTCTTGTTTGTCTCCCGGGTTGTCGTCTAAGGATCCAGTTGTCAGTTCTCTCTGGCAAGGTGATGTTTGGATAGACACGGATGAATCTGAAGTCACGCACGCACCATTGACTGCAATCTCGCTCGTGGGTGGCAGTTGGTTTGACGATGAGCAACCCCAATCTTGACTAATGTGATTTTATCATCGATTAACTTCCTGATCATTTGCCATTGTTGATCACTGATGTCACCTGCCGCTGCAGCCTTCTTCTCCAGGTCTTGTTTCATATTGTGGACGCGATCCTCGATTTCACGGTGACGCATTTGCGTAAGAATGTCAACATCCCGGACTCTTTCCTCCATTGCAGAAACCGCTGTTTGCGATACGGCTTGGGCCTCCCAAAGAATTTGTTACATGCGAGTCTCCACCCAATTTTGTTGCGCCCCTTGCCTTTGGATTCCACACCTTGCCTAACGAATTCGAGTTCCTGGTTAAGCGATGTGGCTACCTCTTTAATAGAGATATCCACAAAATTACGGCACTCCAATCGTGAAGTGTCCACTGCAGCGTCAAGTTTCTGCTGAAGTCTCTCTTCAATGATGTCTCCTTGCACATCAGCCCAAACAGAAGCTCGCGATTCTGCTTCAGTATCAATCTCACTGATAGCCTCCTGAAACTTCAAATCGAGCGCAATTGAGTGCTCATTCACCGCTCCAACTAGTGACGCTCGTAGTGGCTGTTCACTACTTGCTGCTAGTTGTTCTGCATTAGCTTTCACCGCTAAATTTTCAATGTGCCCAACCGTCGACTACAGACGCCTTTCGTTTTCTCCACTTAACTGAAACAAGTGGTCTTGAATGCTGGCCTCAGTGCGGGCAGCGCTAGCCGAAATCTGCTCCCCAATACTGGAGATTTGATGGTCCACCAGTTGCGTCAAGTTTGGCATGAGCGGCCAGCAGCATTTCTTGCAGACGGCCTTCAATTTCACTTGAAAGTCGGTTCGTGTGCTCCACTATGGCGACTTCGAGCTCGGATCGTGAAGTGCTCAGTGCTTCTTGAAGAAGACCACCACGTTTACGCTCGCTAGTTGCTGCAGAGCTGTTAACAAAGTCCGCAATCTCAGTAGTTGCGTAAGCAAACTCATGACTGTGCGCTTCACTCTGAATGGCTCTATGAGGGTTTATTGACGCGCAATCTTCTGTACTTCCTGCGTTTTTTTCGTTGGTCATGATGACGTCTTCCTGGAGAAGGAACTGCCGTCGTCTTATGGAAAAGCTTTCACTTCTAGCAGCATGGGGGCTTGATTGACCTTGAAGAATGAATGCTCTCATAACAGTCTGCATCGAGTTGAGCTGTTACGAGCAACACGATGAGCAAGCGGATGTGCTCGCGCTCGCGACGATAGTGGGCACGGGAGGGCTGCACTGCGAAATTGTTGTCGGCTCTGCAAGTGAAAACAATAGTCGTTTTCAGCTCAAGGGGCGTCCTTCGGGTAAAGCCGCAGGTGATCTTATGAGCGCATCATCACTTTAAACCATGAAGCAGCTTGAACCCTGAACCGCTTAGCTCTATTTTTGCTCTGGGTTCAAACCAGTTCAAACCAAACCAAGTAACGGGATCAAACCTGGTTCAAAAATAATTTTGGTTTGGTTTAAACTTTAAACCTGGGGGTTGGTTCAGTTTGTTCCAGGCGTGAGTTCCCCGCGGCGGCACTCAGCAGTCATTTCAATACGCTAGACTAGCGTTGAGTATGCGTCCTGCGCGCAGGCAGCTGGAATGAATACTTCTTTTTTAATATTTAGAATTACTAATTAGGAATTTGATTTCGTTCTTTTTAGTAGTAGTACTAATGTTGATCTCAGATTAATAACTGAGCGAATACAGTACTAATTTTGATCATTACTGTCTGAGATGTCGAGCGGGCCACCCCCACAGACGCCCTCCGAGCCCGACCTCGAGTCCCAATGGACGGCTCTGCAAGCGCAGAAATGGACGCGCGGCAAGGACCTGACCGCGTACATGAAGGACTTGGCCTTGCGCGCCGGCAAGCGCGCCGTCGTCAAGGTGAGCGGCGGCAGCTACAAGAAGTTCGTGTGCTCCAGCGATGCGCCGTGTCCGTGGCTCATCAATGCCGTGCTCTCGCGGCCCAAAAGACTGCAACGTCAACCGACAATTCCGAGGCCTCTCGCTTCTGGTCCGTGACGTCGGGCGTGCTGGCACACGGCGCGCAATGCGACGGCGTGGCCAGACCCACGACCCGGCAGCTCAAAGAGAGCGCACTGCTGAGAGACGCGGTGTACGCGGACGCGCGCGTGTCATCGGCCGACCTGGTGGCGCAGCTGGAAGCGACCGAGGCCTTCCAGTGCACCAAGAGCATGGTGTACAAGGCCAAAAGCGACCTACTGGACGCCTTGGAGACGGCGCGGCGCAACGGAGACGCGGAGCCCCAAGTGGTGCAGTCCATGCAGAAGCTGCCGGACTATTTGACGCAACTGCGGACGCTGAATTCCCACGTGGCCACATTCCTTGAGACGGAGCAGGGGGCAGAAGCAGCTACAGAGTCGTGTTTCTTGCGAGCGTTGATGGCGCTGGACCCGACATGTGTGTGGAGCAATCAGGGGTGCTGGGGATCGACAGTGTGGACATGCAGCACGCGAGCTACAATGGGACGCTGCTGGTGCTCGTGGGGAGGGACGGAGACCTGCAGCCGATGATGCATGCGGCCGCACTTGTCCCCGACGAGTCTACTGAACACTGTACGTGGTTCTTGGAAAAATTGATTGCGCACGGGTTCCCTCTACGCAGATTCCCCGTAGTGGTCAATGGGCGTGGCGAGTTAGGCCCAGTGTGCACGGAGCTGGGGTTCCGCACGTTATGCTGTGCACACGACATTTGCTCGCAGACATGCGTGAGGTAGAGGATATTGTGCTAGAGGCTGATGATGAAGCGCTCGTGTGGAAAGCACAACGAGCAGAGGCCGAGAGTGAATACCTCGCGTCGGTGGCGCAGCTTTCACGACAGAACGAAGCAGCAGCGCAGTATATTCGCGGGGTCGAGCCAGCCAAGTGGTGCCTCTATCCGTACTTGGCCATGAGGAAAATGTACGGGTGGCAGACGACGCGGTTCGAGGAGCTGGATCTTGGTGCGAATACGCTGGGACTGGCACCGGTGAGAAAACAGCTCCCGTATGAATGTATGAAAGTGCTGTCGCTAGTGGCAATGCATGCTGTCTTCCAGAGGCATGAACGCGCAACTCAGTGGGAACTGGAGCGCCTCATTGTCACGCCGGCGGCTGACAAACTAATGCAGGAGCAATTTCAGCGCGTACCGATGTACTCGGTATGCATGAGCTCAGCTGAGCTGGCGTTTGTGTGGAATGCACACAGTCCGCAGATTCGACAGAGGCGCGTGGACTTGGAGCACCGCACATGCACGTGTTCGCGCCGACTGCAGTGGGGAATTCCGTGTCGACATGTTTTAGCAGCGCTACAGAAGCTGGGGAAAATGAATCAGGCCGTTGATTTCTTCGACGAGTGCTACCTTGTGCGCAACTACGTGTCGTCATTTAAGAGTCGAGCGCTGGAACTACCGGTAGAGGAGAATCTCAAGTGTGACCCGACGCTACGTCCACCGCGGTTTGTAAACAAGCAGAGTGCATCGAATGGTGCTGGCAAAGATGCGAGCAGGAAGAAGAAGCGGCGTACGCGGACCCGCCCGATGGAACAACGCAAGCGGCCCATGTACAAATGCCGCAAGTGTCATCGTGCTGAGGGCCATAACAAAGGTACATGTCCGTACTAGTTGCAGTATTGGAACCAAGGCGACAGTGGATTTCAAGTCATGGATATTTCACGGTTGACCTGGTTAAATAACATTATCTACGACCGCAGTGCTGCTGAGTTCAAGGGCCGACGCTAGCCTCCGTTACTGTCTCGGTAGTTTTACGTGCGTGACCGACGCAGTAGTAGTCATACTTCTGGTACGAGCGGCGGTTGCAGTCCTCATGTTTGCAGCGGTTGCCGCCGCCGTGGGCCCAGCAGAAGCCGCCCTGCGTGGATACCTTGGTGCAGTCTGGAAAATCACAAATGTGGCCTCCACCGTGCGACCAGCAGTGGCCGTAACGCTTGGCCTTCTTGGTGCAGCCGGGCTCTGTGCAGGTCTTGGAGCCTCCGTGCTGGAAACAACGCTGATAAAGCTTGGCACGTTTGGTGCAGCCCGGTTCAGTGCAACGTGACCCACCGCCGTGACGGACGCAGCATCCACGCGAGACGGCGAGGTTTTTGCAGCCTTCGACTTGGCAGGGACGGGTGTGAATCTTCCGGATGCGAGTCTTGCCACCTTGCGCTGAGGAATTAGAGATCGAGGATGGTTGCTCCGTCGGTGAAAGGGCCGCGAGCGTCATTAGTGGGAGTCTTGCTTTCTTGCTGTCCAAGAACCGGCGGTGAGCACGCTTTTTCTCGTTCGGCTCGATGTACGCCAGCCGCAACGAAGAAGTGGCAATTTGCGGAGGGATCGGCGACAGACTGCGAAAGAGGGTCAAGGTGGCAGCTTTCACTTTGTGTGCTTCCGTTTGGTCTGGTGTGTGGCAGTTCTTCATCGAGACCTTGCTCTGGATTGCCGGATTGAGCAGATAAGTGATGTTCGACTTGCTGTGCATATGTGGCTGTGGTCGAGATGAGTTGATGGAGCGTGGTTCGTGAGCAATTTAGTTATGAGTGGCAAGTTAACAAGCAACCGGCTCGGCGAGCTGGCATCGCCAATCGATCACGTGAAGGCAGATGGATACAAAGGTAAGCAGCCAAAATTGAGAAACGTCAAACACAGCAGTCGTCCCCAAGCGCCATGAGCGCTCGCACGCAAGCTCGGGGGCTGCGAACGACAATCTGCTTCGCTAGACAAGCATCAAGTCGGGTCGAATTGGCAAAAAGAACAGGCGAACCGGGTGTTGGTGCAAAGGCAAGAGGACAATTGGTGCCAAAGGAGATCTGAGAAATTCGGCGCAGCCGAGCAGGCTACATTCCAAGCAGCTTGACCGTGGATTCAGTTTCAGCGTTGCTCGGGATGAACTGGTACAGTATGTGCTGACACGCGACAAAAGGCCTGAAGCTCTGGAGCAAGCGTGGAAAGCATGTTAAGGACAAGTGGGGCTGAGCAATCGATACATTTTGAGGTGCGAAAATCAGCTTCCTTGAAGTGCTCTTGCCTTGTCTCGCTTGGCACGTACACCTTAATCAGCTAGTGCTGCTTGGTGCTGCGTTTCTGCTTGGTATGGCAGAGGCACGCGCCACTGTCGTGAGATTGACGAGGGGCAGCGTACCGGTGAAAACAGAGCTTGTACCGTTTGGCGCGTGTCGAAACAAGGGGGCTGTATCCGCTACTCTAGCGTTGGACGGACGGATCGAACAGGATGGCGGAGATTTGTCCAAGCTTTGAGAAGCGCGGTCCTAGCAAGAGTAACTACCAGGACAAGCTATCGCCAACCAAGCAACCGACTTCCTCTGCTGTTGGTGAATTACACCAGATTGCTGCAGTGTTCTCTGGCGTAGACTACCTGTGGAATCTAACGCTTTAGTCTCGGCACTTACTTCGAAGTACCATTTACCAGATTTGTTTTACGCTGCTCTGCAACCATACGCAGTGATATTCGACAATGCGTCCATGACAACCTGTGCGTAACCCCATGCAAGTGAAGAAACATTTCTTGTGAAAACAACTTGTGATTTAAATATCTCTAATCTATCCTCTAACTGCAGTCTACAAGCTAGTGGCAACCGTAGTGTCGGCCACCAGGTTGCGTGGTGCGTGGCGCAAGCAGTAGTAGTCGTACTTCTGGTACGACCGACGATTGCAGCTCTCGTGTTTGCAGCGGTTGCCGCCGCCGTGGGCCCAGCAGAAGCCGCCCTGAGTCGACACTTTGGTGCACGCGGGCGCCTCACAAATGTGGCCGCCGCCGTGCGACCAGCAGTGGCCGTAGCGTTTGGCCTTCTTGGTGCAGCCGGGTTCGGTGCACATCTTGTAGCCGCCATGCTGAAAGCAGCGCTGGTACAGTTTGGCACGCTTGGTGCAGCCCGGCTCAGTACACTTGGAGCCGCCACCGTGCCGCACGCAGCAGCCACGGGAGACGGCGAGGTTCTTGCAGCCCTCGACTTGACACGGGTGTGTGTGGGTCTTGCGTGGATGAAACTTGACCTCAGTAGCCATGAACAGCTCGGTGGTCGGGTGGAATGCTTCACTCGACACACACTGCGCAGCCAACGACAACATCGGGAGTTTGGCCTTGTCGTCACCGTACGAGCGCATGCTGTTGAATCGTTTTTCGCGAGGAGCGATGCACGAGGCCATCAGACGGCGTTGGTACGACGTCGACGGCGAAGTGGGTTCAGGGCTCTGCACCACCGGCGACAGACAGCAGAAGAGCGACATGGACGGAGACGGAGGTGGAAGGGCCACTGTGATGTCGGGGTCAGCATGGTCCGCCGTAGCAGACGGGTTGAGGAGGAAGGAGATGTCTGCCTTGGACATGCTTGTAGTGGATGTGTTCACGAAACGGTGAATTGAAATGTGAACTCTAGACGAAGCGGAGACTTTGAGTAGCGAGACGAGGGTCATAGACCTGCGCGCGCGTTCACGACTCGGCCGCCGTGTCACGTGAAGAAATGCCGGCGGTGGGTGCGTGTTGATGTGTACACACGCTGCTTTGCGCTCGCTGTGCATAGTCGCCGGATTCGACTTGCAGGCGAAACGATCGAATCGTGGAGCCAAGCTGCTCAATTGATGCTGGGACTGCAAAACGCGAGCGGTTAGCAATCGAGCGCCGGCGGTGGACCCGAGACCTCGACAGTTTAAAACTTTGTCTTTGTCAGCGCCCGTCCCTGGTTCGTGTCGACCGTCGGCGTGTTAATTAATAGTGGTGGATAACGCGCCTACCTAGGTGTGTGTCTCGAAGCTGGCACGCACCAAGCAGCCATGCGACGGGGTATAAGCTGAACTTCAACTGACTCGCGTTGATTGCTGCGTCTGTATCGCGCGTTTCTAGTCGCGACTGAAGATTAAGAGTTAAGGCCGTAATTGCCGTAATTGGGCGCGCTTGAGCAGCACTGGCCGAGGGTGACCACGGCGAGCGGAGAACAGCCCGAGCTGCCAGGCATGCTGAGACGGTCGCAATGCGGCGTCGTAACTCGAACTACGCAGCGCGCCCTCTTCGCCCGCGGATCTTGCGGACCAGCTCCGACGTTGTGGCAGCACAATATTTAACCCCTCAAATAGCCCATACCTGCCAACGGCAGTGCAGTGCCATTGCAAATGATCTTCTCCGGGCGTTCGCGGCTATCCAAGTGTAGACGAGTTGAAGTTACAGAGACGGGGGCGGCGAGCAATCTCGTTGCTTACGCCCGCTTCTGAATCTTCAGCTTTGGAGTGAACTTTGGCCGCTTTGGCGCCGCAGTCGCGACAACTACATGTAGCAAAACCTCACATGGCGCTTTGTAAACGGACGCCGCCAAGTGCAAAATGCTGCTCACACGATGGTGTACTAGTGAAAGACACAGGGATTCAATGAACACGAAGAGGGATTGACTGGAGAACCGTGATGCACGCGTTGAATAAATAGTTAGCTACTGGTTTTCACTCATCTAGTCTGTTTGAGTCGACCGACTTAGTACAATAGGCCACCGCTGTTGTTTTCGTGTGGCGCATGCAGTAGTAGTCGTACCGCTGATAGGAGCGGCGGTTGCACCCCTCGTGTTTGCAGCGGTTGCCGCCGCCGTGGGCCCAGCAGAAGCCTCCCTGCGTCGACACTTTGGTGCACTCGGAGACGCCGCAAATGTGGCCACCGCCGTGCGACCAGCAGTGGCCGTAGCGTTTGGCCTTCGTGGTGCAGCCGGACTCGGTGCACATCTTAAAACCTCCATGCTGGAAGCAGCGCTGGACCTCTTCTCGCGGGGCGCCATATACGGTGGAACCAGCCTCTGCCGGTACGTGAGACCGGCGAAAGGCTCCTAAAGAGCGACATCGAAGGCGAGGAGGCCTCTGTGTCGGCCTTGCAGTGCATTGCGAGAAGGAGCTCTGGAGCAGTACTTTGCGAAAGGCGAATTATTTTTTTGTGCGAGACGAAGCACCAAGGGCTCGGTTCGGCTCAGTTTTAACTCGGACACCTGTGTTGATCAAGCAGGAAGCATGAATTCGCTGCAAGGGGGCCAAGAGCCTTGTTCGCCAGTCAAATTGAGGACAAGACCGTCAAGATCCTGACACGCCTCTGTGCGTCGCGCGCGCCGGCATAAACCAGTGCATCATCCCATGAGGCTTCTGGAATGCACGAACTGTCGCCTTCAACCTCCACTCGGAATCCGAGTCGGAACGCTGGCGAGAGCTGTCGTCACGTGGCAGACACGCGCAGCGCGTGAGATCACTCAGCAGTCAAGCAAGACCAGGCGAAAGCAGATAGCATCGTGGCAACGCCCAGCCCTTGGCTTTGGCCCGAGACACAAGTTACAGCAGCGTTTGGGTCATCTGAGCAATCCACCTACAACTTGCTAGTGTGCCTCACGCGCCGCCGCTTTTCTGTTAAACTCGTCTGCATGCGCGCGGCGTTAGTCTGCACCTTAGTCAGTTCAAGCGTTAATCCCGAGGGTGCGGCGAACATAGACTCGAGTGGGACAACCGGCCGCACCTACCATCGGCACGGCCTGACCACGCAGATGCCGACCGGCACGCCGCTCGCATACTAAGGAGCTGCGTGTCTGCGCAGACCACGATTTATGGCCGCTTCGCATGGGGATGCAGCGATAACTTGCTGCTCAAAAAGCAGCAGCACACCCGCCGGAATTATGGTTCCCCGCGCACACTATTCACCGACAACACAAACTATATCAAGTGAAGTCCGTGGATTTTAAATATTCTATGCCTAGCTAAGTGGTGATCTGGTCTACAGGGTGGTCGACTGGGCGTGGCGCATGCAGTAGTAGTCGTACTTCAGGTACGATCGACGGTTGCAGCTTTCGTGCTTGCAGCGGTTGCCGCCGCCGTGAGCCCAGCAGAAGCCGCCCTGCGTCGACACCTTCGTGCACCCGGGCGCCTCACAAATGTGGCCGCCACCGTGCGACCAGCAGTGGCCGTAGCGTTTGGCCTTCTTGGTGCAACCGGGTTCGGTGCACATCTTGTAGCCGCCGTGCTGGAAGCAGCGCTGGTACAGTTTGGCGCGCTTAGTGCAGCCCGGCTCAGTGCACTTGGAGCCGCCACCGTGCCGCACGCAGCAGCCACGGGAGACGGCGAGGTTCTTGCAGCCCTCGACTTGACACGGAGGGGTGTGCGCCTTGCGTGGGCGTGCGGAACCGGCCAGTGTGGGAGTCGACGAGGCGTCGGATTGCTCGTCCTCGCTGGAGCTAAAGCACTCGGAGCACAGCGCAGCCATGGACATGGTGGGAAGTGCGCGCTTGGTGCTGCTGCCGTAGCATCGGAGCTCGCTGCGGTGGCGCTTCTCTAGCGGAGCCATGTAGGGCGCCACCCGGTGCGAGAACGAGAGCTCGGGGCTGCTCAGGATGGGCGAGAAGTACGTCGAAGGGGGTGACAGGGGCGCACGCATGGGCGTCGTCGGAGCCGACGACGGGTTCAGGAGGAACGCGATGTCAGTTTTGCACATTTGGTTGGTTGCTGATGTGGTGTGGAGGTGGTGAATTCAATTGTAAGGCGATGCCGGGCTTGTCTGCAAGCGAGGAAATGATGCTGGGGCCGAGGTGATACTGTACTAAATACCGGTGCGTGTTTATTTTTGACAGAGCACATTCAGATTCAAGGCGGTGCCAGGCAGGCTGTAGTTTGCATGCTCGAGACGACGTCGTTAATAAAACGGTACACTTAGACACGCGGCACCGCCAGAAAACTTCAGTTTCTGCGATGAAGCAGCGCGGGTTTTACGCGACGATGTTTCCGCTTGGGTAAGCCGATCTTGACGAGGCAGGTAGGAGTGGTGAGCGTTCCGATGACACCACCGTGGATAGTCACCGCTCCTTCATCGATTTACAGTCGCTATCTTCAACAACACCTCCGGACGGTGGCCAGATCGGCAAAGCTTGAGCTCGGAAACAGAGACCATCTGCTTGGTCGGCAAATGTGCAATGCAGGCGTCGATCGCACCAGACAAGTCTGTGCACTGCGAGAAAGGTGCCATGTCGATGACAGAACGCGCCTCCAACACGGATCTGCAGATTGCTTTATCACGAAAGACATATCGAAGAGGATGAACAGGAGTTTAACGTGCATTTCCAGACCGGTGGTCGGTGCTGGAGATGGTTTTACAGAGTATGATGACGATCTTGTTGCCTTGGGACACCGAGTGCAGTGTACCCTCTGTATATACTTGCGATAAATAACCTCGTTGGTCTCGCTAAGCCTACCTCCTAGAGACTACATGTCGTATTGGTGTACGAGCTCTCGGTGTCCGAGCTCAGCTTCGAATGGTGAACACAGTAGTAGCCATACTTCTTATACGAGCGGCGGCTACAGCCCTCCAGTTGGCAGCGGTTGCCGCCGCCGTGGGCCCAACAAAGTCCGCCCTGAGTGGACACCTTGGTGCAGTCCGGGTCTCGCAGATCCGACCACCACCATGGGACCAGCAGTGGCCGTAACGCTTGGCCTTATTGGTGCAGCCAGGCTCGGTGCACGTCTTGGAGCCGCCGTGTTGGAAGCAGCGCTGGTACAGCTTGGCACGCTTGCAGCAACCGACCACCTAGCAGCGCGAGCCGCCGCCGTGATGGACGCAACAGCCTCGGGAGACGGCGAGATTCTTGCAGCCCTCGACTTGGCACGGCAGGGGTGCGTCTTACGCACTCGCGTCTTGCCGTCTTGAAGGCGACTCGTTGGACGCGGAGGCGTCGAATTGTGTCCCCCTTCACTGTGCACGCTGCTAGCTACCGATGATACACGCGGTGCGTGGTAACTGCTGCTGTTAGAGCTCGAGCTGTTGGCGCCGAACATCGCAGCGAGCGAAAAATAGCAGTCGGGTGTTGTTGTCGCCGTAGCAGCGCGCGTTACTGACACGCTTTTCGTACACGGACCCGTACGAGGCCGGCATCTTACATGTGGGCGAGAATGAGAGCGCCAGTCGCTCCGGGGATTGCTCTACTGGCGAGAGGCTCCGGAAGAGCGACATCGGAGGCGGGGTCGTAGGAGGTGTCTTCTCGGTGCAAGACACGGGCGTGTGGCAGCTCAGTATCTGAGTCGGTGCCTTCGGGTTCAGGAGGAAGGCGATGTCAGCCTTGCCGTTCATTGTGTTTGAGCTAGCGAGAAGGCTGTCGGAGTGGTTGCGAATTTGATTGTGAGGAACCACCCGCGTCGAGCGGCACTCCACGGACACAAAGGCGCCAATATCCGACGTCGAGAAACGTACGAGGAGTGCGCTAGAAGGCGCGTTGTGTACCAGAAGCAGCATGCGCGTGTCCGGCGACCAGCTCTGGATTCACCACGGCGCAGCAACTTGTTTGCCATGACGTCGAAAGCTTTCGTCGCCGAGTCGCCCGCAGCAGCTTTCAACAATAGCAGTGCGCTCATCCAGGCTGAGCATGTAGCTTAAGAGGCAGCAAAGTTGAGGTGGCACTGCAGGCGGTGGTTGCCCCGCCGCAGACAGAGGCTGCTCCGCCGCTGCCAGCAATAGCCGACGGACTCTCCCTTGCCAATGGCGGGCCCGTGATGCAATTTTCCAGTAAGGCACGACTTATACTTAACGTGAACGCCACGGCGGTGGCGACGGCATCTCCAGCAGCACTGGCGTCGTCGTTAACATCTCGCTCGTTTGACGCCAGGGTAACAAAGGCTGCTTGGAGCAACCATCGTGAATACGGTTCCGGCGGTGCAGTGACATGCAGCACCCGCTTTCGAATCGGAGTTTTGGTTCTGCCTTCGACTCGTTCTAGCTGCAGGCTGAATAACCCCAGCAGAGCGACATTTTTACGAAGACCTCCAGCTTTCGAGCACTGCTCTTTCGCCACCGACTACCACAACGTGTAATCCATGCTCTGCCACCTAGCCCACGCGTTCCTGAAAGCCCGTGCAGCGCAAAGGTGGTGGCACGACACGCTGCAAACACTTGCCAGCCGCGATCATGGGGGACTCATAGAAGTGTGTTAGTTGTGTTTTCCGTCGAGCGGCGACTGGCAGATTCACCAGGCATTTCTAATAGCGAGTCCTAAAGTAAGATCACGTTACCGTGTAATTTGCGCCTTAAATTCTAAGAGATATTTAGCGTAGCTCTTGAGCACTTCGAGGACGAGACTGGCGGAGCGGAAGCGAAGACGGTTGAGGAGAAGGAAGCAAAGGCAAAGTCATTGATTGAGTTCTGTGAACTGTGGTGGAGGAAAGCTTAAGCACCAACCCCCTGAGCATCTACCCTGTACTGCAAGTGCAAGTGTGCCCAGTGATCCACGCAGCGTCACTGGGTGTTCCACAACTGTAACTGCAAGTACCTCTTGATGACTCAGTCAACACAGTTGACACAGGACTCTTTTCCCGTGAAAACAGAGCAAGTGATCCACGAATACAGGCTGGAAGCCTGGATTCCCAGACTCCCACTTCGCGCAGCTCTGCTTTATCCTTGCAAGTCCATGCAACTAACTCGCAAACCAATCCAGGTCCGCTATCATTGAGTGCACATCCAGCGTATTAGCTGTCTTGCCACACATTTCCTCCCACTTTCGTGTTGCCGTGTCACATTCCGAGACCACGGCATACCCATCACCGTGCGTGAGCACGTTACCGCGACAGTTACTTGTGACGTGTTACCGCCTCATGACGAACACCACAATAGTGTACCAAGGACGCCCATTTCCTTTGAACATCGAGCGTTTTAGCTCCCGAGACCATGATGTAGCCATCACCGTGCAAGTCTTGCACGTTGCCGCGATAGACTATTCCACATGTTACCGCCTCGGTGAAGATATCAAGCCAGATTTCATTGACGACATCAAACCACTCAGCTACTGAGTTGACGTCCACGCAAGCTGTACGTTCTTCATGCTCAGTTTTTCCCGTAGATACTCAAAGCGTTGAGGGCCAAGAGCTTTGGTCAAAATGTCAGCTACATTCTCACTAGTAGAGACATATTCCATCTGCACGACTCCATCTTCAACAAATTCAGCAACCATCCTTGCATCTTTTGCAAATCGCTGTACCTTCTTGCTGTTACCCCGGTTGGCGATGACTTGGAGTGCGCTTTGGTTATCGCAGTAGCCCGTCGATACTTGTTGTTCGACTCCCAGTTCCTCCAGCAGTTTACGTGCCCACACAAGCGAGTCCTCACAATCTGATGCTGCGACGAGCTCCGAAGCACACGTATTTCTCGTTACCCGTCCTTGTTGTTTGCTCTTCCAGAACCAGGTCAAACCATTGAGTTTTAAGATAAACCCAGTATTAGACCGACTTGAGTCAGGACACATTGCATGATCTGCGTCCGCAAAGGCTGTCAACCGAGGCATAGCGGTCGATACACAAGACCCAAATGCTTTGTACCCATCAAATACCGGATCGCCCGCTTTGCCATTGTGAAGTTCTCCTGGGTGTACGCGCCGTTGTACTTGCCCAAGCACCGTACCACACTAGCCATGTCAGGTCGGGTGCAAGCAACAAGGTATTGAAGAGAACCCACAATTTCTCGATATGGAAGAGCTTCATCATTAATTCTCGACTTGTCCGATTCAATTGCAGGCATTCTCTCGTTGTGCATTTGAGGTGAGCGAACTGATTTCGCATTTTCCATGCGAAACTTGACAGCCAGCCGTTCAATATAGGCGGTCTGTGAAAGACAGAGAATAACTCCAGGTTGAAAATTGATCTCTATTCCCAGAAGATGCTTCACTCTGCCGAGATCTTTTACCTCGAATTTCTTGCTTAGTTCACACACCACGAGGTCGATGTCTGGAGTTTTCGCAGCAATCACAATGTCATCAACATATACTGTGAGGTAGACAACTCCATGACTCCCACTGGCCAGTACACACCTGCATCAAATGCGCACTGCTCAAACTTGAGTTCCGTGAGATATTGGTGCAGTGTGTCGTTCCAGATCTTTGATGCCTGCTTCAACCCGTATAAACCTTTGCGCAGTCGACACACGATCCGAGCCGTCTCGATATTGTTGTGGCTGCTCCATGTAGATCTCGACGTCGTGCAATTCGCCATTGAGGAACGCTGTGACGAATCGACATGTCTGTAATCTAGACCCATGACTAGGGCAAGAAATAAAACCAGTCGGACAGATTCAATTCGCACAACAGGTGAGTACGTGGCCAGGTAATCAGTGCCGTACTTTTGCAGAAATCCTCGTATGACCAATCTCGCTTTGAACCGTTCAACTTCACCCTTCTCGTTCCGTTTCACACCGAGGACCCAGACTGATGTCAAAATATTCACACGCTTGTTCTTGGTTGATTTTGGACGTGGTACCAACTCCCAGGTCACGTTTTTCATCAGACTGCCGTACTCCACATCCATCGCTCGCCGCCAATACGCTGCGTCAGGTACGATTGAAGCATCGCCTTGTAGAGGTCGAAGCCACCTTCTTCATCGTACTTGGGCGGTTTCGTGCTGCCAAACAGGCGAGTCGTGGCGTTAGCGCCAGTCATGCTTGGTCGGCTCGAGATGCGTTGGGCTCATAACATAAGAGATATTTAGCGTAGCTCTTGAGCACTTCGAGGACGAGACTGGCGGAGCGGAAGCGAAGACGGTTGAGGAGAAGGAAGCAAAAAGCAAAGTCATTGATTGAGTTCTGTGAACTGTGGTGGAGGAAAGCTTAAGTACCAAAACCCCCTGAGCATCTACCCTGTACTGCAAGTGCAAGTGTGCCCAGTGATCCACGCAGCGTCACTGGGTGTTCCACAACTGTAACTGCAAGTACCTCTTGATGACCCAGTCAACACAGTTGACACAGGACTCTTCTCCCGTGAAAGCAGAGCAAGTGATCCACGAATACAGGCTGAAAGCCTGGATTCTCAGAAATTCTGGATACCTTTTAAAAGGTGCTCTCTAAATTTGGTCTTCGAAAATGTGAGCAAATCTAAAACGGCCAAATTTGGTACGTACCTTTTGTATCGACCCAAAAAGCTCGGAAAATGTGACAGACAATATTTGATCATTCACCAAATCTGGCAAAGGACAAACACATTTTGTGCCGACCCAAAAATGTGCTGACAAAAATGTAGACGAACGAACATCTGCCTGCAAAATGCAGCATCGATTCCTGCACGGACTGCCACACCAATGCTTCTCTACCGCCAGCCTACATCCACCACAGCAACCATATATCCTGGTGCTAGCGAAGCGCGCGGCACGTGCTAACCGCGAAGAAACTTGGACGTCTTCTCGGAAAACGAGCTCGCCCGTAGTGCACACCTTTGACCTATCGGTCCGCATGCCGAGTCCAGCTGCACGCATTAGTCATGTTCTTTGAGAGCAGGACTCGCGGAGTGGCTTGCTCTTGGTGCATTTGGTGGGGCGTGACGACGGCGCGACGACGGTGATGCCATCTCGCCGCGCGCGCTTGGCACGCGCCGTTCGTTATCAGGTTATCAGGTTTCGCGGGCCGGCCATGCAGCGACTGTATGCAGACGCCCTGCAGCACGCGCTGTCCTCTCGAACAACTACTACAACTGGGAGTGTCTATCCATCTCGGTGTTTGACATGGCGCCGATAGCGCCAATGTGCTGGGCTGCGAGCAATACGCAGGGCAACAGCAAAAACCAGCTGGCGCAAAGGCCGCATTCGGCCGCACCACCCGAACGAGGATCCGGCCAATCGTTGTTCACGGCGCGTGGCTGCACCATCGGAAGCACATACAAACGCCAAGTCAATCAAGCCCATCCGCTTAAGCGTGTGCCGGCGCGTGCCGAAACCCCATGTTGTCTGTTGTCCGGCCAATCAGCAGCCGAGGCGCCACGCGCCCTGGAACCTCGAAGTCCGGAGCGCGTGGCTGGAGTCGCCATACGAGTTCGTGACTGCTTCCGGCCATCGCGAAGATGACGATGACATTGATTTCATGTCCGTGACCACAACTGAATTGCCTCCGTCGAGCGCAGACTCCTCCTCTCGCTCTCTCTCACATCAACCACACACACACCCGCCACCATCAGAATGAGCGGCAAGTCGGACATCTCGTTTCTGCTGAACCCGCAGCCGATGGCCGCCACTTTCACCAGCAGCAGCAGCTCCTCACTACACATGCAGGTGCCTCCTCCGCCCATGTCTCCGCCGTCGACCGTGTTCACGCGCCTGGCCGCCATGGCGCAGAGTCCGCACGCCACGGCCACGTCGTCGCTGCTGCTGCTGCGCTCGTGCATCGCGCCGCTCGAGAAGACGAGCAGCTGGAGCAGCCACCACTTCGAGGCGCAAAGAAGACGCTGGTGCCGGCGCTGTCTCTGGCTGCGCTGTGCGAGGCCAGCAGTGCCAGCAGCTGCAGCGGTTGCAGTAGCGGCACCGACTCGAGCGGCAGTGACGAAGAAGAGGACGACGCAGCCACGTCAGCAGTAGCCGCTCAACCTCCGCCCAGGCAGCAGCAAGTGAAGCCACGGAGCAGACCGCCCAGTCGGCAGCAGCTCCGTCGGTGGCGCCCACCACCAAGCCTAAGGCCACCAAAGCCAAGACCAAGACGGTCCGTCGCACGCGCGTCCGCAAGAACCGCACCCCTCCGTGCCAAGTGGACGGGTGCACGAACATCGCCGTGTCCCGCGGCTGCTGCGTGCGTCACGGCGGCGGCTCGCGCTGCACGATCGAAGGGTGTCCGAACCGCGCCAAGCTGTACAAGAAGTGTTTCCAGCACGGCGGCTTCAAGACGTGCGCGACGGAGGGCTGCACGAAGAAGGCCAAGCGCTACGGTCACTGCTGGTCGCACGGCGGCGGCCGTATCTGCGAGATCCCCAACTGCGAGAAGGTGTCGACGCAGGGCGGTCTGTGCTGGGCGCACGGCGGCGGCAACCGGTGCAAGCTGGAGGGCTGCAGTCGGCGGTCGTACCAGAAGTATGGCTACTACTGCGTGGACCACGTCTCGCTGAGCAAGGGCGAGTCGGCGTAAGTCGAAGTCGAAGTTGAAGTTGTTAGCATTGTAGCCTGCACGTTGTTGTGGGCTGGTACATTAGTTTCTAGTCCCTATTTATCTGGCCTTGAGCCATGAAATCCACAGCCGTTTTATTATCAAAGCAGCAGTGTTGAAGATTGAAGATTGCATCGGTGCTACTCTGATAACGCTTCCAGTTGACATGTTGTCGAGCCAAGTGTAGCGCCGTGTTTCGCTTCCGGCCAGAGATAGCGGAACTGTTGGGTTCTGTATTCACCACTTTTAACTGCAACATGGAGGGTCCAACAAAAGAGCTCACATCATGGCAAGTTCACGCATTTTCACGCAGCTTGGTCTTCTTTCCGTCTGCAATTGGTAACCAAGTGGGCAATGCCACTCCAGGTCGGCAGTACGACCAGGGTGGGATATTTATCAGCACTGCCACCATGCCAACTTGCACAACTGCCCACAAAATGTTGTGATTGGCTAAAATCGAGGGAGGCGAATCACTTAACAAACAGAGCTGAGGATGACGTCTCGACCAAGAAGCGATCTCACAGCTTCTTCTTCTGTCCAAGGACCAGGTCTTCTGGTATCTCGAGGTGATGAAGCCGCACAGCAGTCAGCGGACGTCGCCTGCTAGGTAAATACGCTCATTTCCCTGATATGAAGCGTGATCCGAGTTAATGGACTCGCAGGAGTTTGTGCCAACCTCGGCTAACATTTTTACGGCGGACTCTTTGTACAGGAGACCAAGTCAAGAGGCAAGCTGAACACTACAGCATCAAGCACGATAATTTTCCCTTGAGTGTTGATGCTGATGGTTTGAAGGGCGGCAAGCGCAATGTCGAGCGCGAACCTCTACATGAGGAAGCAGCTGAAGCACAAGAACACTGCGGGACCTGCACGAGCGAGTTACTCTCGAAACCCAAGTACGACTGTTTGTTTTGGAGATCGGTACGTTGTGGTTTAAACTGGATTGTTTGGTGACAAGTTCTAATCTGTTGCTTGTTTTAATGCATTGCCAATGACTTAGTGACCGCGTTAGACTGGAGACTCAGAGAACAGGTTGGATGGTGGGTTAGCGTTTCACGATGCGGCATGACTCTGTTTTCGGTTTGAGTTCATTAGTTGTGAAGTCGACATCGAACGGAACTTGATATAAGTATATTTGATTTAAAATGCATAGCGGCGATGTCTGATGTTTCTCTTCTCAATTTTCTTCACCTATGTACAGCAATATCCACCCCAAAGGAACCCCGCAAGCAATATACGGGCATCCGTTGACTACATATGCACCCGGTTCAATGGCTTCGTCTGGCGTTTCTTGCTGTTTGTTTTTGTTAGGACAACGACGGATATTGTGGCCTGTGTACCCACAGCCTCCGCACGTGTAAGGAGCTCGCACGGGAGCTGCTGCTGCTGTTATCAGCCCTTCCATTGCGGACAGCATCTCATTATCAGCTTCGTTATCGATGGCATTGGTGTGCTGTGCAAGTTGACTTGCTGAATTCAATTCTCCTCGGCTGGGAAAGCGCTTTGTGTACTGCGCTCTGTCTTTACCTGGCTTTCGTACACATAACGATCGCCCTGCTTGCCGATATCGGGGAGGAGGATGCATAGAGACGATCGTATCAAGCTCGGGCTCGATTGGAACCGTCAGTGCAACGCCAGAAAAGGCTGAACGGTACGCATAAACGGTGTATGCTGGATGAAAACTTTGTTTCATCAAAGGTGCAATGCTGACGTCGCGATTATTTTTTCTCTTGATAGATAGCTGCGATCAGGTGTCGACACGGGATAAGAACAAGCTCTCTTGTTGGACAGCGCGTGCACGTAAGAGCCGTCACATTTACTCGAAAAGACCTCGATGTTCGTGCCGCAATGCCACCAACAGTCTGGTCAGACTCGTAATTTTGCACGACTAAGTACTCGGAGAGAGGACCCCTCGTCAGTGATAGCATTGGAGCTGCACGTAGCTCTACCTCATACAATTTCATGACTTTGGGGGTCACATCGTGTTCAGCTTTCACCCATTTTGCTGACGTTCGTTCTTTTCTGATGTGACCACCAGTATACGAGTGCAAAATTGAACAAGTGCACCTGGAACTTGTTTACTGCGCATCCCATTCCATAGTAGTGCATTATTCTCACCACCCTCCGCGCCACTGGTTGTGCGGATGCCGCAGAGAGCTGTGGGCTTTCCGTACGACGGAATATTACTCCAGTGCTCCTCCAAGTATTGTTTGTCTTCTTCGTCATGAATACTGTTTCCAAAGCGAGACCAGCTAGTTGGATGAATACGACGAAAGTTTTTAACTCCGACACAACTGACCCAACGGCAACAAAAGCCCGAAAGAAGCGGCCTTTGCTGTCAAGTTGGCAACAGGTACGGGATCCGGGGTTCAACTGCTCAAACTTTTTCAGGAAACTCACGAGTGTGTCATACCCGATGTGCTGTTCAACTTTCTCCATTCTTTCTGATATTTCAGCTGCGATGGCTCGATAAACAGAGGCTTTTTGACCACTTAAGTCGAGGTTTTCAACGCTCTTTACAGATTCAACAACTCGCAGGAAAGATGTCTGGCGCCCCTAAACAATAGCCGCTTGAAATCCACGTAAACCGCGAAATTGACGGACGGAGCAAACAGGCATCGCACCACACAGATCACAATGCGTTAACTGCATGCTACTTATGTACCACGACCCAGTGGGAATTGCACTCAGCTTTGTCACCTTCTTGTTTTCACCCCGACGCACCGACAACGTTACCGACCACGTACAACTGGTACCTTCACACTCCCATTTTTTTATTCCCACGCTAGCAGATCTGCTTGATAGATTTCAAGTCGTTGAGTGCCACATCATTTAGAAAGAGGCTGGCATCCTCTGTAGAACTAAAATAATCATGCAAGAGTACTTCGTTTCGCCCATGCCTAGCGTGTAGGTCTCGCAACGGCATTGTATAGCCTAACATGACAAGATACAAAGACAAAATCATTGTTTAATTACATGAAAGCGTGAATTCAACTGATGTAAAGACCGACCTTGAAGTTAAGGCTAGCCACGCCTTGACCAAATAAGCAGGGGGCTAGACGTTAACGACGCGGGGTTGATGGAAGGTTGGAAGACTGACCGTCCAGGCTTAGACAGAACTTGACGGGTGTGTAGAGCTATAATTGGCCTCGGTTGTTACACGTTGAATCGATGCTCGCCTCCCTCGATTTTAGCCAATCACAAAATTTTGTGGGCAGTTGTGCAAATTGGCATCGATTTTGGTGGCAGTGCTGATAAATATCCACCAGGGTGATCATATTAACTCACTGATAATGCCCCTAGACCATACTTACAGTAAGCTTTCACATATTGATTAAAGAATGTGGTGCTCAATCAATGCAATATGTACACACACAAGTCTGCTCTGCCCACCACATCAGTCGCACTTGGGCTCGAGACGCTGCAGCAAGCTCGCAATGAGTTTGCTCTGCTCCTCGCGGTCTTTCTTCCGTTCTTCTCGCTCGAACTCGAGCTCCAGCTGCCTTCTCTTGGTGCGCTCCATCTCGATTTGAAGTTCGAGCGAGCGCTGCTTGGTCTTCTCCTCCTCCTCTCGCAGTCTTGCCTCGTTCTGCTTCTCCAGATCCACGACGCGCGGCTGCAACGCGATGGCTTCCTGCATCTTGAACAGCTCCGCCATCGCTTGCTGCACCGTCAGCAGACCCCCGCAACCGGCGACTGTTCCTGCACCTGCACCGGGCGCTGCACCGTCTTAGGCACCTTCGCCACTGGCGATGCAACCTCTGAAACTCGGTCAGTACCAGCAGCTTCGCTGGGGCGATGCAGTCCCGCGCCTTCTCGTCTCTCGGCTTCAGCTTCCACATTGTCCGAGCTCGCTCGACGCTTGCCAAGCCGCGTACGAAGTTCCATGGGTTTTTGAGCGGCTTCTCCCATTGGCGCGTCGTCTTCCTCCCCTCCTTCGCACTTCTCTTGAGGCGAGCGTCGATCTCGACCACCAGCTCGTCCATCACCCGACGGTACGGACTGTCGGGCGTATCGGAGCCGGAAATGCTGGCCGCCTCCTTCCACACGCGGTGCCGCGTCACCAACGTGTCGAATCGCGTCTTGGCGGTCGTCCCTTTGATCGGCCGCATGTGGAAGTCCGGATGCTCGTTCAGCTTCTCCGCCACGACGTCCCACGTGCCGCCGATGGCTCCGTGTCGCGCCTTGAACGGCGCGTCCTCCCTCACTTGCTGCGCCAGCAGTCGGTCCTCTTCGTACCCGAACCGCTGACGAATACGCGGCTCGGAGGGACTCGCAACTTCTCCCTCGACACTTGTGCGCGGCATTATTTTCACTTCGAATCTTTCCATTTTCATTTTTAAATGTGATGACCTATTTCATCAATCTTTCCGGGACGGAGTGCTTTGTGGTGAGCACCAAATGCTGTTTAAAACATTGCTGATTTGTATCGGCTTTCAAACAGCGCTATGTGAAACAGCGCTATGTGAAATTCAAATGGCCTTCGTGGTGAGCACATTTGGTGTCAACTCTTTCCGGGCCAAAACATGATCATAGTTGAATTGGACGATGACGACCTCGGCTGTACTGGTGACGGGCGCGTCGCGCGGCTACGGCCGCTGCCTCGCGCTGGACTTTGCACGCGAACTCAAGACGCAGAACGTCGACCTGCACTTGTGGGCTCGGGGCGACACGGATCTACAGGAAACGGAGCGACTGGTACGCGCGGAATGGCAGGGAGAGGGCGAGTTGCGCTGCTTCGTGCAGACTGTGGACTTGAGTGACCCCGCCAAGTACACGGAGAAAGTGGACCAAGTGCTGCTCCAATTGGCAGCGCAGAGCTACGACCGAGTGTTCCTCGTGCACAATGCAGGGTCTCTGGGCGAGCTGGGAGTCGTGCAGGAGTGCGCCACTTCGCCAAAGGAGCTGGCGCAGTACTGGGAGCTCAATGTGACGTCAGTGCTGTGGCTCAACAAGCGCTTCCTTGATGTCTACGGAGCCTCACGCGAGTGGCTGCTGGCGTCCACTGCAGCAACTCAAGACAAGCACACGCAGCTCGTGATTGTCAACGTCACGTCGCTGTGTGGCCTTGAGCCCTTCAAGACGCACATGATGTACTGCACCGGCAAGGCAGCGCGCGAGATGCACCACCGCGTGGTCGCAGCAGAACAGGCGGTGGCTGCTAAGGTTCGTGTGCTGCAGTATTCCCCGGGCCGATGGACACGGACATGCAGAAGACGATCCGCGAGTCGCCGCGTGTGGACCCGGAGCTCCGGAGGCAGTTTGCGGACATGAAGACTCAAGGCACTCTTATCCCGCCAGCTCAGTCTTCTCAACATGGCGTGAAGCTTGCTGTGAGTGGGGAATATGAAACGGGTGCTCACGTCGACTATTACGACCTGGACCCCCAAGCAAGCAGTGAGGTGGCGTTTGGTGGCATTGCCCACTTGGTTACCAATTGCAGACGGAAAGAAGACCAAGCTGCGTGAAAATGCGTGAACTTGCCATGATGTGAGCTCTTTTGTTGGACCCTCCATGTTGCAGTTAAAAGTGGTGAATACAGAACCCAACAGTTCCGCTATCTCTGGCCGGAAGCGAAACACGGCGCTACACTTGGCTCGACAACATGTCAACTGGAAGCGTTATCAGAGTAGCACCGATGCAATCTTCAATCTTCAACACTGCTGCTTTGATAATAAAACGGCTGTGGATTTCATGGCTCAAGGCCAGATAAATAGGGACTAGAAACTAATGTACCAGCCCACAACAACGTGCAGGCTACAATGCTAACAACTTCAACTTCGACTTCGACTTACGCCGACTCGCCCTTGCTCAGCGAGACGTGGTCCACGCAGTAGTAGCCATACTTCTGGTACGACCGCCGACTGCAGCCCTCCAGCTTGCACCGGTTGCCGCCGCCGTGCGCCCAGCACAGACCGCCCTGCGTCGACACCTTCTCGCAGTTGGGGATCTCGCAGATACGGCCGCCGCCGTGCGACCAGCAGTGACCGTAGCGCTTGGCCTTCTTCGTGCAGCCCTCCGTCGCGCACGTCTTGAAGCCGCCGTGCTGGAAACACTTCTTGTACAGCTTGGCGCGGTTCGGACACCCTTCGATCGTGCAGCGCGAGCCGCCGCCGTGACGCACGCAGCAGCCGCGGGACACGGCGATGTTCGTGCACCCGTCCACTTGGCACGGAGGGGTGCGGTTCTTGCGGACGCGCGTGCGACGGACCGTCTTGGTCTTGGCTTTGGTGGCCTTAGGCTTGGTGGTGGGCGCCACCGACGGAGCTGCTGCCGACTGGGCGGTCTGCTCCGTGGCTTCACTTGCTGCTGCCTGGGCGGAGGTTGGAGCGGCTACTGCTGACGTGGCTGCGTCGTCCTCTTCTTCGTCACTGCCGCTCGAGTCGGTGCCGCTACTGCAACCGCTGCAGCTGCTGGCACTGCTGGCCTCGCACAGCGCAGCCAGAGACAGCGCCGGCACCAGCGTCTTCTTTGCGCCTCGAAGTGGTGGCTGCTCCAGCTGCTCGTCTTCTCGAGCGGCGCGATGCACGAGCGCAGCAGCAGCAGCGACGACGTGGCCGTGGCGTGCGGACTCTGCGCCATGGCGGCCAGGCGCGTGAACACGGTCGACGGCGGAGACATGGGCGGAGGAGGCACCTGCATGTGTAGTGAGGAGCTGCTGCTGCTGGTGAAAGTGGCGGCCATCGGCTGCGGGTTCAGCAGAAACGAGATGTCCGACTTGCCGCTCATTCTGATGGTGGCGGGTGTGTGTGTGGTTGATGTGAGAGAGAGCGAGAGGAGGAGTCTGCGCTCGACGGAGGCAATTCAGTTGTGGTCACGGACATGAAATCAATGTCATCGTCATCTTCGCGATGGCCGGAAGCAGTCACGAACTCGTATGGCGACTCCAGCCACGCGCTCCGGACTTCGAGGTTCCAGGGCGCGTGGCGCCTCGGCTGCTGATTGGCCGGACAACAGACAACATGGGGTTTCGGCACGCGCCGGCACACGCTTAAGCGGATGGGCTTGATTGACTTGGCGTTTGTATGTGCTTCCGATGGTGCAGCCACGCGCCGTGAACAACGATTGGCCGGATCCTCGTTCGGGTGGTGCGGCCGAATGCGGCCTTTGCGCCAGCTGGTTTTTGCTGTTGCCCTGCGTATTGCTCGCAGCCCAGCACATTGGCGCTATCGGCGCCATGTCAAACACCGAGATGGATAGACACTCCCAGTTGTAGTAGTTGTTCGAGAGGACAGCGCGTGCTGCAGGGCGTCTGCATACAGTCGCTGCATGGCCGGCCCGCGAAACCTGATAACCTGATAACGAACGGCGCGTGCCAAGCGCGCGGGCGAGATGGCATCACCGTCGTCGCGCCGTCGTCACGCCCCACCAAATGCACCAAGAGCAAGCCACTCCGCGAGTCCTGCTCTCAAAGAACATGACTAATGCGTGCAGCTGGACTCGGCATGCGGACCGATAGGTCAAAGGTGTGCACTACGGGCGAGCTCGTTTTCCGAGAAGACGTCCAAGTTTCTTCGCGGTTAGCACGTGCCGCGCGCTTCGCTAGCACCAGGATATATAGTTGCTGTGGTGGATGTAGGCTGGCGGTAGAGAAGCATTGGTGTGGCAGTCCGTGCAGGAATCGATACTGCATTTTGCTGGCAGATGTTCGTCCGTCTACATTTTGTCAGCACATTTTTGGGTCGGCACAAAATGTGTTTGTCCTTTGCCAGATTTGGTGAATGATCAAATATTGTCTGTCACATTTTTCCGAGCTTTTTGGGTCGATACAAAAAGGTATGTACCAAATTTGGCCGTTTTAGATTTGCTCACATTTTTGAAGACCAAATTTGGAGAGCACCTTTAAAAGGTATCTAGAATTTAAGGCGCAAATTACACGGTAACGTGATCTTACTTTTAGGACTCGCTATTAAAAATGCCTGCTGAATCTGCCAGTTGCCGCTTGACGGAAACCACAACTAGCACACTTCTATGAGTCCCCCATGATCGCGGCTGGCAAGTGTTTGCAGCGTGTCGTGCCACCACCTTTGCGCTGCACGGGCTTTCAGGCACGCGTGGGCTGGGTGGCAAAGCATGGATAGCACGTTGAGGTAGTCGGTGGCAAAGAGCAGTGCTTGAAAGCTGGAGGTCTTCGTAAAAATATCGCTCTGCTGGGGTTGTTCAGCCTGCAGCTGGAACGAGTCGAAGGCAGAACCAAAACTCCGATTCGAAAGCGGGTGCTGCGTGTCACTGCACCGCCGGAACCGTATTCACGATGGTCGCTCCAAGCAGCCTTTGTTGCCCTGGCGTCAAACGAGCGAGATGTTAACGACGACGCCAGTGCTGCTGGAGATGCTGTCGCCATCGCCGTGGCGTTCACGTTAAGTATAAGTCGTGCCTTGCTGGAAAATTGCATCACGGGCCCGCCATTGGCAAGGGAGAGTCCGTCGGCTATTGCTGGCAGCGGCGGAGCAGCCTCTGTCTGCAGCGGGGCAACCACCGCCTGCAGTGCCACCTCAACTTTGCTGCCTCTTAAGCTACATGCTCAGCCTGGATGAGCGCACTGCTATTGTTGAAAGCTGCTGCGGGCGACTCGGCGACGAAAGCTTTCGACGTCATGGCAAACAAGTTGCTGCGCCGTGGTGAATCCAGAGCTGGTCGCCGGACACGCGCATGCTGCTTCTGGTACATAACGCGCCTTCTAGCGCACTCCTCGTACGTTTCTTGACGTCGGATATTGGCGCCTTTGTGTCCGTGGAGTGCCGCTCGACGCGGGTGGTTCCTCACAATCAAATTCGCAACCACTCCGACAGCCTTCTCGCTAGCTCATACACAATGAACGGCAAGGCTGACATCGCCTTCCTCCTGAACCCGAAGGCACCGACTCAGATGCTGAGCTGCCACACGCATGTGTCTTGCACCGAGAAGACACCTCCTACGACCCCGCCTCCGATGTCGCTCTTCCGGAGCCTCTCGCCAGTAGAGCAATCCCCGGAGCGACTGGCGCTCTCGTTCTCGCCCACATGTAAGATGCCGGCCTCGTACGGGTCCGTGCACGAAAAGCGTGTCAGTAACGCGCGCTGCTACGGCGACAACAACACCCGACTGCCTATTTTTTCGCTCGCTGCGATGTTCGGCGCCAACAGCTCGAGCTCTAACAGCAGCAGTTACCACGCACCGCGTGTATCATCGGTAGCTAGCAGCGTGCACAGTGAAGGTTGACACAATTCGACGCCTCGCGTCCAACGAGTCGCCTTCAAGACGGCAAGACGCACACCCCGCCGTGCCAAGTCGAGGGCTGCAAGAATCTCGCCGTGTCCCGAGGCGCCACGGCGGTGGCACACGCTGCAAGGTGGTTGGTTGCTGCAAGCATGCCAAGCTGTATCAGCGCTGCTTCCAACACGGCGGCTCCAAGACGTGCACCGAGCCCGGCTGCACCAATAAGGCCAAGCGTTACGGCCACTGCTGGTCGCACGGCGGCGGCCACATTTGTGAGGCGCCCGGGTGCACCAAGGTGTCGACGCAGGGCGGCTTCTGCTGGGCTCACGGCGGTGGCAACCGCTGCAAGCACGAAAGCTGCAACCGTCGATCGTACCTGAAGTACGACTACTACTGCATGCGCCACGCCCAGTCGACCACCCTGTAGACCAGATCACCACTTAGCTAGGTATAGAATATTTAAAATCCACGGACTTCACTTGATAGTTTGTGTTGTCGGCAGGCATATATATTTAGGGCACTTGGTGCTCAATGCGCCCAATTCTAAGTTTGGTGAATGCCCTGTTTAGCATCGGTTGAAGCCGCCCTTTTCAAAACGGATTTTGCTCTCTTCCAGTACGGACCCTTTCGTCTAGCATGCCGTACGTTGACTAATTCTTGCTTGCTCCTTTGGTACAGGGAAGCTTTGGGGGACCCAGTCACGAGGTCGTGTTGTAATGGCCAGCAACGAATTGCATGGCGGCAATCCCCGCCGTATGCCGTCATACAAACGACGGCGTCGAGATCCGCATCGAGGCGATCGACTCCGTTCCAAGAGTCACATCAACTCCAGTACGGCCTTCGTATTTCGGAACGAAACCCGGACGACGGAGTGATAATCTCAGTAGCATGTCGATTTTGCATTTCGTTTGGACGGGAAGCGAAGGTATGTGCCAAACGCAAACAAACCGCCAACACAAAGTACTTCAGCAAACCATTTCGCCCGGAGCACTACCGCCAACACCTGACGACCCAGAACCCAAGTCGATGGGCAAATTTTAAGCAACTAGCTCAAGACGCTCAACGCAAGTACTTTGACGACATCAAACCTCATCGTGCCAGTATTTTAGCTTTTGCTAATGAAAAGCGAGCACCCATTGTTGCTTCTGTCGACCTAGACATTATCGATGTAATCGTAAACAATGTCCTGCTGGACGATGACGATACGGACATGGCGTGGCAGTAAACGATGGCATGTTTGCCTTTGAACGAATCCCGGTCACACTACATTTTGACAATCAAGAACCCAGTTCAATTTCATCTGATCGTTGACTACTTAAGTGTGTGGATGTCATTCAGAATGGCTGTAGAGGTGGTGACCAAAACGAAAAATCGTACTGGGTTGGCATCTATTGGGTCATGTACACCTGGACTACCATCGAAATACGCTCGGTATGTTGTTGCAATGAACCTGCAGAAAATTGCGCACCTCCTCTCGGAATACTGGACTTTCTCGATAGCTTTGGATATGTCAACGCACATGTCAATTTCGTATTTGGACACCAGGATTCGAATTTACCACAATCAAAAATTGATCAACCTGCATTTACTTGCTATCCCGATGGGCGAGAGCCACACCGCCGAGGCTATGTTTGATGCCGTCACCCCAGTACTCGATGTCATTTCTCAAACTGGAAGGACACATTGCTAGGAATTACCACGGATGGAGAACGCAAAATGACTGAGCAGTACCGAGGTTTAGCCACACGTTTTCACAATGTGTGCGCCAGTGGATTTATGAGAGTCTGGTGTGGTTTGCACATACTTGATCTCATCATGCAAAAACATTTAAAGTAGTGATGAACGGAGAGTTTTATGACTCAGACAATTGCACACTTGCGCTGCCAGCAAAAGTTAATCCGCCAAATGAAAACAACATGTCCACTTCTCCAAGGTACACGATGGGAGTCAATGGGGAGATGTTGCAAATGGTTCAAAAGCCATCGCGTTGAGCTGGCAGCGTTTTTAAACGCCACCAATCCTGTTTGCAAGCCTCCTGATACGTGGTGGTTAGTTCTCTCGCTGCTTGAGAAGCTCGCTGGTCGTGTAGTGATCACATTTCGAACATTAGAAGGGCGATCAACACTTCTGACAGAACATGAAGCAGAATTAAGAGATTTTCTGAGGACCTCCAAAGCCGTTTTGGAGCCTGTATTGTGGAAACAACCGACCCGGAGACCATCGACGACAGCTCAGATCAGGAAGATCGTGATGAGCGTGTTTACTCGGATGATGGTACGGTTCGCGTGGATCCAACAAAACTTTTCGACCTACTTTGGGACGACGGTGGATTCGCCATTTCCATAATCAACTCACTCGACTTTTCCACTTCAACTGAGTTGACGAAGGGTTTTGCTGGTGTGGTGGCAAATTTGGTTGAAGCTGTAAGAGGTATCTCCGGAGCGCAATGCAAACAACGCTCCCATGGAACAAGAGCTCCCTCCAGCGCTTCCATCTCATCTAGTGAAGCTAAATGGCCGAGCGTTATCTGCACTAATCTCCACGCACCGCGATCAGATGCACCATTGCTGGAGAGAGATGGATATTGACAAAACTGAGCAAGAACATTCGGATTTGTGTGACCTTTATCGTCACCAAAAAGAATTTCGCAGCAGTATTGACAAGCGGATTACTGACGTGAGCAGCGCATCAACATTCGAAGCAAGCTGGAATGAAGTCGACAAACATTTTCCTATGCTTCAAAAGTTTGTTGGGGGCTTGGCAACAACATTTCCTGGAACATCTACAGTTGAGAGTGATTTTTCACTACTAAATTGGGAAAAGCCTCCATCGAAAAGCAGACTTACGAACTTCTCCCTGGAAGGAGCACTACATACGAAGCAGTATAGCGAGTTGGAACAGATCCAGACTCAAGAAGACGGAGACGCAGAGACAATAGTTACCAGCATTGATTTATGAATACACTTTGCTTTCTTTTGCCTTGGTTTTGGTATGATGCCCAATTGGTGCCCTATCATACCAGGCCAGAATGCCCTGAACAAGCTGTTTAGGGTCAAATCGGCAGATGCCCAATCTGTAGACGCCTGGTTGTCGGTGAATAGTGTGCGCGGGGACCATAATTCCGGCGGGTGTGGTGCTGCTTTTTGAGCAGCAAGTTATCGCTGCAGGGGCTCCGAATATGGCATTTCTATTTAGTTAGAGCAAGTAGCCCAGTAAATTATCCTATGAGATTTCTTTGGATGCTACAATAAATAATGGGCAGGTTCACCGAAGAACAATAAATAATTCCATTATGGCAAACGTGTCGTGTATTAGCAGAGAGTGTTTAGCCGCGCTCTAGCTCAAACTGTCTACCGTACTTGCGTCCCAGTAGGAACGATTCTCACGAAGAAGAGGATAGTCTCTAACGTAAGCGGGAGAAGACCGTGCCGCTGGTGGCCGAACGTCACTCGAGCCACACTGAAGAAGCGTTCAACGACGTTAGAAGTCACAGGAATGCTCTTCAGCTGCTCGTACTTGGTGGTCTCTTGAGTCAGCCGCCGCCGCTTCCTCAGACGCTCAACGAGCGATTCGTGCTCCTCCTCTTCGTCAGCGAGGTCGTCGTCAGACTCGGCAGCTGCGAATGGCTGCAGCGCGGCCTTTTCAGCCCGTGTCAGGCGGTCAGTTTGGCCGCGAAGAACGCGAACACAGGCAGCCTCGAAATCTGGACTGTGGACAATGTTGGCGCGTGGTCCTGTATCATTTCCAAGTTACATACTATTAGTAAAACCTCGCAATAAAAATCATTTAAAGCACTTACCAATGAACGGCGCGTACTGAGGCTTGGCAGCAATAAGCTCGTCAAACCACTCGCGAACATCGAGCAAGTCGACGTCAGTTCCTTGCAGCGCTTTCGACACGGACTCCACGTCGCGCAGCTCTTGGAAAGAGCGCGCAATCGCTTGTTTGCCGCTCTGGAGGGCATCAACTCGGCAATCTCGTCGTCGTCTCGTCCAGGAACTCGAGGAGCTTGAAGTAGCGCTTCAACATTAAAAATGTTGAGCTACATCGCGTGACGTTGCGAATTACAGGCCGAAGATCGGTTTTCAGCCTGGAAACAAAAGTCACAATAAAAATTCATGTTTTGGTTAGTCAAATTAGACAAATTCTACCACACCACTACCACACAAATTGTACTCACCGTAGTTTTGCCGACTGCGTTAGCGTTCGCAGCTTGATCATCAGCGCATGGACGACCGCCAAATCGTCTGCATGGTCTGCCATGTCAGCTTGAACAGCGAGGTTCAGTCGATGACTTGCGCACCCCACTAGCGGCACCCCGAGAGTCGCCAGCCGGCGATTCACCGAGCAGTTGTCACCGACAACGAAGCGGCACTGCTCCAGCTGAACGCCGTAGTCTCGGGGCAACATGGTCGCGAGGAACTCACGGTGGCCGTGTGCTGTCAGGTCCTCATCCTCGCCGTCCAGCAGCGGCGCCATGCTGAGCAGTGTCGTTTTTGGGCAGCCGCCAACCTCGTAGCAGGCGAACATAGCAGTGTAGTGCTCGGACGCGTGCGCCCATCCGTCGAACATGAGGCCAAAGTGGGCGGGCAACTCATCCGCAATTGAGCGCTCTATGGCGACCATCACTCCATCCATTGCCGCCCGCAGCGTTTCCTGTGAGACAGGCTTCAGACTCGAGTAGCTGAATAACATCCAACAATCGAACAAACTAGTCATCAAGAAGTTTAACATAATAAAAGCAAGTTCAACATACCGTCGAGCTTCACGGTTCTCGCAAAACGCGAGTGGCAGGTTGCACATGACGGTCCAGACCATCCAGCCATACAGATTCTGAGAGGAATGGCGGACGAAGTTGACAAGAGAGCCCGTCTCCGCAGTCGTCGCGTCGAGCATTACTGCCTCGTAGTCTTGGTGCTCTCGCAGCACATGTTGCACGAGGTTGGAGTACCCATTTCGATGGGTTTGCTTCCGCACCGTGCCGCAACGACAGCGAAAGTATTCGAGGATCACTTTGTCGTTTTCGTCGCAGCACGGGCGGAAGTAAAATCCAGCGACTTGAGCGTTGGAGTAGGCGGAGCGTGGGGGGCGTGATGCGAACCATCGAGTTGGACTGCTGGCGGGCTTGAGAGAAGGAGAATTGAAAAGTGAAATCTGTAGTTTGCGCACAAGAAGAAAGAGCTGGGCCCCGCCGCGTGAGCGCTAAAGAAATGGTTGGTGCGTGCAGATGGCTGGTGAGCAATAAAATTATGTTAGAAAAGCTATCCTCATAAATAACGCGATATCATTCGCCCAGAAAATCAATTATCACTTTGACAATCGATGTCTGCATAATTTACTGTTATTTTTCCAAATAATGTTATTGACAATGCTATTTTCGGAGGCCCTGTATCGCTGCATCCCCCATGCGAAGCGGCCATAAATCGTGGCCTGCGCAGACACGCAGCTCGTTAGTATGCGAGCGGCGTGCCGGTCGGCATCTGCGTGGTCAGGCCGTGCCGATGGTATACAGGTGCGGCCGGTTGTTTCGCTGCACCCTCGGGATTAACGCTTGAACTGACTAAGATGCAGACTAACGCCGCGTGCATGCAGACGAGTTTAACAGAAAAGCCGCGGCGCGTGTGGTGGATTGCTCAGATGACCCAAACGCTGCTGTTACTTGTGTCTCGGGCCAAAGCCAAGGGGTGGGCGTCGCCACGATGCTCTCTGCTTTCGCCTGGTCTTGCTTGACTGTTGGGTGATCTCACACGCTGCGCGTGTCTTCCACGTGACGACAGCTCTCGCCAGCGTTCCGAGTGGAGATTAGGCGGCAGTTCGTGCATTCCAGAAGCCTCATGGGATGATGCACTGGTTTATGCCGGCGCGCGCGACGCACAGAGGCGTGTCAGGATCTTGACGGTCTTGTCCTCAATTTGACTAGCGAACAAGTCTCTTGTCCTCCTTTGCAGCGAATTCATGCTTCCTGCTTGATCAACACAGGTGTCCGAGTTGAAACCGAGCCGAGCCAAGCCCTTGGTGCTTAGTCTCGCACAATTAAATTCGCCTTTCGCTAAGTACTGTCCCAGAACTCTTTTTCGCAATGCACCGCAAGGCCGGTTTCTTGCTCAACCCGTCCGGTAACCCGGCGGAAACGGCGTGTACGAGTCCCGAGCACGCTAACCACGAGTCGACGGAGGCCTCCTCGCCTTCGATGTCGCTCTTTAGGAGCCTTTCGCCGGTCGTGAGCAGCCCCGACTCAGCACTCACGTACCAACAGAGGCTGGCGGCACCGTATATGGCGCCCTGCGAGCAGAGGTTCAGCAACCTTCGATGCTACGGTAGTGACAAGACTCTCAATGGCTGCACTGTGCACCAGCAACGGCTTGAGCCCGTTTGGTAGTGAAGATTCTCAGTCGGATCTATCTCCTACGGCTGAGATCTACTCAACGCCTCGAGCCCGCAAGACACACACCCCTCCCTGCCAAATCATGGGCTGCAAGAACCTCTCGGTGTCCCGACGTCTGTGTGTTCGCCACGGTGGAGGCTCCAAGTGTACCTTCCCGGCCTGCATCAAGCCTGCCGAATTAAACTAGCGCTGCTTCCAGCACGGATGTTTAAGATGTGCACCGAGTCCGGCTGCACCAAGAAAGCCAAACGCTACGGCCACTGCTGGTCGCACGGCGGTGGCCACATTTGCGACGTCTCCGAGTGCACCAAAGTGTCGACGCAGGGAGGCTTCTGCTGGGCCCACGGCGGCGGCAACCGCTGCAAACACGAGGGTGCAACCGCCGCTCCTATCAGCGGTACGACTACTACTGCATGCGCCACACGAAAACAACAGCGGTGGCCTATTGTACTAAGTCGGTCGACTCAAACAGACTAGATGAGTGAAAACCAGTAGCTAACTATTTATTCAACGCGTGCATCACGGTTCTCCAGTCAATCCCTCTTCGTGTTCATTGAATCCCTGTGTCTTTCACTAGTACACCATCGTGTGAGCAGCATTTTGCACTTGGCGGCGTCCGTTTACAAAGCGCCATGTGAGGTTTTGCTACATGTAGTTGTCGCGACTGCGGCGCCAAAGCGGCCAAAGTTCACTCCAAAGCTGAAGATTCAGAAGCGGGCGTAAGCAACGAGTGCTCGCCGCCCCCGTCTTTGTAACTTCAACTCGTCTACACGCGAGCGCCCGGAGAAGATCACTTGCAATGGCACTGCACTGCCATTGGCAGGTATGGGCTATTTGAGGGGTTAATATTGTGCGAAAACGTCGGAGCTGGTCCGCAAGATCCGCGGGCGAAGAGGGCGCGCTGCGTAGTTCGAGTTACGACGCCGCATTGCGACCGTCTCAGCGTCGGGCTGTTCTCCGCTCGCCGTGGTCACCCTCGGCCAGTGCTGCTCAAGCGCGCCCAATTGCGGCCTTAATCTTCAGTCGCGGCTAGAAACGCGCGATACAGCAATCAACGCGAGTCTGTTGAAGTTCAGCTCACGCCCTGCTTGGTGCGTGCCATGCATTATGTAGCGCCAAACTAACGGTCGACACGAACCGCTGGCAAAGACAAGCTTTACGTCGTCGAGGTCCGCGGTCCTTAGGTCCGCCGCATTGCTAGAAGCACGCGTCTTGCAGCCCAGCACCAATTGAGCAGCGTGTTTTTTCCCGATTCGACTGCGCTAAGCACACTGGAGGCTTCTGGCGACAGGCCGTTCCGACTGCCACTACATTACTGTCAACATATACGCGCTGGACACCCGCTTTCAAGAGTCAAATTGGGTGAACTATGCACAACCAGCCTGCAAAGCGGAGTTGTGTACACTTTAAAACACGCGTCCACCGCCGACATTTCTCCACGTAACACGGCTGTCGAGTCATCAAAGGTAACTTGGTCAAACGTATTGTGTCAATAAACAAATTGCAACTGTACCTGTCTTACCGCCTTCTCCTCCCATTCAGCATTGATACGGTACAATCCTTTCATTTCAATTGACTGGGTGTTTGTAAAAGCTCGGAATACTTTTCCCCTGACTTGGCGTTTGTATCGGAGGAAAATCGCACCTGCCAACCATAAGGTTTTGATTGACGATGCTGCGCCGAAGTGTCACCGCCGCTGGGCGCCGTGTTTCGCTGGCCCACGGCGCCACCAGGACGCCGCCATGCGCCCCACACCTCGCGCCTGCCTCTGCAGCATCGTGGGGCTGCTTGGCGTCCTCCTTCTCCGCCTCCAGCCGCCCGTTTTCGCAGCTTCCAGCTCCCAAACCGGCCGATACGCCGAAAAAGCCGCGAAAAACCCGCATTAACCGCCCCAAGAAGGCCACAAAAGCAGCCGAAGACGCTAAAAGAGCAGCTGAGGATGTTGCACTGCAGAGCAATTTCCTGGACCAACTGGAAGCTGCTCCAGACAACGTCAACGTGGCTCTAAACGTCTTCGCAGCCATTCAAAGCGCCACTCTCTCGGGGATGTCCAAGGACGTGGCGCTCGCCCTCGTGCGAACGTTCACCAAGGAGAAGCAGCTGGACAAGGCCATGCAAGTGCTCACACTCTGTGGAAAACGGAAAATCGATCTCCTGGTGGCTCCGTACGAGCAGCTCATGGCTTGTTGCAACAAGGCCGACGACTTTGACGCCACGTTGAAGGTCTTTGAGCTGGTTGTGGGCGTGAAATCAGTTCTCAGCACTGCCATCTACACGACGGCGTTGGAGGCTGCTCACAAGTCGCAGAAGAGCGAACTGGTGCCGCAGATTTTGGGCCAAATGCTGAAAGATCGGACGCCCCACGAGGCTCGTGCGCTCCAGGCCGCACTGAGCGCCGCGGCCAAGTCCAGACAGCACGAGCTGGTGCTGCAGCTGATGGGATGCTCGGAAACGCTCGGCGTGGAGCTGACAAGCGAGCACTACCATTTGGTGCTGAAGAGCTATGCGTCGGTGGGGGACATGGAAGCAGCACTTGGTACTCGGAGCACGTTGCAAAAGAATGGCTTCGACCTGACCGAGGAAGGGATGGCCTCTCTGGTGCGTTGTGCGAGTAAGGCGGACGACTGGGACCTCGTGCAGGGGCTACTGACGGGTGAAGAAGTTGTGACGACGGTGAGCGCTTTCAAGGCGGCTATTGCAGCCTACGGAAACAATGACAGCTGGGACAGGGTTGTGGACGTGTATGAACTCATGCCCAACACCCTTCGCTCCGAGCTGAATGGCTGGCATCTGGGTGCTGTCATCATGGGGCATGCAAAGGCGGAGGACAAGGAGCTCAAGCTGCGTGCACTGGAAATGTTCAAGGAGCACAAGGGACAAGCCAACAAATATGCTTGCGCTAGTGCTATCACGGCGCTTCTGGAGACGGATCAATTCGATGCGGCGATGGCGCTTGTTGGGGAGATGAAGGGAACTGATATCACCGAGTTCAAGAGCGCCTATCGGGCTGTGGCATTGGCGCTCATTCGTCGTGGAACTGCTGAAACTGCTGAAGAGGCTGTGCAATTGCTGGAGTTGAGTGTCCAGCGCAAGGGAAATGATCCGGACACCTACCTCGACATCATCCAGTTCTACACAAGTGGGGCCAACTCGACGGATGCGAACCCATCGAACTACCGGTAGCTTCGGCTATTCACTGCCACGTTTCACGACAACTCAGGGGTTTTGCTTCACTTAAAGCAACTACAAGCCGTAAGTGTGCTCTTTAAAATGCTGCTCGTATTGGCGATCATGGATGAAAGAGACTTGAACTCGACAGGTTCTTGTTTTACCTGCCTATGTTCTTGTTGAAGCGACGAGGTACGTGATCTGGGACGAGTCGATGAAGAAGAAAACTGCGATCGTTGTCTTGAAAGTCTCTCAAAGCTCAATTTTCTCCGAAAGCAGCAAGCAGCAAGTTGAAAATGCCAGGAAAAGCTGCGGCCAAGCGGCCGGCGTCGAAGAAACCAGCCATCCAGCGGGCCAAAGAGCTCTCGGATGCGAAGCTCGAAGAGGAGACCACTGGTTCGCCGTCGCGATGCCGTGGTGGGAAGAGTTCCAAGCTTGCAAAAACGCGAAAGATGCACCGAGTGTGCGCAACGACTCGCTGATCGACAAGCCGCTCAGCTCAAAGGACCGCATGGTGGCAGTGCTGAAGCCCAAGCTCGAAGAGGGTCGGACTTTGTGTTTGTGCCGAAAAGTTCGTGGGAAGTGATCGCCAAAGAACTTGGTTTCGACTGGGAGATTCGTCGCGAGGTCATTTACCTGCGCAGTCAACAGGAACTGCAGATTGAGCCGTATATGTTCGCGTTCAAGGTGTGTAAGTTGTACGCTTTGCTACAATAATCTGTATTAACGTTCATGTTGGTAGATCTTCTACTGGACAAACGAAGAGACCGAGCTGGTCGATGCAGAGGGTAAAGCTGTCGTGGTTCTAGGCAGTCGGGCGCATATGCTAAACCAATTGCTCACTGAAGTGTGGTTGGCCACCCCGACAAGATCCGCTGTCGATTTCCTCAGTTTCTAAGCTGCATCGACACTACTTCCAGTTCAACTTCTACGACGTCGGACCAACTTCGCGTGTGCTATCACCGTCGCCGCGCTGGAGACGATGAATTGGAGTGGACACCTATTGAAAAAATGCTAAAGCGTTCACGTTCGGCGTCCACCTCTCCGAAATTGAAGCCTCGAGCTAAGAAGCGTAAGGCCGAGGAGGAAGAAGACAGCAACACTGAAGAACAAAGTGCTGACGATGATGAGGAAGAAGAAGCGGAGTCCGATGAGCATTCGGAGCAGCTTAAGGACGGATTTGGTGCTACGCTGAACACGAAATTCGGTGATTTACGCCTCGACAGCCGCACCAAATGTGCAAACGGTGCTGCCAGACTGCACGAACTTCTAATTGAGAAGCGAGCTCAAGATGGTGGAGACTTCGGCTGGCCGAGCCAAGGAGTTGAGCTGCAGTGGCGAATGAACTTGGATCGTGGTGATTTGCTTGACGCTCTGGACACAATGAAGACGTGGTGTGAAGCTCGACTGCTTGCTGCTCGCAGGAACAAGGTGCACGTCCACTATCGTGGCTGGGAGGCCAAATACGATGAATGGATCCCCCGCCTTTCACCGCGACTCGCACCGCCACATTCTCATGTTGCAAAGTGGCGTAGTGCTTTGCGAGAGCACACAGTGGTGCAAGTTGGCATCCAAGTGCCGCACCGCCAGCACCCGAAGTGGCGCAACGCTACCGTCTTGGAAGTGGCCACCAGCTCGGACAAGGAGCAGGAAAGTGACGGTGTGGACGGTGCTGGATTGAGAGTGCATATCCAAGTCGACGAAGATGACTTGTGGTTGCAAGCACACGACGATATGCTGAGCCAGCCCAATTCGCACGTCGAGTCGAAGAAGTTGACACAGGCAGAACGCCAAGTGCTCGCGCACGACGATTCTTTGCTGTCGGACAACGAGAGTGCGGAGAAGGTTACTGCTGAGACCGAAGACAATGGTGAAGAAGAGGAAGAGGAAGGTGATACTATCGATCTGATGGATCACGATGGTTCAAGCTCACCGCCTGTGCGTCCTCCACGATCGAATTTGGCGATGAAGCCTCAAAGGTACCGACCAGGCCCAGCGCGTAGCTTGAACGCAAGCTTCAGCCAGATGCAAGACGAAGGTCATTCATCAGCAGGTCGAACCCCTGCTCGTGGTCGGAGCCGCAGCAGCAGCCGAGCTCGAGTCTCCAGTGACGACACTTCCCCAGAAGCTGCGTCGCCGACCCCAAGACCGAGTGCTGGACAAGTGAACCCCAAGACCTCCAGACGCTGTGGACGCAGGTGGGCAACGATCTACGCTCGTTGCAATCGAGCTGGGAGCAACTGGGTCAAATTGTCTTGGGGTTTTGGGCGCGCAGGCGTCGCAGCGAGGACAAGTTTAAGGTTTGCGACGAGTTGTCGCCACCCCAGCCGTAAGTTTGCATGAATTCCTTTTTGTCGTTGAAATCGTCCACCCTAGCTGGAACTTTGTGGATTTCAAACGATTGCCTCGAACTGCAGAACGTGGATAGTCACTGCGAAGTGCTCGATATTTACACACATCGTCGCGGGTCGCCTCTCAAGTGCAGAAGCAGCCAGAACGCGACGTCGTTCGAGTGGTTGTCGTGCCTCGTGAACCATGAAGCACGAGTCATACCATGTCATGGTATCCCTCACTTACATGGCCGTTACCCTGCTACCTTGTTGCATGGTAAGACATCACCTGCTACACTGGTGGTTCACTGACAGCTTCAACTTGCTGGTCTGCTACATTTGACTGACAATTTAGGTGGAAAGCCAACATGGACGTCAACTGTTTGCCACGCTGGCGCCGTCAACACCTGCATTAGACACTAGCGACTAGCACGATTTTGGTGAAGAAGCTGATTCGGCGCTGGCCCCATGGTCAACCCTGGCACCTTGTTGACCACTACGTCGTCGCAACACAACGGCAAAGCCCACGGCGCCTGTCAGTTGCTCTAATTTCCCATGGCCCTCGCCGATGCCTCACCGCAACGGAACCACTTTGTTCAGTGCCGAGTGCTCTACACTTGGCTGAATTTTGGTGGAGACCTTCGCGCCAGGTCAAGCCATCAAGAGCGTCAACTCGAAAGGGGTCACTGCGTCCGCTTTCAGGGTGGCGGCGCACTTTCGATCATTTTGGTGTAAAAAGACAACCTTGACGCGTTGCCACGCTCTCGCCACCGTACAGTTCTGCCCGAAGACCATTCTCCACGTTCAGTACCGCATTTCGCATGTAGAGAGCTACCGCGGCTTAAGAGATACACCCACAGGGAGCCAATCACGTGCTCGAATTTAAATTACAGGAAATCGCATGTCGACAGTCACAACCCAAAATTCCGGTACAGTATACAGAAGCCGCGGTGGCAGGTGAAGACACGTGCAGCAAGCAGTACAATTTTACCTCGGATCCCGAGCGAAAGAAGCTCTCATAGCGCATACTTACAGCCATCGAGCACTTCTATCCTTCCCTAGCCGCTTCTGCCTACAACTCCAAACGCACGACTATTCTTCGATGGGCTCGCAATCGTAAACGCCTCGAGGGCGCCGTGGCTAATGGGAAGGGGGAGCACAAGAAGGTGCGCAACAAGGGCATACTTAGTAGTAGGGGCCATAACTTACCCGATAGTTTGGAGGAGGATGTTGTCTTAATTAAACTATACAGGACTGATGCATTATACCTTTTTCTAGTTTTGTGCCTTTTATTTGGGTAAAACACCACTTTTCGGCTGACATTCCCGATGTCACCTAAACGTAGACACTTAGTGTGTTCCTCTACATGCGAAATGCGGTATATTCTGCGATTGCGAAGTTTGCCGCCCACGAGGTGGCAACGTCGTGGGAAATCTCGGCGTTATTGAAGCAGCTTCTGGCTCCGCTGGGCCGCGATTTGAAAGTTGTAAAGCTTAATGCTAGTCGATGGTAAATGTGTTGCGATTTCGAGTCAATACAATGGGGTGAAGGAGCCTTGCTTCGCAGTGCGCAGGGCTGCGACGTGTGCAACACGGCTCGCAAACAGTGAGACCAGGACGTCCGTCATCAGTGGCAGCAACTTCAAACACAATCAACTCCACCACCAGCCCCTTCAACTGCTGCACACGTGCGCCGATCCTCGTTGTGCAGTGCAATGTGTGCGCGTTAGACTGGCTAGAGCGCTCGCAGAATCCACATCCTGTTCAAATCCGACGCGGTAGTCTGCCCTCGATGTGTCCTGCTGGTGCTCAACAGGGCAGATGCACACGAGTTGAGCCGCGGAGCATTACTGCGCCGCCTTTCTGGCGCGTGACGTCTTTCGTTCGTGGCTCTCTGGTTCAAAACTGCAGCGACGGCGTTCTTATCTGCCGTGTCAGGAGCGGTCTCGGCCTCATTCGTAGCGTCCGCAATCAATCAAGCTCTGCCGGGCTTCTCCGCGCTCTTAACTGATGACAAGACTGTACGCGGTGCCGGCATGCTGTGCCACAGTGTGGACCTCGAGGAACCAGCAAGACGACGCCGCATGTCTCGAGCCGCTAGCAGAGACGACTGCAGACCACCCAACAAGGTTTGTGGCCCATGCTACTGTGGCCCGGAGACCTTTCACCAGAGCATGGGCGTCCGACTTGACCATGCAAACAAGCGCTTGCAAGCGCTTGCCGTCGAAACTCCCTCGTGATCTGCGGATGGCCCACAAAGTTTGTGGTTTGTGACAAACCAGTTGTCTTTGAGTGAAGATCTTGGCGAGCTCAAGAGGACTCCGGCCACAGCTTTCGAGTCCGCCAGCGGCCAAGTGCACCACCTCGCTTCTGCCGCGGACTAAGAACGATAAGAAGCCCGTGGCGTGGGTGCTGCTCCTTGGTGACTGCAAGTCCAGCATGGCGCTGACATCAGGTGCTGCGAGAACGTGAGTTAACGGCCCCAACTGGCCAAATGAGTACGGCCGAGCTTCTACCAGCCCCCGCCGCTGCGCTCAAGTCTCTCGCGCCGTAATGTTAATCTCAACCAGCAGCAATGCAGCAACCTCGGCCAGCAATGGTTGCGGCGCTGATATCTCAAAGCCACCTTGCGTGCGAGTGAACTGCAATCCTGAAGTGGATGTGCTGTACCGAAGTAGCTTCTGGGTTGTCCGGGGCCTACGGTTTTTCTGGTGATCCACTCCGCGATCCACTCTGCAGCGGAGTCAAAATGTTGGCAAATTATCGTCGACCTAAACTGGCAGCCGGGCCGCGCTCGTCAACATGTCGAAGTGAGTGAGGCACGACCGCGGCGTCGAGCTGTCGCGCGCGGGCTTTCCAAGCAGATTAGACTGCCAAGCGTGCATAGTCCTCGGGGCCCCGCGGGTGTGAGACTTTTCCAGCTCAGAAGAGACCAAAGCCGCAGACTGGATCTACGATCCCCCTCGCAAGCTGTTTTGGCCCGCGCGCACCACTCCGGACGTGCTTGTAACGGAGTAATGTCCATCGGGCTTGCGTTCCGATTCGAACAATGTCAAGATGCATGGATGCCTTCAAACAGCAGCTCCACTTCACTGCCAACTTCCCCGGTCCGTCTCGGCAAGTGCCAACTGGCGAATTTCGCCACGCCGGACCAGTTCGCGGCGCCTCCGGCTCTGCTAAAGCCAAGAGAGCGGCCTCGCCATAAGGCACGTCCGCGTCAAGTGCCGGTCACAGTCAGGGCGTCTCGAGTAGACACATCCTCAATGATTTCGTCCCTGCCAAGATAAAGTCGCCAGAGTGTTTCTTCTGCACGCGCAGGTGGGTGTCCGAGTGACGGCGAGGATTGGGCTTTGCGCTTGAAAGGCAGAGTCAAGTCTCATTTGCGAATTGGCCCGGTAGCCCTCACTTCAAGAAGCAACAAATGCCGCTGACCCACCTGCCTTCGCTCGCTATTCCGCAGCACGCGGTGCTGCCGCCGCTGCGGACGGCGCACCAGCTGCACTCGTCGCTCAACCAGCACTTCCCACTCTCGCAGCCGCAGCAATACTCGCCGCAGCACCAGCAGTTCATGCAGGCGGCAGTGCAGCTGCCGGCCGCCAAAGTCGACCTCACGCTGTCCGGCCCGCTGCGGCGCGGCAAGTGGACGCGCGCCGAGGAGGACTACGCCGCGGCCACCATCTCGTACTTCTGCGACGGGCTGCTGGCCATCCAGTACGGCACCACCCTGCGCGGGTACTTGGCGCAGCAGCTCCACTGCGACCCCATGCGCATCTCGAAAAAGCTGCTCCCGGGCTCCGTCTTCGCCGGCATCAAGATCAACCCCAAGATCGGCCGGCGGGCCTACTACCCGTGCGCGCAGGACTCGCCTGCCGCCGGGCGGTCCAAAGACAACGCGGCGCGTCACCTCACCAGTCTCCGCCAAACCTTCATCCAGAGTATCGAGGAAGAGGAGCAGGCGCTGGAGACCGCCAGCCACGGCGCGCTGAAAGACAGTCCCACGCACTCGACCAGAACCTCATCCACGCACAGGAGCCCCAAGCGCGCGGCGCCGCTCAGCCGCAAACGCAGCTACGAAGATATTGTCCAAGCGCAACAGCAAGGATACCCGAGCTCGGTGGAGCTCACGGAGCCCGCCATCTTCTACCACTTCCAGCGCCAAGCCGCACCGGCGCTCTTCAACGCACAGTACACGGCCGCAGCTACGGCCACAACGCCCGTCATGTGCAAACTACCGAAACTCACAGTCTCGGACGACGTCTCTCGTCGTGCGAGCTACGCGAACCAGCCGCACAGTGTGTCGCCCGTGACGTCGGCAGTGCTGCCGCCACTACGCGTCTCGCTCGTACGAGCGTCCATGTGCTAGGCTTATTAGAGCGTGTGTGTTCCTCGCGTTTTAGTGTATAGATCCCGTAAGTTAGCGACACGAAGTAGTGTCCGATCAAAGGTGCTCGGCACCAGGTAATGATAAAAGCCGTTCATGCAACTTAAAACTTTTACTTGCGTTTCGAGCACGAGTCGTCGCGCAGTCTACAGCCTGGATAGTAGACTACGGGTATTGGATACCTGCTGTCGTCAACCCGATCCACAACATCAACCGCCGCAGGTTGAACCGCGTGACATCAACCAAGACCACCCATTTACAGTAGGACTTGGCCAACGTGGCGTTCCAGATTGCGATCCAGCGGCAATCAAAAGGGATACAGGACGACGTGGTTCGAACGCTAGAAAACAATTAGGTGACGTGCTGTGCTTCGGGCCCAGGTGGACTCGAACGCAATGGGAGGAATCTTGGCACGTACGCCGAAATGAAATGGCGTGAAATGAACGTACACGGTTTAGCGCAACGACAGTCAACTCACGGAACCGACTTGTTTGAAGTAGTCAGCTCGATGACTCGCTCGTCTCCGCTAGTCGCTAGTCGCCGGAAACGCTGGAATTGCCACGCTGCCTTTGCCGCACGTGTCTTCACTGTGAATATGCGGCGGACAGGCGCAGCGCTGCGTCGGCACGTTGCGCGCGTCCTTCTGCCAGCACGTGAAGACCTGCGAGAACATGGCGTGCTTGCCGTCCTCCTGCCTGCCAAACTGGCACTTGAGCGCGGCGTCTCCAAAGGCCGCGCGCAGCTTGGCGGCGTCCACCTGTCCGCCCACATTGTCCTGCACGAGCTGCGGCGTGGGCGCGAGCGTCTCGTTGCGCTCGAGGTCGACGGCGTGCGTGAAGTACGCGACCTGCTCCAGTCCGGAGCACGTGCCGTGGCGCGTCCACTCGTGCTTCCAGAAGTCGGCGTACTGAGGGGACGCGTCCGCGAACTTGACGTCGGGCCAGAACTGGTGCAGAACGTCGAGCCCCAGCTCGCGCTCCACCTTCTCGGCGTCGAAAGCTTCACCGGCGCAGAAACTGGGCGGCGCGTGGCCCGAGAGCTCCGGCCACAGGCCGTGGAGCGTCAGGTGCGAGCGCCAGTAGCTCTGCGGCGCTTGGCAGCCCGGGTACTGCGTCTCCTTGCCGCGGCAGAAGGCGGGCTGCCAGCTCTGCGCCAGAATGTACATGTCGAAGGGCTGCACTGCTAGAGAGGACACGGACGAGTCGTAGACGGACGCATCGGAGCGCGAGACGCCGGCCATTGCGGCGAGGAAGAGGAAGAGCAGCATGGGGTCGCGTCAAGATCGCTTGAGGAGAAGTGTAGCCATGTTTGATGAAGGGGTTTATGCGACATGATTCTGTAACGGAAAAAGGCAACGGAAAATGATTTCGTATTTTAGGGATCCGTATCAGATTCGGGAGGTTTGTACCCCGGGGTACTCTTTTGTCGCCATTTCCGTAACCACGGGCCACGCACGCTAACATGGAGGGTAACCGCTCTTCCTTGCGGCGTCTAGCGGCGTCTCTGGAGCGGCAGTTGGCCGAAGACCAGCTGCAGGAGGGACAGGACTGGTACTTGGTGGCGTCTGCGTGGTGGACGCGCGTGCTGGGGGCGTCTACAAGCGACGAGAGCGACGGCCAGACAGACGACGACTCGGAGGACTCGGACGACACGTTCCAGCGCGAAAACAGCGCACTGTGTGTGAAAAACGACGTCCTATTGGACTCTGAGCTCAGCAGCAAGAAACGCAACGTCGCGGTGCTTCTTCCCATGCTGGTACGGGCTTGAACAGAGCGCTAGAGCCTGAGATATCATGTTTTAAAGATATTTGTGTGCTTTCTGAGCAGGCGGAGGGCACAGACTACCGTCTCGTGAGCCAGAGAGTGTGGAACCAGCTGTCCCATCAATTCGGCTTCGACTGGGAGATCCCGAGGCATGTGGTGGCTCGAGGACCCGCCAAAACTCGGGTTGTGGAGGTCAATCCCGTCGCTTTCCAGGTACTTGAGCTCTTACAATTGCAACCGAAGAGAGGTGACACTTATGCACTGTTGTTATGCAGGTTTTGGCGTGGAGAACGGGGTTGGAAGAGCCTGTGGAGATCCTGGATGCTGAGCAGAAGCCGTTTGTGCTCAATGCCAGTGAGAAATGTGCTCTGAGCGAGCTGCAACTCAAGATCTGGAGGGCTGCGGCCGAGGAGCCGCAACTGAGAGAGATGTTTGCAGACGTGACGGAGGAAAATATCGATGAGATGGTGCAGGTGTGCTACAGAGTGGAGGAGGGCGAGCCCTGGATCCCGTTGGGAGATGCAGTGGTGTCGGAGAGGAACTCGACGGGTTTCCAGAGTGCTAGAAGTGCCGATATTTTAGTGGAGAGTACGACGGTGGGAGAACTGCAGCTGGAAACGCGGGACTATAAACCTGGCAAGGAGAAGCTGCACCATTTGCTGGTGGAAGGACGATTTGTTCCGAGTCCGGGGTTTGAAGGAGAATGGAGACACAATAAATTCTACAGCGATATCCAGGCGGAAGCGTGGAGATACACGCTGACGGTGAACCAACTGGTCGATGCGCAAGACACGGATAAGAAGTGGTATGAATCCCGAGTCATTGATTTGAACGACAGCCGGGTGAAAATACATTATCGTGGGTGGACGTCGAAATGGGACGATTGGTTGAACCGCTCGTCGGCACGAATCGCTCCACTGCACACGAAGGTTCCGAACTGGCGCGACTTCAAGGTTGGAGACAAAATCCTTGTAGGCCAGGAATTGGAAAGAAAGAGCTACCCCGAGTGGCGTGTCGGACGCGTCACTGATACCCAGAAGGCTGAAGAGGACGACTCACTTCGGATTGAACTCGAGGTTGATGGCTCAAAGAGATGGGTGGATGCGCAGGATGAATTGCTGTGTCCTGTAGGAACCCACAAGGCAGTCAATGCTTTGACCGTCGTGGAATCGCAAGTGTCTTCCGTTTCACTAGCGCCATCTTACAGGTATGGAAATGACTCCAGGAGTGAGCAGGGAAATGGCCGTCCTACATCTGAAGGTGTGGTGGGGCTGAGGAATTTGGGCAACACGTGCTTTATGAATAGCATGCTCCAGTGTTTGATCAACACAGCTCCTCTTCGAGACTATTTTCTGATGAAAGACCCTGACACCGGCAGTCTCATTTTCACGAAAGAGATCAACCGTGCAAACCCGCTTGGTATGAAAGGCAACATGGCTCTTGAGTTCGCTTTAGTACTGCGCAAGATGTGGAGCAACGAGTACACTGTTGTCACTCCATCGCAGCTGAAATCTGTGATTGGCGAGTACGCTCCTCAGTTTGCAGGATATCAGCAGCAGGATAGCCAGGAACTCATGAATTTCCTGCTGGACGGACTGCATGAAGATTTGAATCGTGTCAAGTCAAAGCCGATTACTGAACCCGTTGAGCGGAATGGCCGCAGTGACCCAGAAGTGGCGCAAGAGGAGTGGCAGCAGTTTCTTCGCCGCAATGACAGCATTATCGTGGACAACTTTATGGGTCAACTTCGTAGTCACGTGACGTGCTCGAACGCAAACTGCGGGAACGAGTCGATCACCTTTGATCCGTACATGAGCTTGTCCGTCCCTATACCGAATAACGAGACGGTCACTGCGCAGGTGCAGCTCTTTTGGGCAAACGGCGATATCCCAATGAAGTACGCATTCCGTGTACCGAAGGATAACTGCACTTTACGCGACGCCAAGGAAGAACTCAGTAAACTCTCAAGCATCCCCACGTCGCGGATTTTCTTCGTCGAAGTGTGGAATCACCGAATCCTCAGAGCGTATCCAGACACGTTGCACATTGATCGGATCCGAGAAGGTTTTCTGCACGCGTACGAGCTGGAGCTACCTGTTACCGGCTACACTTTTCCTCGTCTACTATTCGTCCTCCTACTGGACCACGAAGATTAGGGACTCGTGAGCCAGAGCCTGTGCCCGACAAGCCCATGTATCTGGTGGAGCTTCAGCACCAAGCACCAGTTAGCTCGCCTGTGGATGGACGAAATATTGCCGGCGACTCTGACAGGCTCGAGGGATATAGTCCGAAACAGCGAAAAGTGGAGGTGGAGCTGTTCAACACGCCGCTTCTAGTGTCAATCGATCGCAAATGGACAAAAGCTCAAATCCACAAGAAGGTCTGGCAGATTGTTCATCGCCTGGTGGCCACTAAAGAATCTGGCGAGGACTCCGGCGTAGATTTTGGCCGCGGCGAGGGCCAGGAGTTGCCATACCGCTTACACGTGACGGGGACGCATGGGGGACGTACATTCATCAGTGACCTTTCTCGCGACGACACTCCGGTGGATGTTCCTGACAGCATGAACGAACCATTCAGGTTTACGCTCGAGTGGAATCGCAAAGGGTACGTCTACAAGTGTTTATTTTCTTAGCACCAGTTTGGTTCTAACCCATCGCTCTGTATTTGGTCTCGTGTTTTGCCAGCTACCAACGGGGCTACGATGAAATTTCGGCGAAGCGTATTGAGCTCCACGACTCGATGAAAACCCTGAAAATCTCGGCGAAAACAGATCCGATCACGCTTCTCACGTGCTTGACCAAGTTTACGGAGCGCGAGCAGCTCGGCGAATCAGATACTTGGTACTGCCCCAAGTGCAAAAACCACGTTCGCGCCTTCAAGAAGTTTGATCTCTTTTCGCTTCCGAAGGTGCTGATTTTCCACCTGAAACGCTTCCGGTACGCGCAAAATTCCTTCAGCTTGCACCGCGACAAGATTTCAACACTGGTTGATTTCCCCATCGAGGGCCTGGATCTCTCGGAGTTCGTCATCGGGCCGCAAAACGGCTCGGAGCCAATTTACGATCTTTACGCTGTGTCCGAGCACATGGGAGGCCTCGGTGGGGGACACTATACTGCAGTCGCGAAGAACCCAGTAAACAAGGGCTGGTTCAGTTTCAGCGACAGTCAAACCAAGACGACGACACCCGAGAATGCTGTGTCGTCCCACGCATATGTGCTGTTTTACAAGCGCCGTGGTCAAGCTTAAGAAGGAGTGAGACCTGCTGTATGTGGGATTAGAAACAGTGATCGGGTGACCCATTTGCCATCCTCTGGTTAATTTCGTTAGCGTTGTGTGCATTGATGTCGGTGGTGTTCAGGTGCTGGCATCGAATGAGTTGTAAGAATCGTGACGGATATTCATGGGCCTTGGGATGATTAGATCACTTACTAACTGCGTCCATTTGCAGGTGTCTATGGCGATTTCAAGGGAGCAAAGCGGTAGTGGCGCTCAGGATTATTTCGTGGCGAACTGGGGCATACTGGAAGCAAACGAACATCCTCTGGAGGCAGTCGACGCAGACCATTCAACAACGCAGCATTTTTCGACTCCTCCACGTCATCTTCATCAGGAGGAAGAGCCATGGACTCTTTCTGGTTCTGCAGCTCGAATGAGGCATACCGCAGTTGGTCCGGGAGGCCAACAATTCCGCTGAAGGGAAGTACCCGGCTTAAGAACTGAGCTTCGAGTTCTGCACACGATGGAGAAACTCTCGCTGTTCGATGCTGTGAAGATGGACGTTTACGGGGTGAATTTTGTCGTGGAATTCTTCGTCGATGCAGTAGTTCCCGGTCGTCTGCGGTCACGGGTCTTGCGAGCTCATCCAGACGAGAGGCTGTTGGAATGCCTCGCACGGGTTCTTCTTTCACGAGAACATGAGGAAAGATGATACTTTGGTTTCTTGAGTGCCTCGTGAAGTCACCGAAGACGACGGAAGAATGCCTAGATGGGCTCACGTGGTGTGAAATTTCTCGTGAAGAATTGTTCTGGTCATCAAGGTGGAAACGCTGAGTAAAGTCTTGAAGACGCTGGTAGTGCTCTCCCATGAGAGCGCGCACGACGTCCTGACGTGGAGAGAGGAAGGATGCGATGGTGTCTTTCCGTAGACAGAGCAACGAACAAGTGTCAAGTGCGACGAGCTCCCAAGGAGCTGGAGATGTTGTCGTTGCAAGCGCTCCTTCCTGTCCAAAGACAGCAGGTGCTTGGATAACAGCCACGACAGGCTGCCCGCGCACTGGCGGTGTGGAGGCTTTGACGGTGCCTTGGACCAGGAGGACAAGTACGCTGATTTCTTCTCCGCGGCAGATAATGTGCCTTCCTTCTCGTGCTGTTAGTGATCTGGAGGCGTATGCGAGGTGGGTTATAATGTGCGGAGGAAGCACGTGCATACGCGGAATCGATGCGATGGCTTTCTCGGTAGCACGCAGTACCACCTGCTTGTACGGCTTGATGGCTCGGCGATAGAGATCGCCAGAGACAACGGCTAACTCGGCCGAAGCTGTCGCGAAGGTGACGCAGGCGCTTGCAGTGCGCAAACCGTTTGGTTCGATCAGACTGATCTCACCAAAGCAGGACCCAGGAGTGAGTGTTCGGAAGAAACCTGTGCTATACGCTGCCAGGGATACACAACCAGTGATGAGCACGTAGAAGCAGTCGCCTGTCTCTCCCTGACGGAACACAAACTCTCCCGAGCTCACCCGCATGTACGTGCTGGTCCGTGCGAGCTCTTGGAAGACTGGATCCGGAAGTCGAGCGTCGGCGAAATATTTGAGACTTGCGAGCCATTTCTTGAGATTGCGAATGTCTGCTGAAGAGCGATTCGATGGAGGACGCTGCAGTCTTTGGTGAACTCCGTGGGTGTTGGCAAGAGCCAAGATATTGACGACGTTCTCGGTGCTGCTGGTTTGCAACACATACGAGGCCGCTTGCTTCTGTTCGGTCAGCAGCGTAACCTGCTCTTGCATTGCGGGACGACGCGGACGTCTGTAGCTGTAATTCAGGCGACTTGGAGCTGGAGCTGATGGAGTCGAAGCTGTCGGTTCGTCCCAAAACGTGACGTGCTGTCGCCAGACACGGCGGTTTGTTCGTTGTGTCTGCATCTGATCCAGTATGGTGAGGTATGTGATTGCATGTACGATCCGTTGGAAAACTACGCGGAGAGGTGGTAGTTTTGCAGGAATATCCACGACGTGATAGTCTTCCACGCGCGATGCCGGACTGGAAAAGCGAATGATGCGAATTGTGGAGAATACGTCACCAATCCGGCGAAAGCGTGGAGATACCCGGATGACCACTACGCTTTTATCTTGCAAGCCGTAGTCGCTCAATTCGTCGTCGCCTTCAAGTTCCTCACCATTGAGGAATAGTCGCTGCTGCTCGAAGGGAACGTCGAATTGACGCTGAAGTGCGGCTTGCATGCAAACAAGAGTCTGTGAGCGATGAACGGAGAGCTTTTCCAGCTCTGAACGTCCAGAGAAGTGGAAAAACACTTCGAACCGGAGATCTCGCATCCGGAAGCTTGAAGGTTGGTGCCACAGCAAAGGTTTGGACCTGGTGGACATTTTCCTTTTCTGAGCCGCCCCTACCATGGCAGCAGCAGAAGCATGTTGAGCAAGTCGTGAATTCAGAGCAGACCCGGGAATCAGCTGAGACGTCCGAGGTTGATACGCCATGTTGACAAAACTTTGGGATTGGACGTATTGGCCTCAGGTGGCGTTGAGCTTGTTGCCATTCTTCGGGGACGAGGCGTATTTTTAGTGGTGTTCTGGTCGTAGCGAACGCGACGGAGATGACGAGCATCTTGTCAAGAAGTAGAACCTGGTTCTCAGGAACAAGTTTAACCACATACTAAGTAAAAGCTCAGGCAACTTCCATCATGCAACGCTCTTCAGTCGATAGTCGTAACTCCAGCTCAAAGCAGGAAATCACTTTCACTTGCCGTCTTCATCATCACGTAACTTCTGGATCCTCCGCTCGAGCCACAAATCCCGCACTGGACCCGGTGAAAGTACGAGAAACACTCGAGCCATGCCCGCGTCTGCCATGATATCAAACGCATCCACCAGGTCTTCTGCCTGTAGCTGCGTCACGTAGTCACTCTGCAGCATCTGAACAGCGCGTTGCGTCGGCGTCAACGTCGTCTCCGCCTTCTCTTCCTCCTGTCCACTCGGTTCACCTCTCTCCTCCTCAAAACCTAAAAGCTCCTGCATCAAACTCTCCTCCAGCACCAAATCGGTGCCAGCCCCCGACACTTGCGGGTGCCTCTCCCTGAACCGTTGGAACCACTGGATGGCACACTCGGCTTCTTCCTGGGCCTTCATCTCGTTGGCTTTCTTCAACACGTCCCGACGTCGAACAGCAAGTCGCGCCTGCTGCATCCTCGCCATCATCTTCAAAATCTCCTGCTCGTCCACTTCGGGAACCGGTAGCGAAACCTGACGTTTTGCTGATTCATTATCGTCGACCGAAAGCTCCGCCACTTGCCTTTTCCTCGAAATGGGCTCATAACCTGTTTCCTTTTTCCGTGAGACGCGACCCAACAGAGTGGTATACGGAATCCCAGTCTCTTTGCCCACGGCCGTGGCGCTCTCCCCAGCCAGAATCCGAGCCACACATTGGGCCAAAAGGCCCTCGTCGTGTCGTTTGCGTTGTTTCGCCATGGCCGTCAGATTTGCAACTGACTGGTGACTTACGGAAGGGAGTTTAATGCTGGGGTTTGTATCCACATCATACGTACATGAAAATAACGAAACGTAGGATGTCACTTTAGCGACAGTGTAGCCATTTTGACAACTTCAAGATGAACATGGCTACATTTAGCAGGACCGGGAGTTATGCTTAGCTTCATGAGTCGATGGCGCTGGTATTTATACGGGCTGAGGCGCTGACTGCTGCTACACAAGCCCCACATTGCAGTAGCGTTGGTCTTGAGTAGGCTGCAATGGCCAGCGCCGAAAACTTGAGCGTCCGACTCAAGAGGAAGGTGCGAAATGCCGAGACGCAGCTCTTCGAGTGGCGGCCGTGCAGCTGCACCATCGTAGCACGCGACGGGAAGCTGTTGCTGCAATTGCAGACGCCACCGCAGGACGAAGACAGTCAGGAAGAGCTGGACGGCGACAAGGAGACTGTCAGCATCGACCTGGCCACGCAGCTTCTCAGCGTCGTGCCCAAGAAAAACAAGGCGCGGTGTGATCTCGAGTACTACGCGCCGGTTGCAACGCTGAGCGGAGATGTCTTGAAAGAGGAGCTCATGGCGTCCTCGGCTGCTCATTGCCAGCAGTGGATTGCTCAGGTTCGCCGTGTGCAGCAACAGGCTCACCAACAACGGAGACCGAGCTCTGCGAGACCAGCACCAGCACCTGTTGCACCGCTTCCGTCCTCACTCTCGAGTCACGTTGAACTGAACGGCAGTAGAAGCAGCAGATCATCGACAACGAACGTTGTGGCTGCAGTTGCTTCCTCCATGCAGTCGGTTTCGATGAGAGAGCCGTCGCCCATAAGAAGACAAACTTCTTGTGCAATGTCTGGATCGGAGCTTGGCCAGCCGGATACAACTCCTTCTCCTGCGAAGCGCCAAAACCAACGTTCCAGCTCTTCGTTGTCATCTTCTGCAGTGTCCCTCACATTGCCCGATAGCTTGGCAGCAGTGGCTACGGCCACCTCTTGCGGGGTTCGTGAACGTTGCGATGAAGGTCAAACCGGCATGAACGACAGCGAGATGGAGTGCACCGTCGACTCATCGTGTGGTCTGCCCGCTGCTGCATTCGAACCAGTTGCTCGATCAGATACACCGGGCTCGCTCTTATCGTCGATTTCTTCTGTGTCAACAGCTCCACCGACTTCTGCTTGGAAAAGAGCGAGCGAAGTCCGTGTCTCCAGTCCCTCTTATTCGTCATCTTCCTCTTCAGAGAGTGAAATGCCACATTCTCATCGACGTTCTCATCGAAGCAGACCTGCGTCACAACATCGGAGAACTCATGGGCTTGGTGAGAACAACGACCATGGTAGTGATGACGAACACGAACCAACCCAATATCGACGACAAACTTACCGGCGAGTCTCCAATATTTCTCCACGAGCATCGTCACAACTGGGTGCTGGCACCAAACTCGGAGTATCATCTTTGTCAATGCACGGATCGCCTCAGTATCGACCACCAGCACGGCATTCTCCAGCGTTGTTTTCTGCCTTTCCTCGACATGGCAACGACTCGTACGAGGAAGACGGTGAGTCCTCGCAAGCTGAATTACACATTCTGCAACGAGTGGAGGCGGCCTTGCGTGCACTCGAGCTAGAAAATGCTCAAGCCAAAGCACGCGAACGCGAGCTCACCCAGGAGTTACAAACACTGCGTGATGCAGCACAGTATCCGCAGCAGAACGTAAGCACATCGAGCAGGAGTATCGCCACGCACGACGCGAAGTAGACTCTTGGAGACGCGCTGCACAAGGTGCTGAAGCTGCGGCAGCACAACTGCAAGAACAACTTGGCATTGCACGTGACGAAACTCAACTCCTCGCGGGTGAGAAATTGCGACTCAAACGGCAGAACCACGAGCTGCTCACACAAGTCCATCGACTTGACTCGCTCGTGTATGGTCGTTTCTAGTTCACAAGTCAAACCATAGAGACATTAGTAGAAAAAACAAAGAGGGGTTACCTTGCATGAAGATAAGTCCGTCTGGGCATCGCGCAGCGATTCAATTGAAGTACTTCGAGAATTAACCTAGCGAGGCAGTTAAAAGCCGCTGCCGGAGCCGCTCAATGCCGGTCTTCATACCGTTCAGCGAAATCCGCGTTCGATGACGCAGCCTTAGCCGCTGAGTCGGCATTTTTACCATGCGATGAGGTAATACCATGAGGAGTGGACATGCCCTTCGTTTTCGTCCTCTTTGTGGACACTTTGCCGGTGCTTGAGTTCTTGACAGTCTCGTGAGTATCATGTGTAAGCGCGCCCTTGCTTCTCGAGTGCGAGTTCTTGAGTTTCACGCTCCTCGATGCGTCTTTCGGCTCTACAGGAGAAGAAATCGCATCTTCTTTTATGTTGGCCGCCGCCTTTTCCTTCTCCTTTTCAATCTCATTTTGTGCGGCTGTAGCAGCAGTAGCAGCTACCATCACCTTTGCAGCCTCCTGTGCTGGAGTGTTCGAACCCCGTGCCTTTGCCAGCTCATCAGGGTGCTCCCATAGCCACGAAAGCCAACTGGGGGTCAAGGCGTAAATGAACGTGCCCCAAATTGCATCGCCGCTTTGAGCCTGAACCGTTTGGTCACGAACCACACCACTCACAAACTCCTTGGCATGGTTTTGAACGTCTCCACGACTCAAGACGTCGTGCACCGAATCGCCAAGTGTTTTGCTGACATTCTGCTTCACCGGATCTTGCAAAAACGTATGTGCCAATAACTGCGTCAGGTTTGCTCGCGTGTTGGCGTCGAGCATAATTTGCTCCAGCAACAGCAGCAAAGCCTCCTTCGCGCGTGGATCGACCACCGTAGACCGCAACAAGTCCACAATCTGACGCAGTGTCTTGGGGTCTTCCATCAGGGCCGCAACGGTGTGTTTCGTAAGATCCGCCACCTGTTCCCGCGTCTGCGGGTCATTGAGCGTATGAATCACCAGCTCACGCAGCGCATCCCGTGTCGAATTCATCACCACAAGCTACAACATCCCAAATCCACGTCAGACAAAAACCTGCATATCCAAATGATCGCAACATTCCATCATATAACCCCATATAACACATTGCAATCATATCAATACAACAACCAAAACTTCAAACGCGTATCTCACCCTTTGCAGGAACTGGGAGGCTTGATCGAGCACCTTGGGGTCGTTCAGCACCGTCTGAACTATCTGCGACGCCAGCTCCCTGCTGTTGTCTCGGAGCGTCTCGTCCTGTAGCGAGCGAGAAGCCACCTCGGCCGTGTGCTTGCTCATCCCGATTAGAAGCTCCGGACCGAAGGCCATGAGCCCCACTCCGCCCAGAACCAGTGAACCCATCCACCACCAAACGCGCTGGCTGCGCATGAGGCGTCGAACCATCTCCGGTTCGCTCAGATCGACGGTAGGAGAGTATTTCGCACCAGGAGGAGCGGGTTTCGAGCTGTAGAGACGTCTACGCGCGCTCTGAGAATGCGAATTCCACGTAAGAGGTAGAGCACGACCTGACGAAGCTGCAGAGCTTTTCAGAAGCGGCATCAGAGCTCTCAATCGACCGCTAGACGCCATGGCGCGCACCATCCCCAGCCTCATATTGGTCACTTGTTCGATTCCGAAGTGACGGTGGGGTATTGTCGTACTTTGTGACGTGTCCGGGGAGAATTGACCCATTTGTCGGAATGTTGGTACTGGAGCTTGTGGCGAAAAAGTGACGGAATGGGACTCATGGCGACGGACAGAGTAGGAACAAAGAAAATGTATCTATGCACGAGCTCTACGGCAACGCAACTCGACGCCTCGTTCGAAATCCATTCCATTGCACACGCACTATCCACCCTCTCAAATCACTTCAGGTACACGCACCGCCGAGCGCCAATGCCGTGACTGTGGTTGCGGCCTGAGGCGCCGCGTCTCCTTGCTCTGCCTAATGTCGGTCGGCCATCGCACAAAAGTTGTATTTTTCTGTCTTGATTCGTTGCGATGCCTCCTTCTCCAACTGTTCTCGATCTCCTTCAGCCTCGCGCTCGCTAATAACCGCACACCAACTCGCAAAAAACGGCCCAGCACAACCCGCGCGCTTGTCGCTAGCGTCAGATTTTTCCGCCACTGCGCTCGGTAGCACTGGGCCGCTTGCTGCGATGAAATGCTCTCACTGCGTCGCGTCGACTCGATCGTCCTCCTGTATAGTTTAAAGTCTGGCACTGGTACTTCCAGATGACGGCAAAGCAGTCGCCGCTCCCCGTCGCAAAGTACGGGGACGCTGGGGACGACGCCACACTTATCACCGAATTCCGGTAGCCCGTTAGGGTCAGCACCGAGCGAGATGAACGTGGGTCCCAGAACACCACAGATCGGTCCTTTGATCCAGACATTAACCACCTGAAACACACATCGACACACAATTAGTTGGATGTTCAAGCAACACGTACAACATCGCGTTGCAGACTCACCGTCCATCAGGAGTGTAGGCCACCGACAGCACAAAGTCCTTGTGGCCCTGGAAAAGCATGCGCGGCCGTGTGGTTGTGCGGCCCTGGGCGCACACATCCCACAACATGATGTTGCGGTCAAGCGATCCTGAGATAACGTTCTTGCCGTCGGGCGAAAATGCAATCGAGTACACCGAGTCGCTGTGGCCCTCCAGTCGGTCCAGCAGTTGCGCCGTCTCCGTGTCCCAAATCCGTACAACCTTATCCAGCGAAGCCGCAGCAAGCAGACGTCCATCAGGCGACAGCGCCACAGACGTCACACCGTCCGACGGACCTCCGCTCTCGTTCCCGAAAATCTTCTTGCACTGGCCATTGCGAGCGTCCCACAGGCGCACCTTGCGGTCGCCCGATCCAGACACAATCAGATCGTTCACGTAGTCCAGCGAGTAAATTTCCGACTCGTGGCCAGTCATGGCCGGGCCTTCCTCGTTGGACGCAATATCCCAAACGCGGATTGTGTTCTGCGGCATCCCTGCCACCAGCTTTGTGCAGTCCGGCGAGAAACAAACCGCGCGGACGTACGCGTCATCGGCCTCGTTAGCCGCAGCATTGGCCGCGGAAGTGGGGGTCTGTCCATTAGAGCCAGCCGGACGAGACACGAGGAACTTGCGGTCTCCAGTCTTCACGTCGAAAACCTGGGCCGTCTTGTGGCATCCCGAGGCCATCATCGTACCATCCGACGAGAAGCGCACGCAACAGACAACGCTCTGGTGGTCCATGGACTGGTGCATCTCCGCGGCGGGGCGCTCCGACTCCTGGTACGACATGCTGGTCTTGGACGAGTAAACGCAGCTCCAATTGAGGCGACTGGCCTTCGTGTTCGAGCTCTTCTGTGTCGTGTTGTTGCCAGACGCCGCCGACAACGTCGTCGTAGTGTTCGCGGTCGGGCGGCTGCTCTCCACGCTCTCCCCTCCGTCTTCGTGGTGCCGGACGCAGCGTTCTGGCTCTGGGTGACACTAGCGGCGCTAGGACTCGAGTGGTTGCTCGTGGATCCCTGTTCGCGGTTCATCTTGGACACCTGCGGGAGCATCCCGCCTGACGTCGGCGCACTCCCCGCCGCGCTCACGGACGGCAGCGCTCCGCCCTTCCCGTTGGCATTTAAACTCGGGATGCTGGGCTCGTTGCCGTTGAGCTTCGACTTCTTGAGCGCCGGGGGCGAGCTGGCCGCGCGCTCTTTGCCGTTCACTTCGCTGTTGATGCTGGGCATGCGGCGGCTTGACGGCGTCGCGTTGGCGTTGCTGGTGTCCAGCGGACTGAGCTGCGGCGGCGGGTTGTTGCTCGGCGGCGGCGGCAGCTGCGGCGGCTGCTGGCCGAGCTGCTGCAGACTGCGCGAGGCCGGCTGCACGGGCACCACGCGCACGGGCGAGCTGCCGCGCTGGCTGCTGGCCGCGCGGCCCGACGACGTGGCGGCCGCCACCAAGTTCGACATGAGCGACGCCGCGTCGTCCATGCCGCCGCTCGTGCTGGGCGGCGCGCGCGAGCGCTTGGCCGGCACCTTGGCCGGCGGCTGCTGTGTGGGCCCTTGCTGGCCCGTCTCGAGCTGGCGCCGCATGCGCAGCATGTCCTCCTCGTACTGCTGGCGGATGCGGCGGTGGTTGGCCTCCAGCGCCTTGAGCGCCTGCTGGATCTGGTCCATCTCCACCACCTGCGACTGGATCTTGCGCTCCATCTCGAGCTGCTCCATCTTGGCCATGTTGAGCTGCTGGATGGCCGCCTCGTACTCGGCCTTGACCTGGTCCAGCATCTCGCCCACGCGCGGCGGGGGCGCGCCGGGCTGGCCCGCGGACGGGCCGCGCAGCTGCGGCGGCTGCTGCTGCGGGGGCGGCACCGCGTTCGGGTTGCCGCCGCGTCCGCGGGCCGGGCCGGGGGCGGACGAAGTGTACATGGGGGGCTCTGTGTGGGCTGCGGCCGAGGGGGCAAAAATTGGTGAGTGGCGGGCGATATGGGGAGGGCGGGGAGGGGCGACGCACCTAATGCGGGGCGACAGGGGCTCCTCCTGCGAGTTTCGCGCCGAACGAAACAAACGCGCGGGTTCCTCTTCGGGTGGCTTTAGGAGTGCCTGAACAGCAGAATTAGCGGGGGCGGGAGCGAGAGGGGCTGCGTGGATGGGGGAATTCAAAGGTGGGCGCACTCCAGGCTACCGTCGTAAATAAGTAGGGGAAACTGCAAGCGTAGCCCAAGTGTGGTCGGCGAGACCTCCATCGTGGCATATGTTCGGGAAGACCTCTACAAAACGATGAGATCACCCCTCAGCTGGAATATGTAACTGAAAATATCAATACATTGGCGCAACTATCGCTTTGCACGGGTAATTAGGCATGAACCTACTTCCATTGGTGAACCCGCAATTGCAACATGATCGTTCTGGATACAGGACCGACGAAAGCGACTTACTCGGTGTGAGCGAATGCGTGTGCTATTCTGTGCGCGAATAGAACATTCGAAAGCAACTTTGACACGATGAGCAACCCGGAATCCTGTGGTACCGCTGATAAGGTACACCTTGCAATAGGAATACAACAGTTTGTGGACCTGACGCCAACACAACAGAAGGAAACACCAGCACAACACTTTGTACACCATGTTGGTGCATTACAGCCGTTCCTCGTGCTGTTGCATTTGTCCACAGCCCAGGCAGCTTAAAATTCGCAAAATACCGGCACATTTTGGCCTAGAAAGATCGAAATGGACTCTCTTTTGAGTACTTTGGATATCAGTCTACTCAATTGGATCCCTATCGACAGCCCGGCACCGTTCGCCCTGCTGCGGTCCAGTGCTGTCGAGTCTCCAGTAGGCTGGCCACACGCACCGGATTCCCCCTCGCCATCCTCCTCGAGCGTTACTTCCGGCTCGGAACCTCAGGTGGCTACACTCGAGTTGACTCGCATTGAAGTTGTCCCAGTGGTCGGTGACGCGCCTCGTCGCTTTGCCGCGTGGCGAGGAGGTTCCGCCTCTGCACCCCCGTCCAAAGCGATACTGCACAAGGCGGCCCCGACTCTGCACTCCCCGTCCAAAGCGATACTGCACTATCGTCTTGCGCAACCGAACGACCGCAAAACAATAGGGCCAGTCGCCTACCTCGTCCTCACTATAGAGGACGTCCCAGCACTTCCCGACTTACGCGTTTTGCGCAACAAGAGAAAATGGTGCGGTCGCTGCCGTTGCGCAGCGGCTACTTCAAGACTCCCGAGATCTCGGACAGCGAACAGGCGGAGCTGCTGGCCTGGGGCCGCTCGCTCGTGCCGGACCTGGTGCGCCAGCCCGACGTCGAGTGGACGCTTGTGCACGAGCGCAAAGGGTGCAGCTGTGCGAGGACCGGCAGAAAGGAGGCCTGACGTACTCAATTCGCGCAGTGGCGACCGTTCGCGCCAATCTGGATGACGTCATGGACATCTTTTTGGCGCAAAACACGGTGGACTACCGCGCGCTCATGCAGCTGCAGTTGCGCGAATTCTTCGCGGACGCGGCCGTGTTGTTCCACAAAGAACAGAACGAGAGCGAAGCGCTGAGCATCAAGTGGTCCGCGGCGCGTACCAAAAGAGTGTGAGTCTTGGCGGCCAGGTGGGTGTTGACTTGTGTCTGCTCGAGTACGCGGGCGTGGTTTCGTCCGAGCTCGTGGACGGAAAGAAAGGCCCATCCCTGGGCGTGTGTCTCTACGAGTCCATCGAGCAAGCCGAGTGCCCATCGCTCTTGGATTCGCACAAACTTTTGCGCGGGTCCATTTCCAAGTGTGGCCTTATTTTCCGTCCGAATGTCGACGAAGGGGTCGTCGAGGCCACGTTCGTGTGCAGCATCCGCCAGCCGCCCGGAGCGCGCACGAAGCGCAAATGGAACCGCGCGTTCCTGGAGCATTGGGCGCAATCCGTCGGCGGCATCGACGAGGCCATCAGCAGACGCCGCATCTCCAAGGAGCTCACCAAGCGGCGGGTGCCCACGTGGGTGAACGACAAGGACCGCGCGTGCTGCCACCTGTGCCTGAAGACGTTCACCAACACGCGGCGCAAACACCACTGCCGCGCGTGCGGCGAGATCATCTGCCGCGCGTGCTCCGTGTACAAAAGCGTGGATTTGCAGTCCGTGGGGCTCACCACTTTGCGCGTGTGCAAAAGTTGCATGGACGGCTCGTCCGCTTCGCGCGAAAAGGAGGACGCAAATCTCACGGCCGCGGCGGCAGTGGCGGCGGCGGCGGAGGGTGTTGCACTGCCCGAAGGAGTGGACAACGCGGTGCTTCGCGATGCAGTGGAGGAGTACGCACTTGCACTGCCTGGCGCACAGGTGAGTACGGTACCGGACCTGGTGGGCATTGCGTGGCTGCAACAACTTGCAGCAAGAGACCAGGAGAGCAAGGAGATGGTCAATGGCTTGATGGAGAGACTGAGACTGGACACACAGAAGGACGCGAGTTCGACCGAGGAACAGGTGGACATCTACGACACGCTTTGCGACCTTGCAGCGCAAACTTTGGCGTGCAAATATGCGGTCGTGAGTCTCGTGGACGAGAACCGCCAATGGTTCAAGAGCGCAGTGAACGTGAAGGAGTCGGAGGTGCCGCGGGACTTCAGTTTCTGCGAGTACCCAGTGCGCGACCAGCGGCCGCTTGTGGTGATGGACACGCTGAGAGACCCGAGGTTCAAGAACAACCCGTTTGTGACGGGCCCGCTGGGCGTCCGCTTCTTGGCGGGGGCGCCGCTCTTTACGGTGGACAACGAGTGCGTGGGCGCGGTTTGCGTCCTGGACACGGCGCCGCGCGAGTCGCTGCAGGACTCGCAGATCGCGACGATGCAAAACTTGGCACATTTGGCGATGGTGATGGTGCAGGAGCGACGAGAGGCGCAGAGCAAAGTGGCGCGCGCGATGGCGTCGTCGCAGTTGGTGCCAGCGCGTCAGAACGGCGGGCAGCTCACCAACACACCTGGATCCTCGGACCTCGTGCCGCTGAGCAGCTACTCGGAGACGGCGATGGTTGTACAAGGACGCGAACGACCAAAGGAGGACCCGGTGCTGAAGGAACAAATGATGCAACTGCTGCAAAAGGCGTCGCAAGTGCGCGACCAGGTGAACCAGCAAACCAGCAAGCAACAGGCAGGGCTCCAGAGCTCGGCCGAGTAGACGACGGGGATGCGACCAGGTCATTACGCTCCGCGGTGGCGCGACGTACAGTTAGCAACCCCTAAAAAGTTGTAACGTAATTCTGGACAAGATTGACGAAAATTGTTGCGAGAACGTGAACATGCATCATCCGTTTCTTTGTGTGAAATCGCAACTCGCGTTTGCTTTGAAAGGTCGACGACACTGGTTTGCTACAAATGTTAGCATCGGCTTTCAAAAGCTTTAGCAGAACTTCTCCGCCATATTGCAAACTTCCGTGGATCCGAAGATGGAGATGCTGGACGTATTATCTGGGGAATCAACCGATCTGATTGGCAGCCTCTTTGACACCCTTCTGTTATGCTTTAGATTTGTGATTAGCCGACGAAACTCATCTTGTTTGTTCCTGTATCGATACACTTCAGCGCGTGAGCAAGTGCTATGGTTTCTTCTGGAAGATGGAGATCTTGACTTTATTGTCGACCTCGAAGTCGTTTGTGACTCCAGACATACGAATTCTCTTGTTGTGAAGCTCAGAACTCCACTGCGATCGTCTGACCAGAGCTGAAAAACCTACCACATTGTCTTTCGATTCACTTCCTTCTGAATTTCAACCCGCGCACACTGACGTCTTTGAGCTTATACACACATGCACGTTCCAGAACCAATTCTGTGTCGGCCTCGTAAAGACCGCTCAAAGTGGAGAAACCCGCTTGTTAGTACGACTGCTGCAAACGACATTTAGTACTAGTATTACCAAGTTGAAGCATTTACAACCAAAGTTATCTCGAGTTCCAAAGGTGGCTGCTGCTAACTCTGCTTTGGCCACCTGATCTGGAAAATTCTGGATGTCCGCTGAGAGCTTTGGCCAGCACGAGCACCAGACGTGAGTTGTTGCAGTGACGCGCCGTCGAGGGCACAGAAATCAATTTCATTGCAGCATTGCGGCTCGTTGGAGATGCTGGACAATGGCTTGTAGCTACAAAAGTGGTGAAGCTTTGTAGTCATCCCGCAGAATGCGTTGCCATACCTTTTTGTGCGGTCACTCATCATTCCTGTCATAAACTAAGCAAATGAGAAAGGTTTCGAAGAGCGCTGTTGGAATGTGCATGGGTTCGCCTATTCCAGATAATACGTGCAATGCACTGCCTCGTCGCAATGAGCAGGGCCGCTAGGCTTAGGCGCTTTTTGGTTGGGGGCGCACCAAAAACTTTCAGAAAGCGACGGTTGCTACCTATTTGCCTTGAGAGCTCGTTGCCCAGTGGATTTTGAGGCTAGCTTGGGCAATGACAGATGTAACCATGCACATTCCTGGTTTCTCAGTCCTCATCCGACGTCGGTTCTTCGACAAGCAATGGAGATATCGAGTCTGCTCTGCTCGTCTCCGGAAAGCGAGGAAGCAGAAGCTGCACCTGCTTCGGCACCACCAAACCAAGACACCACGTTGCAAGCCCCAAGCTTCCCGCAAGCTTCAAGTGAAAGGAAATTTGCCCTGGTTCCAGACAACCAACGCAAGCGGACGCATCGATTGGAGTGCTGCGCAGAAACAGCCACGTCGCGAGCAACAAGTCTACGAGCCCGGGTGTACAACCTCACGCTGGATATCAACGATCTTCGGCAACAAATTCGTCAACTGATGGAGCGGCGAGACCTGCACGTTACCCAGTTGCTGCTAACAGGACAGCATTTGCAAGCTGACGCGCTGAGGCTGTCGTGGACGTTTCTCGATGGATTGCAGACTCGGAGAGTTGGGTTCAAGCCCAGAGCTGTTAGCCGAGTCGGAGGTGGCGGCGCGCAACAGTTTGTGATTCAGTATACTGGTACCTTCGAACATCGGACATTTGAGTGAAATCCATCTGGGTTTCGGCGCTGGTGGGCGGCGAATCGACAGGCGAGAATGCTCGCGAAATCCGACGTGCATGCAGGGATGCTGGGGGCTGTGTAGTCGAAGTTATCGTTGGTTGCAACGGCATTATCACCCGAAGCACAATTGCAATTTTGTTCCCGCACGAGTTGAACAATGAAGCGCTGATGTCGCGGGTGAGTGGACAACGCCTTTCATTCGAGTCGCGATTGCTGCTTTACTTTGACACTCGGCGGAAAATGGTGCAGCAGATCGCACAGGCTGATGTTGTGGGTACATTTCAGGCACTAGTGAAGGTGACTGAGGATGAAAAGTAGTGGTGAGGAAATCCGTGGCAGACCATTGGCCATGATTTGTCGAAGACATTACTGTCAAAGTTGGATTCGAACTGGGAAAAGATTTCATTAGTGAAGTACATGCTGTTCAATTAAATGTCTCAAGCACGCACGGCTACAACATGTTCTTCTTTGACTCATTTCTCTTCGTACTCAAACAGTAATGTTGGCTGGTATCGTGATAGTGTTTTTCAAACGAAGTGATCAGCTCGACGTGTCGAGCCTGGGTTAATTTTTACTATTGGACCTGGTGTTCACAACAGCATCACCAGTATCAGTGTCCAAGCTGATGTCATTTCACGACGTATACGACTTCTATTGAATAGTGAAGCTACGGAACAGTTGGTCGACTTGCCGATACCACCTGCTTCAACAACGACCACGAGCTTTTCTCGATCCTTTCTTTCAGGCTGAGATAACCTTTTTGCGACGGCAAAGTCATTCACGCTTCCACCGGAGTTAATTGTTCCAACGCTCTTGCTTGCCCAATGTGAACAAAGGTCCGCCAGCTTCACGCAAAATACCCCCAGTCTCCTCAGATACTGTTCAATTCATCAATCATCGTATCCGAATCCATGTTCTGATCCCAGTACTTGCATTCACAAACAAACATGGCTTCCTCCCTCGTTTACTGTAAATTTTGCACGTACACATCGCATCTCGCGCCATTCCTGGCGCGAACCAAATGACCGAGTTTGCAGCCGAATGGTGTTAACGATGCACGCCCAACGATTTCATCCTTATATCCGTCGAGTAAACCGCTTGCCGTAATAACAAGCGGGTTACTCCACTTTGAACGGTCTTTACGAGGCCGACACAGAATTGATACACGTGTGAAAAAGCTCAAAGACATCAGTGTGTGCGGGCTAAAATCCAGAAGGAAGTCAATCGAAAGACAATGTGGTAGGTTTTACAGCTCTGCTCAAACGATCGCAGTGGCGTTCTGAGCTTCACAACAAGAGAATTCGTATGTCTGGAGTCACAAACGACTTCGAGGTCGACAATAAAGTCAAGATCTCCATCTTCCAGAAGAAACCATAGCACTTACTCACGCTCTGAAGTGTATCGAAACAGGAACAAACAAGATGAGTTTCGTCGGCTAATCACAAATCTAAAGCATAACAGAAGGGTGTCAAAGAGGCTGCCAATCAGATCGGTTGATTCCCCAGATAATACGTCCAGCATCGTCGCCATCTTCGGATTCACGGAAGTTTGCAATATGGCGGAGAAGTTCTGCTAAAGCTTTTGAAAGTCGATGCTAACATTTGTAGCAAACCAGTGTCGTCGACCTTTCAAACGCGAGTTGCGGAGAAACGGATGCATGTTCACGTTCTCGCAACAATTTTCGTCAATCTTGTCCAGAATTACGTTACAACGTTTTAGGGACTTCTCTTGAATGAGTTTCCCCGTTGTTGATATCGCTGTAATTCCGCCACATCAGCTGTATTTTTTTTTGACACGGATGTCGAATCCCCAGGTGCAACCACAATTCAAAGATTCCTCCACGTCATGATTTTCATAGACCTCGAGATTAGAGGGGTTGGAGGGGCTGTGACCGACGCAGCAGCGACGGGCTTGCAGTTCCAAAGAGACCTCCGTCGTCGTCATCACTGTCGCTGTCACTGACATCGTGCGTCACAACAGGCGGAGGCCTTGATGCAACAACTGGAGGTGGTTTAGCAACAACTGGCTGTGGAACGCCGACGCTGCTTGGTTTAGTTGCGCCGAAAAGACCCCCACCATCACTGTCATCACTATCGTCGCTGTCACCTTCACCAAAAAGTCCGCTTTTCGGTGTACGTTGCAGCGACAGGCTTGCAGTTCCAAAGAGACCTCCGTCGTCGTCATCACTGTCGCTGTCACTGACATCGTGCGTCACAACAGGCGGAGGCCTTGATGCAACAACTGGAGGTGGTTTAGCAACAACTGGCTGTGGAACGCCGACGCTGCTTGGTTTAGTTCCGCCGAAAAGACCCCCACCATCACTGTCATCACTATCGTCGCTGTCACCTTCACCAAAAAGTCCGCTTTTCGGTGTACGTTGCAGCGACAGGCTTGCAGTTCCAAAGAGACCTCCGTCGTCGTCATCACTGTCGCTGTCACTGACGTCGTGCGTCACAACAGGCGGAGGCCTTGATGCAACAACTGGAGGTGGTTTAGTAACAACTGGCTGTGGAACGCCGACGCTGCTTGGCTTAGTTGCGCCGAAAAGACCCCCACCATCACTGTCATCACTATCGTCGCTGTCACCTTCACCAAAAAGTCCGCTTTTCGGTGCACGTTGCAGCGACAGGCTTGCAGTTCCAAAGAGACCTCCGTCGTCGTCATCACTGTCGCTGTCACTGACATCGTGCGTCACAACAGGCGAAGGCCTTGATGCAACAACTGGAGGTGGTTTAGCAACCACTGGCTGTGGAACGCCGACGCTGCTTGGTTTAGTTGCACCGAAAAGACCCCCACCATCACTGTCATCACTATCGTCGCTGTCACCTTCACCAAAAGCCCGCTTTTCGGTGCACGTTGAACCGGCAGCGGGTGCGGAGCCGATACTGGGGCGCTGCTGTTATTGAGGGGTGGAATTAGACTCGTCCGACTCCTCGGAGCTCGAGCGGTACCGCGACGAGCGTCTCTTGCTTCTGGACGCGTCCGAGTCGGACGCCGAGTCGGACTCCGAGTCGGAGCTGCTGTACGAGCCGTCGCTCGAGTCGCTGTCGCTGTCCGAGAATTCTTCTTCGGGTGCCGCCCCCAGTCCGAGCGTCTCGTCCTCGAGGAACTCTCGAGTGCCGATGATAAAAGGCAGCGGCCGCTCGTTGTAAATGTCCAGCACCGTGTCGAACTGGGACGACGAGTCGCTCGTGTCGCCCTCGTCGTCGTCGTCCTCGTCCATCATGACGAAGAGTTTCATGGCCTCCAGCCCCATGTCCAGAGCCGACCGGTACTTGTTCACGATAGACTCGGCCGCAGCCTTCGTGCCGTCCTTCCCGTCGTTAGAAACGGCAGTAGAAACCTCCTCCTCCGGCTTAGAAATTTCTTCCTCGGTTTTATTTCCATTGGCCGCGTTCGTTTCTATCCCGAAGAAATCCTCCTGCTCCTCGTCGTACACGCGGTTCTCGATGAACTGGTTGTTGGAGAGCATTAGAAACTGGTTGAACGTGTTTTTAAGCCGCACGTGGGCCGAGTCCGCCTCCGCCGCGATGTCGCGCACGCTGTCCTCCAGCACCTTGGTGCGCGCGAACAGGTCGGTCGAGTAGCGCTTTAGAAACAGGTGCAGGTCGTGGTCCGAGTGCAGCGTCCAGTTAGAAACGTCCTGCGCCAGGTCCGCCAGCGTCTTGGCCTCGGACGGCTTGGGGACAGCCGCGTCTTCCTGTGCTTGCTCAGCTGCTGCGGCTTCCGGAGGGGAGGGGAGGCACCACCGCCAGCGAACGCTCCTCAGACGCCTCCAGAGCCAGCATCTCGGCCATCTTCGGCTTAGAAATCTCTGATTCGATAGTGAAGTATACAGATTGAAGAGGGGGGTTGTATACAGTGTATACATAAACTTGGTGTGGTCTACACAGGAGACCGTCACTAAGGCCATAGGAATCTGTGGCTTCGGTTGGGCATTATTGGGCGAAACCATTTCTTGCATATGTGGATTCGACAAGTTTTAAGGTGAGAAGATGTCGTTGATAATGCAAATGTATTTCAATTCAATGTCCACGAGTTGCAACGTGTTCTTTTTTCTGACGCCTTCTCTTAGTACTGGCGCTGGCGTCCACAAAAGTATCACCAACAAAAGTACGAATGTCATTTTTCCCAAGCGTACTTCCAGGAAATTGCGATCCTTGGTGACAGCAAAACATGTTTCACCAGCGCTAACCCTGACAGATCCTACTCACCAATTGGACCTAGCTTTTCCCGATCCTTCCTTTCAGGCTGAAATACCCACTCGGCGATGGCACTTCCATTCAAGCTTCCACCGGAACAATTGATCTTAACGCAGCCAACACTCTTGCTCGCCCAAGTTGAACGAGATTCCGTCAGCTTCGCGCAAAAGACGAGCACAAGCCCCAGTTTCCCCAGATACTGTTCAGTTCATCGATAATACTGCTCATCGTGTCCGAATCCACCTTCTGGTCCCAGTACTTGCACTCACAAACAAACATTGCTTCCTCGTTCTGTTGCTGCAAATCTTGCACGTACACATCGCATCTCTTGTCAGTTTTGGCGCGAACCAAGTGACCAAACTTGCAACCGAATCTGTTGCAAGCCCCAAGCTGTTCACAAGCTTCGAGTGAAAATACGTTTGCATTGGTTCCAGACAACAAACACAAGCGGACGCATTGATTGAGTGCTGCGCAGAAACAGCCACGTCGCGAGCAACAAGTCTACGAGCCCGGGTGTACAACCTCACGCTGGATATCAACGATCTTCGGCAACAAATTCGTCAACTGATGGAGCGGCGAGACCTGCACGTTACCCAGTTGCTGCTAACAGGACAGCATTTGCAAGCTGACGCGCTGAGGCTGTCGTGGACGTTTCTCGATGGATTGCAGACTCGGAGAGTTGGGTTCAAGCCCAGAGCTGTTAGCCGAGTCGGAGGTGGCGGCGCGCAACAGTTTGTGATTCAGTATACTGGTACCTTCGAACATCGGACACTTGAGTGAAATCCATCTGGGTTTCGGCGCTGGTGGGCGGCGAATCGACAGGCGAGAATGCTCGCGAAATCCGACGTGCATGCAGGGATGCTGGGGGCTGTGTAGTCGAAGTTATCGTTGGTTGCAACGGCATTATCACCCGAAGCACAATTGCAATTTTGTTCCCGCACGAGTTGAACAATGAAGCGCTGATGTCGCGGGTGAGTGGACAACGCCTTTCATTCGAGTCGCGATTGCTGCTTTACTTTGACACTCGGCGGAAAATGGTGCAGCAGATCGCACAGGCTGATGTTGTGGGTACATTTCAGGCACTAGTGAAGGTGACTGAGGATGAAAAGTAGTGGTGAGGAAATCCGTGGCAGACCATTGGCCATGATGTGTCGAGGACGTAACTATCAAAGTTGGATTCGAACTGGGAAGAGATATCATCAGTGAAGTACATGCTGTTCAATTCAATGTCCCAAGCACACACGGCTACAACATGTTCTTCTTTGACTCGTTTCTCTTCGTACTCAAACAGTACTGTTGGCTGGTATCGTGATAGTGTTTCTCACCAGCTCGACGTGTCTGAGTTAATTTTTATTATTGCAACTGGTCACAACAGCATCTTGTAATTTCACGAAGTAACAGGACCGTTGGTCGACTTGCCAATACCACCTGCTTCCACAAAACGACCACGAGATTTCTCGATACTTTCTTTCAGACTGAGATACCCTCTTAGCGACGGCAATGCTACTCATGCTTCCACCGGAATAACTGCCACCCCTACAAATACCAAGTAAAAAGGTCAACATATTATTACGGTATTGTTCCACTACAATAATTGATTATTGGGATGCCTCGTATTGCAATGATTATTACGGCCACCAAAACTTTGCAATACAATTTCATACTGTATTGTCCGACCACTGCTCCTCATTCCCGCCATTGTAATGTCGATGAACACGTTTTCCGAGTTTAAACCTTCGGAATGCACAGCTAAAATCTTCTCGACAGCATGTGACAGCTGGATATGCTCTAGCAAAACCCATCTTGGTGTTTCGTCAGCAAATAATCAACCAATGTGCCATGGCCCCCACAATTGAGAGCGTCGTTGTGTGTGCAACCTTGAAACGACCAAATGCTCATTTTTGGAAGGGATCGCAGTCGGAATTATCCAGCAATTCAGCTATTCTTTGACGCGTTGCTGCCTCCACGTCACCAATTGATTTCAGAATGGGAAGTGCCATAATTTCTTCTGGAAAATGGAGATAGCTTGATACTTCGAAGTATTCTGGTCCGTCAAAATATTATGCTGCAATTCAAGTCCGAAGATCTTGAAGTCGCTTCTACTGTATCTATCGTTAAAAATTAACCCCCTCGGAATTGTGATTCGAATGTTGTAGCATTCACGTTGTGAAGCTCGCCTGTAGGATCTGACACATTGTATTTCCATTCGCTTTCGTTTTAAGTCGAAGATTTTCTCAGGTGCACTCACGAACGCCTTGGTATTAATAGTTTCAGAAGCGAAAAGTCTGATGTCTTACCGGCACTCTTAAGCGCTTCATTATTGATGGCCAGCATCATTCATGAATTGAACAATAAACTGGGCGAACAAGAGTGTTGGCTGCGTCAAGATTAATTGTTGGGAGTTCCCATCACCGAGTGGGTATTTTAACCTGAAAGGAAAGATCGTGAAAAGCTGGAGACTGCACACTGATCTCTTAACTGCTGAGAGAAATCAGTTAGAGAATAACATGTTGCAGTCGCGAGTCTTCGCCATTGAATTGAAAGACAATTACATCACAAATACTATTTTTCCCACACTGCAAAGCTTGTCGAAATCCGTAAATGTCTTTGCCAAATCATGCCCAGTCGACCTGCCATGGTTGGAAGCATTGCCCTTAGCTATTTCTAACGTCCTCGGTCGCCATGAAATCACCTGCATCCAGGTTGAGTGCACGAAATGCCCCCACAACATCAGCCTGTGCAATCTGCTGCACCAAGATTCGTTGAGTGTTGAAGTAAAGCAGGAATCGCGCCCCGAATGAAATCCTTTGTCCAGCCACCCGCGAGATCAGCGATTCGTTATTCAACACGTGCGGGAACCAAATTGCAATCGTGTTTCGAGTGACAATGCCAGTGCAATCAACCATAACTTCGGCTACACAGCCCCCAGCATTCCCACATACTCGTCGGATTTCGCGAGCACTCTCGCCAGTCGATTCACCATCCACCAGCGCCAAAATCCGAATTGATTTCACGTCAAACGCTCGACGCTCGAGAGTGCTAGTATACCCCCTTGCTGGATCACAAACTGATGCACGCCACCACTTCCATGTTGACTAACAGTATCGGGATTTAACCCAACTCTCCTAGTCGGCAACCCATCAAGAAATGCCCACGACAACTTCAGCGCCTCAGCTTGCAAATGCTGTCCAGTTAGCAGCAACTGGGTAATGTGCAGGTCTCGCCGCTCCATCAGTTGACGAATTTGTTGCCGAAGATCGTTGATATCCAGCGTGAGGTTGTACACCCGGGACTCGTAGACTTGTTGCTCGCGACGTTGCTGCTTCTGCGCAGCACTCAATCGATGCGTCCGCTTGCGTTGGTTGTCTGGAACCAATGCAAACGTATTTTCACTTGAAGCTTGTGAAAAGCTTGGGGCTTGCAACGTGGTTTCTTGGTTTGGTGGTGCCGAAGCAGGTGCAGCTTCTGCTTCCTCGCTTTCCGGAGACGAGCAGAGCAGACTCGATATCTCCATTGCTTGTCGAAGAACCGACGCCGGATGAGGACTGAGAAACCAGGAATGTGCATGGTTACATCTGCCATTGCCCAAGCTAGCCTCAAAATCCACTGGATACGAGGCAAGCGGCTAACACCGTTGGGTAGCGTCGCTCAATGATTTCTGCACGTTTCTGGTGCCTTCCAAATCAAAAAATGTGCCTGCCTGCCCTGCTCACTGCGACGAGGCACTGGACACGGACACATTGGATTACATTGCACATATTACCTGGGAAGTAATCGAAATCGTAAACTTGGCCCACAGAAACACACCCAACCGGACGACTATATAGTTTCACCACTTTTTGTAGTCACACTGACCCACAATGTCATTGCAGCATTGTCCAGCTTCTTGAACGACGTGTTGCTGCTGCCGACGAAATTGATCTGCTATAGGCAGCAGCGGCGGTCCTTCTCCATTTCTTAGAAATTGGTGAGGCAAGTCCAAATACCGGGTGCACATATTCGCGAACTATACTCCACTAAGTACTCACGCAAGTATATTACTGCCAAAATGTAGCCATCCCTCAAAACCCCAAATTCGAAAATGGAGAATCCGTCGCTCGAGCGCACGTACCGGGGCCACAAGTCTTCCGTCTCGAGCGTGAGTTTCCACCCCAATGGGCAGCAAGTGGCTTCTTCTTCCCTGGACGGCCTCGTCATGATCTGGAACTCCAAGCCGTCGCTGCGCGCCTTCCGCTTCAAGGGCCACTCGGGCCCCGTCCACTGCGTGAGCTTCTCCCCCTCGGGGGACGTGTTGGCGTCCTCCTCCCAAGACCGGACCGTCCGTCTCTGGACGCCCTCCGTGCGCGGCACTTCGGTGGTCGTCAAGGCCCACGCGGGCGCTGTACGCAGCGTCAGTTTCTCCAGTTCGGGCCGTGAACTGCTGACAGCATCCGACGACATGTCGCTCAAAGTCTGGACGTTGCCTTCTCGTCGCTTTAAATGCAGTTTAACAGGTCACAGCAACTGGGTGAGAAGCGCGAAGTTTTCGGAGGATTCGCGTAAAATCGCGTCCGGCAGCGACGATAAAACGGTGAAATTCTGGGATTCCGAGACGAAACGCTGTTTAAACACGTTGTATGAACATTCCGGGGTGGTGAACAGCGTGGCCTTTCATCCATCGGACAATGGCAACACGTTGGCGTCCGGGAGCTATGATCGGAGTGTGAATTTGTGGGATATGCGAGCGGGCAGGTTGGTGCAGCACTATAAAGCTCATGATGCAAGTGTCACGTGTGTGGATTTCCACCCGACGGGGAATTACCTGCTCTCGACGTCGCACGATGGAGCTATAAAGCTGTGGGATGTGAGGGAGGGACAAGTGCTGTATACGTTGCAAGGGCACGACGGAGCGGTGAATTGTGGGGAGTTCTCGCAGGATTGCAGGATGGTGGCGTCGGGTGGGGTGGACTCGTGTGTCTTGGTCTGGGACGCAGATCTCGACAAGTGCCTGCAGGTAGAACCTAAAGTGGCACCCAAAGTGGAAGCGAGTGGTGCTGTTCAAGAACGACGAAGTGGGGAGAAGAAGGCGGACGTTGCTGGTGGTAATGGGGACAAGGAGACGGAGAGTGTTAGTGGAAGTGAGACAGAGGACAGTCATGCCCGATCGTCTGGAGTGCCGGTGGGGTCGCCTCTACCTCCGCCGACGCCAACGATGAATCGGGTTGCGGGAGAGCGGTACTCAATGGACATGACCAACACATTGCAGCACATTGTGGGCCAACTGGAGATCGTCACGCGGACGCTGTCCGTGCTTGAGAAACGGATCTCCATCAATGAAGACCGGATCGCTGAAATGGCGAAAGTGCAGAAGGAGATACTAGAACGTCAGAAGCAGGCAGAACGACGAGCGGCGTCGTGAGGGCGAACTCAAGTTTTCAAGCACAGCGTAAACTAAAAACATGCAATGCTAATAACCTGGACGCACCATTATCGATCGATATGCTTGACTTTCGGGTTTTGTTTTCACTCCCCAAAAAAGGTATACTTCCCTCAATAAATTTAACGTTTAGTTTTGAGTGCACCACGTCAATTGGTGTACACCTATGTGTCCACACCACATTGATGTTCTTCCTTCCAAGTTCAACGTCCATTCATCGAAGTGCTGCCTAGGATCCAAACAACTGATACCAAGTACCCAAGTGTCATGGGCAAGAAGGCCGAGACGTTGAGCTGCGACGGCGACGATTGGCTCGTGGTGGGCGAGGAGGAAGCGGCGAAGCGCGGACTCGACGCTGCGTCCCCGAATCAGATGCCCGAGGGGCCTCAAGAGCTGCCGAGCGAGTCGGAATCAGATTCGACTCAGATGCCACAAAACTTTCAACTCTTCCAGGTAGAAAAACTCTTTAGAAACCTTTTTAAAAGTATTATAGTGGGTCACTGACTAAGTGACGTGACCCTCTTTCTGTGCTCTTTAAGCTGCTGGTGTGGCACAGCGGACTGGAGGAGCCCCTTGAGCTCGTGGACGAGAATCAGAAGCCGCTGCTGATGGCGGCAGATACGAGTTCCTCCATGGCAGATGTGCAGGAGAAGGTGTGGGAGACGGTGCTGACCCAGCCTCAACTCCGTGGGGTTTTCCCACAAGTGACCCGGGAGAACGTGCGAGACGCCATCCAAGTGTGCAAACGCTCGGGTGAAATGTCGTGGCTGCCTTTTGAAACGCTCACAGACGAAGAATTTTACTGCACGCAGAATTGTAGTGAGGAAAAGCTGCAGTTAACGTCACATTTGCCTGGAGAGCAGTGGACGCAGTTGCTGGTGGAGAGCAGGTTTCAAGTCCTTCGCGGCGGAGAGCTGACGGATTGGCGCCGTGGGAGGTTTTACAGTGATATTCAAAGAATGTCTGGCGGTTCCAGCTCCAGATCGGTCAAGTGGTGGATGCTATGGACACGGACAAACGTTGGTACGAGTCTCGTGTCGTGGACATGGATGCTGTCTACGTGAAGGTGCACTACCGAGGCTGGACTTCTAAATGGGACGAGTGGCTCCGTCGCACGTCAGGACGCCTAGCGCCTTTGCATACGAAGGTCTCGAACTGGCGAGCCTTTCAGGTTGGCGACGAAGTTATGGTGGGTTCGGAGGTGCCTGGAAAAAAATACCCCGAGTGGCGAAATGCTTGTGTGACGGCGTGTGATAAGGAAGACGGTCTGCTTCAGATTGAGGTGGAGATCGATGGCAAGAAGAAGTGGCTGGATGCTCAGGACGAGCTCGTTTGCCCAAAAGGTACTCATAAAGCCGTCAATGCCGGTGGGAAAGTAGCTTCGGAGGTAGTAGGACCTCCTTCTTTGCTGTTCAACTACTTTAAACGACCTGAGGAGGCGTCGCCACCCCGAAAGGTGGTCTCCGAAATCGAAGTGAACTCTATGCGTGATGCAACGCTTGCCATGCATTTAGCAGGAAGTGATGCGGGTGGTGATGAGTGGTGTGTAGTTGATGATGACGAGCAAGGCGCCGAAGCCACAGCTACCAGTAACCAAACTGATGCTGCAGTTGCGAGGAGCGATACGACTGAATCTGTAAAAAGTGATTCGAGCAGTACGAGTGCCGGACCTACGAGCGACTCAGATGAGCTATCTCCGCACAGCATTATATCGCCGTCGGTTGGTCAAATCTTTGCAACGAAGGTGGAGATACTGGATGGCCAAATTGACACAACCATTAGCGAAGAAGATGCTTGGCGCTACCAACTACACGTTGACCAGTTAATCGATGCTCGAGACACGGATAATAAGTGGTGCGCTTGGAATCATGCAATGGGTTCTCGGCTCGGCCTAACTAGAATTTTTGTTGGGTTGCAGGTATGAATCGCGCGTGGTGGCACTAAGCTCAACGCTGGTGAAACTGCACTATCGTGGCTGGACGTCCAAGTGGGATGAATGGATCGAGCGTACATCGACTCGAATTGCACCACTGCACACGAAAGTTCGCAACTGGCGCGACTTTAAGGTGGGCCATTCTGTGATGGTGGGTCGGGATGTCGCCAGGAAGGCATATCCCGAATGGCGCATCGCCATCGTTACGGCCTGCGAAGCGTGCGAGGTGGACGGTCGACTTCGAATTCAAGTGGATGTTGACGGCGTTAAGCAGTGGATGGATGCTCAAGATGAGATGCTCTGTCCTCCAGGGACGCACAAGGCTGTCAACTCGTCGATTCTCAAGCACATGGCGCCATTGTTCTAAGGCTGACGTCTTGGTAGCGTAGGGAGTTTGTCACTGTCAGCGCCGGTTGCACTGGAGAGAGCGTGGTAGCGTAGGAAAGAGTCGCTTAGCATTTGTTGAGAGTACGTTGATCTTCACTGAGTAAAACGCGACACAATCAATGTATTTCCTCTCGGATGTTTCAAGCTTGGAGGTCGATGAGAGGTTCGCAATGCATGCGCACTAAATAAATTGTGAGAGCATGCCGGTTCGTGACGGAGTGAATCTGTCTACATGTAGCGCGACAATTTGGGAAACGTTGCAACGCCATAATCACCAGATCACGGCGTGCGGTCATGCTCACAAAAACTTTAGCATCGACTCACTCGTGGTCATGTTTGCCCACGCAGCGGTGATCTCGGGTGGAGAAGCACGCGCCTCACTAGCAGAAATCCCGCGGAGCTGCAAGGTGTACGCGTCGGCATACCAACTGGGGTTCAACAAGTCATCACCCGAGTAAATTACCTTGAGTAGCCTTGTAACTTGTTGTCGTCCGGCGGTGAAGTGCGTCGAAATAAATCCCAGTCACTCCGACGACGCTGGAATGCGAACAAGTTGAGACCGCCGGATTGCCGTTCGAATTCGCGAACGAAGGTGCGCGCACGATACGTTCCTACTTACCGAGTAAACAGAAGAAACGTTTTCCACGAGCACATGCTGACCACGAAGTGTTAACATGGCGGGGTGCAGCTTGTTCCTGTGCAGTTTGTTTTGCACTATTCCAGGCAGACGTGATAATTTGTTGCAGGATCATTCACACCGTTTTGTGCTCGCACAAAAATTTGCTCTGTTCGGACTTACGGTTACCAAAACAATACCGCGCGATGAGCTGCTTCCACTGCGATAAAACTCGTACTGATACTAACGCCGAATTCGAACCAATGCATCGATGCGTGGACCGCAATACTAACGTATACTGATCACCATGTGTGCTTAATTAGCGAGACGCAGTACGCTGCCGAGGACACAGCACTGCTGGTATTACTCGAAGCGCCATCTTGACTGTCAAGGACAACTATCCACACAAGAAATATTCAACTTAGAAGTCCTCGAAATCACTTCAAAATCCCTTCAGCCTGTCGAAACTCTCTGCAGTCGCAACTGCTTCCTCACCCACATGTCCCGGAGCTCGCCGGGGTCATGACCAAGAACATGTCCGCTTTCTCCGCGTCCATCATCAGATCAACTGCATCCACAACATCCTCCACAGACCACACAACCCCGTAACTTTTCTGCACAGCGAACACCGCCTTCTCAATGGACGTCGCCAGCAGTCCCTCCCTCTCCAGCTGCCCCCATTTTTCCCCAACAACCCCTACTCCTTCTTCTTCTTTTTCTTCTCCTTCTTGATCAATGACCATCTGGCCCCCTGGCCCTGAAACCTCCGGGTGTCTCGTTCGGAATCTGCAGTACCAGCCTGACGAGATCTGCGCCTCCGGTCCTTTAATCCCCTTGAGGACCTCATTGGCTTTCACTATGAGTTCTCGTCGTCTCACGGGCAGCCCCGCGGCCTGCAACCCCGCATCCAACGCAACAATTCTCCTTCTCCGTCCTGGTTCAAGGCTGGTGGGGGCCGCGTCTCTTGCTGACGAGGGGTTCTCCTCGGCGGCGCCGCGCCACGTACTTCAGCAGCGTGCGGTACGGGATGTGCATCTCGGGACCCACGAGCGGCGCGCTCTCTCCGTCGACCACAACGCGCTCCACGGCGCGAGCTAAAGCTGCGTCGCTGTACGTTCTGCGGGTCATTTTCATTTTGAGAAGTATTGTGAATTAATTATGTCCAAATTTGCCTTTGGTGCAATTTCAGGAACCGCTGCTACAGGTATAGCTATATTTCATATAATGTATGACAATATTGTCTCCAGTATCCAAACATACTGTAGTATTATGTTCAGATACTTCTGTCCGGAAAAGAATTAACAGTTCATAAATCAATGCGTAACTAAAGAAGTAATATATGTATCGATGCCGCAAAACCTGCATTGGTCGAAAGCTTTAAGTGTGGGCTTTACAGCTCTATTTTTTCGAGTGCTTAACAACAAGCAGAACCTAAATACCACGCTCGCAGTGGAGGCACTCCACGACCCCTATAAGGTTTTTTCGCAGTGTCGCTGTTTGGTGGAATTATCAAAAACAAAAATATGATGGGAAAGTGCATCAAACTGTTGTTTCATACGACCCCACGGTTTCGCGAAAATAGCACTCCGTTTTGGTTATTTTAGCAAGCTAAGCCGTTAGGTTTTTCACTGGTTAACTTGATATACGTCAAATCAGTGTTCGAATCGCATCTGTTTCAGCCAATAGAACAAGCCTCAATATTAGACCTATGATTTATCAAACGACGTACTATGAATTAAAGAAACTGAAGTGCACCACACAAAAGATGGTGAATACCACTTTCTACCACAGCTGGCTCACATGTCAGTGCTGTCGGAGATGCACTTGACAGCAGCCCACGCCGCTGCCTATAGTGCGAGAGCTTGTAGTCGTTGTGTCCATGGTGCTTGATCACTGTTTCCATGACGTTTTGAAGCGTCAGGAAACAGTGGTCAAGCGTGTTGGACGTTGTAGTTCGGAAAGCGCGAGCTACCACTTCGCTAAGCTGGACGATTGTGTACGTTTCTTCCTGGTACTGCAGCGATTGAATCGAATTGAAGAAACCCAAATCTAAAACGTTCATATCGGGCGAACGCGCTGACTGGCACTTCATCCTGATGTCCCAGCCATCCTCTTTGCCAGCGGCAGCAATTTCCTCGTCCTTCTCGAGGACGTGGGGGCTCGCATTATCCTGCTGGATAAATATTACTCGCCGCTTTCCACCTAACATTCATATTCATATTCATAAGAGCAATTTTAGTAATGATATAGTAGCTCAACATATCAAAATAATATACCTGGCCATTTCGTCCGAATGGCGGGAAGGACCTTGGTCTTGAGCATCTTCACGTAGACTGAGCGAGTCATATTCACGCACTTCGTGACAATAGCACCCTTGGCCCGGTTGACGGACGTTCGGAGTGCGACCGACTCCTCCACTATCGGCCAGATGCTGATCTTGCCATCGAATTGGCACTTTCGACGACTGTCATAGCGTGGCCGCGCCACGGCTGCCAAGAACATAACCTTACCTATGTAGCGCTTGTTAGGTGACGAGGTGTAAGGCGCAGTCTCGTTCGCTGTCAAGTAGAACGTGTTCGTGGCCTTGTACATATTGAACCACTTCTCATCAATGTGAATCATGTCATACATGTGATGCAGTCGATACGATCTTGCACCTAGATATTATATAAAATTGGAAAAGTAAAATAATTACTATTAGTCATATCACTCACACAGATAAATACTACGTAGTACTGTTACCAATAGGCCGCTCGACGTGCACCAGCGCGTACGCTAAGCGCCTCCGCTTGTGGACCTCCGACATCGTCGGCTTCACGCGGACAGTGACCCGCTGCACCAGCTTCTTGCTGATGTAGCGCAAAAGCGTAGTCTTGGGGATATTCGTAGCGTGGGCCATGGCCCACAGAGTCTGCCGACGTCGATGGGGAGTGGCCGCAACGCAGGCCACTCGCTGAGCGATGAATGCCGATGATGCGCTCGCAGGCGGACGTCCTCGCGTAGGCGCTGGTAGGCCAAGAAGCTTCTGATTGAAGATCTTGGCGGCTTGCTGGCGGCAGCAACCAAACTTCTCTGCTGCCGCCGGCGCTGCCCCACGCTTTAAGCGGCCGTTGACGGACCGCTCAGCGAGGAACATCGCGATTGCTTGACGCGTTTCTTCTGGAATGTCTGCCTTGCACTTGGCTCGACCCATTGCTTCTTGTGTCGATACTGTCGACCGTGGCTGGCTCCTGGCTTCTTTTGTAGTGGCGACACCTCCAGATTAGTGCTGGTCGCGCATCGTACTTATTTTTATTTTTATCCAATCAATATGAACGAGGTTTTATTAGAAAAACCTTACTGTTAATTCTTTTCCGGACCGGAGAAGTACTGGAGATAATATTGCGAAAACTGGAGACAATATTGTGAAACGGCTGCTAGAGCTATATTTCATTTACTGGAGACAATATTGCGAAAAGGGCTGCTACAGCAATATTTCGTATACTGGAGACAATGGCTGCTAGAGCTATATTTCATAAACTGGAGACAATATTGTGAAAAGGGCTGCTACAGCTATATTTCATATACTGGAGACAATATTGTGAAACGGCTGCTAGAGCTATATTTCATATACTGGAGAAATATTGTGAAAAGGGCTGCTACAGCTATATTTCATAAAGAGGGTGCAGAACAGGGACGCATACTTTCACGGAAGTTTGGGGGATGGGTAACACCTCGGTACAATACACAACCTGGGACGAAAGGCACACATCAATTGAAGGGATGGGCGGTGCTGGGTCCTACGTGGGTTAAGCAGCTACATCCATTGATACCGTTAGATGAACTCACTTTTGCTTTTGCATCATCGAATCCAAACCCCTCTCTACTCCTCTACCGAAATGGACATCTTTATCGCTTCGAACACCGCCTCTTTGACACCTGCCGTCGCTCCTGCTGCTGTTGATCTCCCTTCGGAGGAGTCGCCAGTTCGTCGTGGCGGACGCCATCAAGATCATATCTGGGGCCAAGTCCTGGTTGACAACGGCATTGTGTCGAGCCTGAAGTGCGAGAAGATCACCCACGTCGGGAAGGACGCACGTGGAGCATGTGCGCTACCATTTTAGAAAGAAGTGCGTGAAGATACTAAAGACCACTCTCATCACGTCTGCCTCCCGGGACGCTTTGTCTCCTGCCAAGATTTGCGAATTTCAGCTGCGATTTGCCTTCTGAGTTTACACCACTGGCATGGCTTTCAAGAAGGTGGAGGAGAAAACTTCTTTTTTGTAATTCCCCTAGAGGTTCGCAGCCGTAAGGTCAACAATTCTCTTATATTGAGGCTCCAAGCTCTGGTCGATTCAAGGAAGCTTAACGCTCGGCCGCCAGCTGTGCCCTCGACGGTGGCGTCGCCCGCTCCACCGGCTGTGCCCTCGACGGTGGCAGAGGCTACATACGCGGTGGCGGAGACTACTTTAGTAAATTTTAATACTAATGTAGTTTCTGCTAACCCAAGTGTGCCTTCTGTAAAGCGTTGGTCTAAGGCGATGCTGCGTGCTAAAGGTTTCGACCTCACGCATCTGAAGCGTCTGCCAGCTCCACGTTCCAAGGTTGGGTTGTGATGAACGAGGGCAGGGAGGAGGAACACGAAATCACCACAAACACGAGAAACATGAGGCACTGCAGCTGTGAATTTATGCAGATCAAGGCGAAGAGGGAAGCGGTCGGCCAAGAAATCTGCTCGCTATTGGCGTCCTGTTGCTGCCACACGAATCAAGAACAAGTAGCTGAAGATCTGCGATTGAAGCAAATTTCAGCCTTACCGGTGGCCACCGCGAACTTGTTGGCCTTGGGCTGGGTGGTCGGAGGCAGCAATGGGTTCTTGGATTTCGTAGACGCCAATGCGTGAAGTGTGAGTGAAAGTGTGGTTTTAATGATGAAACAGAGCCTGTAGAGTGAACGCGTTTTCTGTTTTCATGCCTCATGTGTGTTCCGAGTTCCACTTGTCGAGCACTGATCCCAGGTGAAGGCAAAAGTGGGCGTGTGACTTGGAAACGATGCGATAAATGAAATGGTCTGAGAGAACGGAAACAATAAGTCGAGCAGTCAAGATACCGAGCGAATGAAGAGATACTTCCATATCAATAGTTTCGTATCGTGTTCTACCTTAGTCAATCGATCAACACCTTCAATTGAGTCACTGAATTCTTCGCTAATACTTGAAGTTCACGTTGTTTTCCTTCAAAAAATATCATTGGTACTTTCACTTTCGTATCGACCTTGCCACCTACTGTGAATACTTCCTCCTGATTTCATGTTTCTCGCGATGTTGCGTCCCTGCCATTTGCATTTTGCGTACCAAAAACGGAGACGAACCGGTCAGCAGAGCACCATCAATCACTTACGAGGGCGGCATCAGTTCTTTCAGCAGAATCTGCACGGCGTCGACGGTGTGTCGAGGGCTTCCAACAGTAAAGACACAATCTCGGTCATGTTCTCCGCTGGGCTTCTCGTCAATCGGCAGAACATGGCCAGCACTTTCTTGGCTGTCACCACTACCGGTCCATCAGTGGCCGAAAGGAGTTTGTCTCGAACCCACAGCAACTTGTCCGTCAAGGGGAACCTGGTCCTATGCAGACTATCCATCAACAATCCCAACCGTAACAAGTCGAACTGGCAATCCCTCACTCTAGGCAGCATATCCACCTTGTGTGACGTCTCCATATTGACGAGGTACCAGGTACTTGGAGGACAGAACGCGATATTTCTCCAGCAGATATCACCGTGACTATAGCCACTACCGTGCCATGTTTTTAACGCCTCGAGCATTGAGCGCAGCCACATGTGCACTTCGTCCACAGTTTCGGGGCGGCGGAGGAACCCCAACGGATACAGCTCCACCACAAGTTTCTGCGACATCATACAGGTTGTGGTCAGGCTGCCCACGTGTTGCAGACCTGATACCGAGATGTTCCGCGTTGCTTTCTTCAAATTCTTGTAAATGGCTGCGATCTCCATGAATTCTTGGCTGCCGGTGCAGCGATTACGCTTGATCGTCACCCGGACGCTGTCGTCGACAAGTTGCACGATCCCCCTCTTGGTTTCGTACGCTTTGAACGGTGACAAATGAGGAGGAACTGTGATCTTGGACCAGGTAGACATTGCCCCCATTAGGAAAGCCAAGTTGTAAAAACCTTTGATTAATTCCGCCGAGGGAAACCAAATTTTAGAGAACCGAGGACCGCTTGTAACACGAGGGTAACCACGTAGCTGATAGTCGTAGAGCGCTAGGTTCTTCCCACTGGTGGCGTAGCAAATGGTGTAGTTCAATTCTCCTGAAAAGAAAGAGTGACAGTTTTGCTGCTTGGGCCGCAGCGCACGGATCGTCTCGCTGATGTCTGTGGATCCGCTTCTGTCGTCCCCATAAAGCACCAAGCACCCGTTACAAAATACCGAGATGTCCGTTTGCAGCTTTGATCGTGCATTTCCAGGGTCTTTCCGTTGCACCTTCATCTCGAACCCGTTGGCTCGGCAAAGTTGACAGGTAAAGCTGAGCAACTGGTCGTAAAAGATTTGACACGAGCGCTTGGAAGCTCCTTCGCCCATTTCGTATTTGTGGGTCATGGAAAGCATGTCGATCAAGGCAGAGAGAGCGTCACAACGAAGCTCGGGGCCCTTTTCGTCAAAGAGACCGGCAGCAAGTTCTTCATCTTGCACTCGTACTCGGAACGGGAGACGGCGAGTGACCATGGAGGGTGGGGATTGGAGCCGAGGCTCAGCCAAATCTAGACCCGAATACTGCCACAGCCCGCTGAGACCAATGCCTTCTTCGGTACTTGTCGGTACAGCATTCATCTCACTGGTAGCGATCGTGTTCGACTGAGTTTTGACCAGAATGTTCACACCTTCGCATTGCCAGGTTTTGTAGTAACCGATAGCCGTCCAAGTCTCCATCACGTCCAAGTCGCCCCTGCGCACTGCTGCTAGTAGGAAATCATCCACCCCCAAGTTGTTCTTGATCTGAGTGAGGTCACCACCTCTCACACAATAAAGCGTCATGTCAGGCGGAGGAACATTCACGTGTCGGGTGCTAGCAACGACTTTTATCAATTCCCCCACAGTATCGTTGAACCCAATTTCCACCACGAATTGGTGCGCCTCTCGATTCAGATTGCGACAAATCATCTTCTCCATGGTCTCTCCAAGTCCGAAAGTGAGCGTGAAATCTCTGGAGGAAGGTTTCTGAGGTCGAAAACATCAATCATCACCATATTTCTCGGATTTTCCCAAGGTTTTTGAAAACTACTACTACGTGGTAATGGCATACGTTAGTGGAACTTTCAAAATCGGCAGAAATTGATTTATCACTTGGCTTGGCATGAACCGGGTTCGCTGTATGGAGCTTAATAAATGTTCTTCATGCATCAGGAGACTCGCATCCTTCAGCGCGGGGAACTTCGCTTTTCCTTATGGCATTCTTCTGTCTGCCGCATTTTTGGCACGCAAACGCCAAACAAGAGGTAGCCGACTTCTGCTTCATAGTCCTAAGATACCCCATGTCACCTCTAAACGCTCGATCGTTTCCAGGAGGAAGCGGACACTATTGTGAGAGCGATGGCGGCCTATGACGCTTTTCCCACTGACAGAGCTACATTTCGAGATTCGCAGTGGAGACACATCCGTGCAAAGAAGGGATTGCACGTGTATCTCCAACGGCCAAGAAGCTCAAGAACTCATGGAAGAACCGTGTCTAGCGTCTCCTGGTCTCTTCTGCCGCATTTCTCGCTTTCAACCGCTTCTTCTCCTCCATCGCTTCGTTGTTTCTATTCGTTTCCTCTTGGACACTCGTCTCCGTTCTTCTTTTCTTGCTTTAGCAGCTTTCTTCTATCGTCTGCAACGGGGACCGAACAGCTACCTCATCTTCATCTTCACTTCAACTTCAAGTTCTTGTTTGCTCTTCTTCCTTCACCTGTTTCTTATTTCTTCCCTCTGTCCACCAGTTTACGCTGATGCGTACTCGAGTGCGGCCTGCAATCCCTCCCTTTGCGCTCCATATTGTCCTTTTGGCGCTCTTCTCTCGTCTGTTTCTCCATTTCGCGCAAGTCTTCCGCCTTGCGGTGCTGCTGTTTCTCCAATTTGCGCAGTCGCGAAGACTCGCGCGCGGGCTCTTGCGGCTTCTCGTCGGTCTTGCGCTTCCGCTTCTTCGTGGGGACGCGCAACTTTGGCTCGAGGCCGAGCGACTGCAACTTGAGCCGGTTTTCCGCCATGCGGCGCAGGCGCTTGGCCTCATATGCGCCCACCGCCGGCGCCATTTTGCCCAGAATAGAGAAATGCCAAATATTTGACAAAATATGACAACTATTCGACAAAAATTGGGATAAATAGCAGATTTTCGACCACAAACTACGGATAAAGGATTTTAGCAGTTTTCGACAAAAAATCATGGAGCTCAAAAATAAATTCTTTGAGAACTATGTCATCGTGGTCTTGACACACTGTTGTATACTAGCGGGATTGAAGTCGCTATTGGTGTTGGAGCGTGGGTCGCCAAGATAACATGATGGCCACGAATCGCTCAACCAACGCTAATGCTGTGTGAGAGCACCGCAAAGTGACCCTAGCTGCACAGCACAACAACAGGTACTGCCGACATCCCAGAATCTTCGAGAGAAAGTAAGCGGGAATCGCTCCGCTAATGACGGCGCGAGACCTCAATCGCAGTGAGGAACCTTCCGTTTGTACAGTGTCTATTGGAACGAGATTTTGAAACGTAGTGAGGTGAACGATGTACGACGTGACGTTCAACGTGATAACAGCCAGTACACGTTCGTGATGTCGCTGTGAATTCGATGGTCGAATCGACTTCTCGCCTCGCCACACCGAACTCGTCACGCTAGTCGATTACGGCTTCAAAGTACTGAGGCAACTCTAAAGAGCTCGACTGTCTCCTATTTTCAGTCTGGGCATTGAATTGTAGCGTCCGAGATAAAATTCTCACTCCTACTTGACAAATGTTTGGGCAATATAGAGGACCTAACGTCTGTACGTGCGTTGCTTTTGTACAATTGCACACCAATTTGCAGAGTTACACCGAAATTGTTCGTGTTTTTCGCTTTTGAACCGGAAAGCCTAAGGCTTCCTGGTGATTGGCTTAGCCTTGGCCAAAACCCACCGTAAGCGGGATAGGATACAGTATCAACTTGATATTATACTGGGAATACCGGGATGGACAGCCCTCACTGGATTAATTGCGTGACTGCGTAAGCGTAACCATTCTACATTCAGCCAACATTCGTGCTACATCGGTAACCGAGCATCACCAAACTAACTGAAGCTGCAGCACGCGCGATATTCATGGGTATGTGCCCCTTCGGGGCACATACCCATGAATCACGCGGGCTGCAGCGTGAAGACAGTAACAAACACGATGATTTTATGGTATTCCCAGCTAAGTCGAAGACGATCTATTATAGTTATCGAGATAGCAACATGAAAAACGGCTCTCGGAGGTACTTCCGCATACAATCTCAAGATTGGGAACGCTAATTGTATCTCTCAATTGTCAAAGTCACGGCAGCACAACGTATTTTGCCTGCTTTGGAGAGAAGGCCAGGATGAAGTACAGACTGCCGAAAGACGCGTTTCATGCGGTTAAACTGTCCGTAGAGGAGCAAAACTCCTTGATCCTGGAAGCCGAGACCGTGGTGAGAGAGACTATTGCTGCAAATGAAGCTTTTCTCGAGAATGATGCCATTTTTCAGGATCCGCAGTGGAAATCGGTTCGCGAAAAAGAGCATCTACGCGTGTATTCTCAACGCCGCAAGTCGAGAAGAAGCTCCAAAGCACAGAGTGATCAGTCACCGTTTTTACCTGGTGGAACTCGACGCTTGTCCAAGTGCGATTCAAGATACCGCGGGCTGGAAGAAAGCAGTACAAATATCGAGTCGTCAATGTCAACTTACTCGGCTGTCTCTGAAAACAGCATCATGGAGAAGATGAAACCCGCAAATGTTCCTCTCATGGCAGTGCACGGAACCTTGGACGGAAACCTGGACGACTGTCTGTTTGGATGTCTTGCGTCCACGGACGAAGCCTGGAGGCTACGCAGTTCTCATCTTCGCGACCGTCTCGACGACTCCAGGATTATTGCAACCATCAAAGGACCCAAGAGAGACGACCCATTCCGTTTTCTTGGGGTCAAGTGGTTTGCTCAGAAGAATCCCGCAATGCTTTCAAGTATCGTGCAACAAAGAGACTTTCTCGTCGTGGAATGCTCGGGTCTGACGCATGACTCGGAGGGTGAGAAGGTTGGGTACTTTTGATCCACTCCATCAAGGTACGGGACGTTCCGGAGTTTTCCGACGTTCATCTGGTTCGGGGAACGATGAGTTTCTGCTCCATCTTCCGCCAGAGTAGACCCGGGAAAGTCACAGTTCACAGTCTCGGCTTCTTCAATTCCCGCGGTGGATATCCAAGCCGAATGGCAATTGCTGGTACCACAGAAGCTATTATCAGTTTTGCTTCCGTTGTAGACTACGCGTACACCAAGAAACTCATGTGGCTAATGAGCCATAAGGACAGCCAACCCGGACCGGTGGATACGAAGGCTTGTTATTGTCAGGCGTGTGGCAAAGGTTTGACCAAGTTTTTGCGCTCAGGGTCCAGTGGGTCCTGTCGAATTTGCTGCCTAGTGGTTTGTGCAAAGTGCAGCGTTATCAAGAAGATGACTGTGGACATCTCGGACACGGGTGTTGTCCAGCAGTGCTCTTTTCGTTTCTGTTTGGGCTGTCTCGTCAATGCCAAGCAGCAACCTTCGTCAAAAATGGTCTTCAGTGACACCGGAAGATCTCGACGAGAAGAATTACCAACAGCATCCAAGTCGCGATTGATACCGGAGCGTCAGCAAGCTCTTGACGATTGGATCGACGAACCGTGTTCAGGCAATCAACGTGCACAGACGCGCGTCCGTCAACGCATGAATTTCGCTCGCACCAAGTATCCTGAACAACGGAAGATATCGGAGAACAGCGACTTTCAAACCAAAGCAGCTCAGTCGCTACCAGTTCACGACGGGACACCTTTTCCGCCACGTATTGATGCAACGCAGAGCATGCGCGGCTTCCGGCCTCGGGCGCATAACAAACCGGTGCACGAGTACCTAGATGACTTTAACATTCAAGCAAGAGGGTACTAGGTAGCGATAAAATTCAACGATCGCAACGAGATTCGTCCCCAAGTTCTGATATCCGAAGTGACTGCATTGGATCAGTTAGATATCGGCGCATTGTGAGCATCAATTAGCTGCACCGGTGCCGGCCTTACCAGAACATGAGCTTTACAAGTCGGTGTAATGCTTAGCCGCTAATGTCTGGGGCAAAACTTAAGTGGCGGTCAATTTACAAAAGTCGCTAAGGCTTCGAGCATGGATGCCAGTGAAGGTTGCTAAGCTCCACCACAACGAAAACTTCTTATCTTCCTGACATCAACCGGTCACGGTACAAAGTGGACACTGCGTGCCTCCCCATCATAATCCCGGCACATCGTGCATACAAAACTCCAGTCACTTGAAAATTCGTGAACATTTTCCTACGCATTCTCATGTCGCTCACGGCTCTCAAGGGATCAACACCTCAAGACGCTCAACTCGATCTTCGTCAGTCTCGAAAAACACATCGAGCAGACGTATCAAAAAGTTATGAAAGTGCTTCCTCTCCTGCTCGTGGCCATTGTGGCGCTTTCCAGCGTCTCGGCTGCATCAACTTCCACCTCTTCTTCCACTTCCGTCACGTCGTCTTCAACTGGCAGCACGTCGACCACCTCAGAATCTTCGGCCAGTACCAGCTCAAGTACCAGCACCAGTAGCAATGCCAGCGGTTCCGAGTCGGACTCAACTTCGGGTTCGTCGGATTCCGCCACGTCCGACTCGGCCGCCAGTGGCTCAAGTTCCGCTTCGGATTCGACCTCCGCGTCCGACTCGTCCACTGCTCAGAGCAGTTCTGGCTCGTCCGAGTCGTCGTCGGGGATCACGGGCAATTCCGGGGAGCAATTGCGGCTCGATCGGGCTCTGCTCTGTCCAGTTCGGACGCCATGCCACAAGTCACGAGGTCTATTGCCACCGTCGCGACGGTCGTAGGTGCGGTCGGGCTCTACTTCTTGTAAATTTGACGGATGGAGTGCAATAGGCGCTTCTAATACATCGTCCTGGTGCAGGATACAACTGTAAAATGCAGCTAAAGTTACATCGAAACAGCAACTTCCGATGTATTTCCTTTACGATGATCCCAGCTCCAAATCCTCTTTCAATCAATTCTATTGTTCATGAACAGGTCCCTAGTAGTTTCCACGGAGTCGGATACCACGCGAGGTCATCGCTTTTTCAGCGTTCTCGACACGAGCTGTCCGAGACTTTGCACCAGTAAAAGATAACGATCTCTTCTCGCCATTGTTGCTCCTTCCAAGATAGCTGGATCGGGTGAAATCAGCCACTTCGTCGCTCTGTTGATAGGCACGAGTGCTTGAGCGAACGCTTGAGTAGGACTGACTCGCCCAGCCCGGTTGTTGTCGAACGCTTGAGTAGGATTGACTTGCCCAGCCAGGTTGAGGCTGCTGCCGAACACTTGAGTAGGATTGACTCGCCCAGCCCGGTTGAGGCTGCTGCCGAACGCTCGAGTAGGACTGACTCGCCCAGCCAGGCTGAGGTTGCTGTGGTATCGATCGAAAGCCAGCGTAGGATGCCGCAAGTTGCGCTCTACCAATGGGCGAACCCTCCGACAGGCTGTAAAGCTCACTTAGTGTAATATCCCACGCAGATTGCTTCTTAGCAGTAAGCAAACAGCCCAAGCAGAACCGGATCGAGCTCTGCTTAGCCGTGCCGTTGTCCGAAACGTGTGCAATCATCTTCTTGGCCACACTGCACTTCGCGCAGAACATTTGACAGCAGATCCGACATGTTCCACCTGATCGAGAGAGCGAGAACTTCTTGAAGCTCTTCGCACAAGCCGCACAGGAAGTCGAGGGAGTGTTCCTCCCAAATTGACCGCCCTTGCTCTTCATCATCCACGCGAGTTTCTTGGTGTAGGCATAATCCACGACGTTCACAAGGCTGAGAAACCCATCTGCTGCATGAGCAACCGATACCCGACTCGGTATTCCACCGCACGAATCGAAGAAGCCAAGACTGTGCACTGTGAGTTGACCAGGGCGACTTTGACGGAAAATACTGCAAAAACTCATTTTTCCGCGCACGACGCCCATGAAGGAAAGCTCCGGCACATCCAGGATCGTCACCGAGTGCATCAAAAACCCGACTCTCTCACCTTTTGAATCACGAGTAAACCCCGAAGCTTCCATGATGAGGAAGTCTCGCTGCTGCATCATGCTCGAGAGCACAGAGGAGTTCTCCTTTGTGAACCACTTGATACCGAGAAACCGGAACGGGTCTTCTTGAATCGAGCCGCGGATAGTTGCGAGAACTCTGGAATCTTCAAGCCGTTCGCCGATGTTCATACTACGCAATTTCCACGCGTCGTCGGTAGATGCCAAGCAGCCGAACATACAGTCGTCCAACGAGCCGTCCATTGTTCCGTGTAGAGCCATCAGATGAACTCCCGACGGCTTCATCCTCTCCATGATCGAGTTTTCGGTAAAAGCGGACGTCGACTTGGACTTTGAAGTCAACGCTGTCTCCCTCTCGGCGCCAATCTCGCAACCACCTTTGACACTTTTTTCATGGCCTAAATATCTGGAATTGGCCCACGATGTGCTTTGGATGTTACGAAGAGATGACTCGTCCCGGTACGGATCATTATTTCTCCTGGAGTTTCTTCCGGACTTGCGACGCTGACAATACACCCGTAGACCTTCCTTCTCGCGAACAAGTCTCCAGTCCGGGCTCTGAAAGGTGTGGTCGCTTTCCAGAAAAGCTTCGTTCGCTTCGATGGTCTCCCGAACCACACTGTCTGCTTCCTGGATCAAGGCGTCTTGATGTTCGGGGCCAGCTTCACTTCTCCAAAAGCGTCTTTCGGCAGCTTGTACTTCATCTTCTCGAACAAAAGTCAAAAGTACTTGTGGTGCTGTCTGTAGTCGTGACGACGGAAGGACATTCCCAATCCTACGATCCTTTGCGGGGACGTACACGGTGCAACAGTACTTTTGTACTGTACCTCGGAGAGCCGTTTACCGCATCGTCAAACTCGAGAATAAAATGGCGTTGTGCTGCGTTCTAAAGTACAAGATCAAGTGAAGGCCGACGCAATGCCAGTAAGTTTTTCCCTCGGAGAGCCGTTGAAAGCTGCCCGCACTGCATTATTTTGCGTCGTTGATTTGAGATTGCCAACAAATTGAAGTCCGACAGGTGACAGGTGTACATGTAGAACTTCACCACCGAAAACAAATACATGTACAGTAATGTGCGTGAATAAGCAACGGGTGCAAAACATATAACCTAGTAAACCTTATACTCTAGTTTTGGCACATCGGTTTGCACGAACTTGTCTCTTTATATACACTGTCAATTACGATGTATATCAGAGGTTGCTTATTCACGCACATTACTGTACTGTAGTAATGTGGGGCTCAGTATGCCGACTCTCGAGATTGGATGAGGACGTTACCAACGCAGCAAAAACGGGAGGTTCGTGGAAATGTCCTCCGTATCTGCGCAGGGACACTTTCAATTGAACGTCAAAAAGAACGGGAGCTGATGACCGCCACGGCGACAGGAAACGGTAGTCGGGTTGAAACTTTGGTGCTCTGCGGAAAAATGTCTGACACGGAGTTCCAATGCTGCAGCTTTCGACTCACTTTTGATGGAGGACTTTTGATGGAGGTCGTTGCTGTCCATCGAAATTTCGTGCACACGTTTTCCAGCAGAAAACATATTTTGTTGTTGTTACTAAAGTAAATGACAACATGACTTTGTACTTCACTTTTAGTTTGTGGTGGGGAATCTTGCGCCCCTCATACTCCTTGGTTCTCGCGTTACTTCATCGGATAAAGGTGACCACGATTCAAACCTCGGGGTGGCAATTGCGCCGTTCTAGCATCTCGGGGTGTCAGAACTCGGCCGTTGAGTTGAGCGCGACTTAGGTTGGACGCTCCTTCTCTTCGTTGATGTTGGTACTCGGAGTAGGATCGTCCTTTCGGCGGAGACGGCGCTGAGTTCAACTGAGACTGTGGTGTAGACGGTGGCGCAGATCTAGCAACAGCTTTGGATGAGACATCGACGTTGCCCAGCACCATATCCCACACAGACTGCTTCTTCGCTGCAGACAAACACACCAAGCAGAAACGAAAAGAGCACTGCTGCACGGAGCCAGTGTCCGACACGTGCACCGTCATCTTCTTCACCACACTGCACTTCCCACATATAGCTCGTCGGCAAAGGCGACAAGCTCCTCCCGACCCCGACGAAGACAATGAGAACTTGGTCAAGCTCTTGTGGCAGGATTCACAACAAGTCGACTGACTCTCCGTCTTCATAGAGCGATTTAGCGTGTTCCTCATGAGCCACGCGAGTTTCTTGATGTACGCGTAGTCGACAACGCCCGCACAACAGATCGCAGCATCCGCGGCGAGTGACACCGAGATTCGATCCGGGACATCACCACGCGAGTCGAAGAATCCGAGAGTGAACACTTCGACTTTGCCTGGCCCTCCCTGGCGAAAGATGTAGCAGAAACTCATTTTTCCACGCACGATGCCCATGTCGGTGAGCTCAGGGACGACTCGCAGCGTCACCGAGTGCATCAAAAGTACCCAACTCGCTCGCCTTTCGAATCCTGAGTAAGCCCCGAAGCCTCCAGGATGAGAAAATCTCGCTGCTGCACGATACTGGACAACACTGCCGGATGCTCCTTCGCAAACCACTTGATACCGAGAAACTGGAACGGGTCACGTTGAGTTGGACCCCGCAGAGTCGCTAGAACCCGAGAATCGTCGAGTTTGTCGTTGATGTGGGAGCTCCTTAACTTCCAGGCGTCGTCTGTAGATGCGAAACAGCCATACATGCAGTCGTCCAAATTGCCGTCCACAATCCCGTATAACGCCATAAGAGAGACACCCGATGGCTTCATCCTTTCCATGATGCTGTTCTCGCCAAAAGCGAGCGAAGAAGACGACGAATCTTTGTTGGAAAATGGTCTCCTCTCTCCAGATGAGGATGACCCACCACTTGACCAGGAAGCCCCTGGAGTTTTGGAACATCTACTACCGGTAGACCTTTGGCGAAAGACGTGCAACCCCTCCTTCGCGCGGATGTGGCTCCACTGCGAGTCTCGAAACGTTGCTCCGTCAGCGAGAAAAGCGTCATTGGCCGCCACGATCTCTTTCACAACGGTGTCCGCTTCCTCTATCATAGCATCTTGCTGTTGTTGGGACAGCTCGACATCAGGAAAGGCATTTGGGGACAGCGTGAACTTCATTTCTTGATCGCTTCCACGCCAACGCAAATTCGTTTGTGGTCTCCAGCGGCAGAAACCCGTAACTTCCTAATCCTGGTAAGCTCTTGGTGTCTCAGGTGTTGTTGCTCTTGAACAACTCAGGATAATCAAGAGGGTGTAGAACCTCAAAGCATTGAATCTCTCTTGGAATCCAGAAGAAGGATTGCATGTGCAGGCGGACGGCTCATCAAACGTTTCCGATTTGAATTCGCGTGGGTTGGCAGGGTCGGAAATGACATCCACGTGAAAACATCGCTTCATGGCTTCTACATGTACATGTAGTAAAAGCGGAGGAAACACTACCGGTATCGTCATGACTTTTTGTGGTTGGTGGAATGCACGCGCACATCTTGAGGATTGCACTATGGACGTAGCGAGGTAAGGCTCGGGCAACAATCAACAACCTTTTTCTCAACCTCAACTCGTTAGCTAATTACCGTCACGCGATCCCACTGGGATTCCCAGCATGAACACGCACATAATTTCCGACCTTCCCAGTGAATTATTTCATCCTCGCCGCTCAAATATTTCCGTCAACCTTTTGGTTTGCCCAAACGAATAATATTTGACTTCTCCATCATTGCCATCAGCCGATACACCAAATGCTCTGCATTTAGCGTCGTCGGGAGGGTGCATCTAATCCAGAGAGACGCCATTTCACAACAATAACATATCTTTCAATCATGGGCTCCGAGTGGGAAGAAGCGTACGACGAGGTCTCAGGCCGCGCCTACTACTTCAATCGGCTGTACGTAACACCAACGTCTCGATGCAGTTGTGGATCCAGTAAACTCACCATTCCTTTCGTGAAAAACAAACAGCACCGGAGATACGTCGTGGACGCTTCCAGGTGAAGCCACGTCAGAAGTTGGCACCTCTGGAACGGACAGTGTTTGGCAGCAGAGCTTCGATGAAGCTTCGCAGACCACATACTACTACAACATCCACACTGGCGAGACGTCTTGGACACTTCCCGAACAAGTCGAAGAAGAGGTCGACCTCTCCTACCTGATATTCGCCGTAGTCCGTTTGCAGTCCATGTTTCGAGGTGCAAAGACCGCAAACGAGTCCGTCGACTCGTGAGAGCTCAGTACCAATGCATCATTGATCCAGACTCGGGGAAAACACTGTACACCCATCTGAGTTCCAACACTTCATCTTGGACGAAACCTGCACTGTTCGGCTCACTAGGTATCCCTGACGACGGTGGAGAACCGGAAGAAGAAGAAGACGACGACGACGATGACGACTTCGAAGGGTTCCAACAGGACGCGGCGCGAGATGCCGAAGAGGAAGAAATGACAGCGTCACTCGCTGAAAACGAAGGTGAAGAAGTGGAACTGGACGAAGCGACAAAGCGAAAGTTGCGTCGTAAACATCCGCGATCCAAAGCTCAACAGGTCGTCGATGCAGCTGAAGACGCTGGAGAACAGGCTCAGACACTTGATATGAGTGGCATCGACGCTTGGAAACTGTCGTCGCGCATCTGGAACTTGCAGTTTCTAAAACAACTTGTGCTTTCGCACAACTGCTTGACGCGAATTCCGTCCGGGATCCAGGATTTAATTCACTTGGAGGAGCTCGACGTGAGTTTCAACCAGCTCACTCGACTTCCATCCTGTCTTCAAACGACGACAACACTCACCGCGATTCGAGCGTCCCATAATCTGATCCAAACATTCTCACCAAAGTTGTGGAAGCTGCGCGAGATTCGCCATTTCGATCTCTCACACAACCGACTCAAGGAGCTGCCGTACGTGGAAGGAGATCTGAAGCTGCTTCGAGAAACACGAGAATGGCAGGTTGGTGTCGGGCTTCTGGCTCGACTTGAAGTGTTGCTTTTGAACGACAATCGGCTCGTCGAAGTGCCGAAATCCATTGAAAAGTGTGGTGACCTCACGCTACTTGACTTGTCCAACAATGAACTCACGTCACTTGGTAATGAAATCCCAGCTTTGATCTCCCTGCAGAAATTGGTGCTTCACCACAACGCTGTGCGGGTGCTACCGGAATCTATTGGCAGCTTATCCAGCTTACAGGACCTGGACGCAGCTCATAATCGCTTGATAACAGTTCCAGAAAGCATCGGAGCACTGCACAAGCTAGAGAAACTTTTCTCTTTTCCAACAATTTGAAGCAGCTTCCCATGGAGTTCGGAGCGCTGAATCAACTTCGTCATCTGGATCTCGATCGAAACCCGAAGCTCATCAATCTCGAAGCCTTCTTCCGCCAGCTCTCCAGTATCTCCTTCTTTTCTGCATCGTCCTGTGGAATTGCCGCCTTTGAGTCTCTGGACTTCCTCAAAGACTCACCAGTCCAAACACTGCGCTTGGGACAAAACGCGCTGCTGGAGTTCCCGTTGCTCATCGGACACGCTGCCATGCAAGATACTCTCCAGGAGCTCGTGCTAGCTGGCAACTACCTCAATCAAGTACCTTTGGCAGTATTGCTGTACTGCAGCCAACTGAAGCACTTGGATCTCTCCAACAACTCGTTACGCGTTCTCCCCACTGAAATCGCTCACCTCCGACGACTGGAAGTCTTGTATCTTACCACAAATGCGCTGTCAGAGCTTCCAGACGAACTCACACAGCTACCGCGTCTTCAAGAGCTAAAGTGCGACCACAACGAACTGGAACTTTTGCCACTGCGTATCGGAAACCTGAAGCAATTGACCCAGCTGAACGTGTCGTTCAACCGACTGGAATCGCTGCCAACATCTCTGATGGATCTAACGAAGCTCCAATCTCTGTATGCCAGCGACAACTTGTTGCCTGCCACACCTGCAGTGATTTCTCGCATCAAATGTTTCTGTGCGTTCTCCAACAATCCGTTCACAGCTCAGCAACTGCAGCAACGCCAGGAGAGACGAGAGCGGCTTGGTCTTGCGTCGAAACTTGTTGACACTGGAGAATTCGAGAAAGCTGAAGATCTCTTGACGCAGTTGATAAACGACCTCGAGACGCTTCCGTACATTGGGCAAGAATTTGAAACCCCACTGCTGCATTATAAGCGCGGACTGTGCCGCTATATGCTTGTACGTTCGCAATATGTGGCCACTGCATTCCCATCTGACGCAGCTCTGTGGCATTTCCTTGTGTTCTTACACAGCTGAAGAGAGCAAGACAGGTGATTGATGATACTTCGCTTGTCATCAGCACGTGCGAACACGAAATGCACGGAGCGGAGTTGGTCCACGCTCGTCAACATCAACTCAAGGCGAAGCTTGAAAAAGTTCACGAGGAGCGTCCGGAATCGCCGACACACCAGTCGGAGAGTAACAACGTCCAGCCTCTAGAATCAACGAAGGAATCGTACGCGCAAGCTGTAAATTTGCGCTCCCAAGCAAGACGGAATCGTGAGACGTTCGCCAGCGGAGCGCTCCAAGACCTGCAAGTCGCTATTGAACGCGAGTGCATTGAGCTCGCGACAGTATTCCACCTCAAGGGCCTTGTACATATTGCGCTGCACCAATACCCTCATGCCGTCGACAACTTGACCAAGGCGCTAGTAGCTGTCCATGCCCCACTTCCCGAGAGCCCAGACAACCAACAAGAAGTCATCGCTGAAGAATTCGGGCATCCGCTAACAATTCCCGAATCTAGTATCAGTCTTTTCTTGCGTCGTGCGGAAGCGTATCGTGGACTTGGCCAACTCCCATCCGCCATTGCTGACTTGCGCCACGTCATATCCCGCTACCTGATCCAGCACGACAGGATGGCCGTTGCAACACTGGAGAGTGAATACGTCCAGGCATGGGAAGCAGAGCAAGCTGGCTACTCAGTGGACGATTCTGCTCTACTCCGAGCCTTCAACATCGAAGCTGGTTCGGGGCTTGCTCGACGACCCGAAGTCATCGATATTCACGCTGAAGCTCTGACCGCAGCCACTTCCAAGAAAAAGTAGGCTCTCAGAAGACCACCAAGCGTCTACCATCAGCTGAACGCTTCCGACTTGAGTGCGAAGCGCACAGTGAGGCGCTTGCAGCTCAACAAAAACAAGCTCGAGCTCCGTTCGAAGAGATCAGCACCCGTAGTCGCAACTTTCTGGCTCGAGCTCGCGACTTCAAGCGCGAAATCCGCGCCAATCTGCAGATGGAGATGGAGGAGACACGGCAGCGTAACGTGGAGCGAGAAATCGCGCGCGAAAACGAGCGACGCCGTCTCGAGCAGCAGCGTGAAGTGGACGAACGCATGGTCATGAAGTACGAAGACGAGTGGATGCACTGGTTCCTGAGTGAAGAGCTGAGACTTGAAATCGAGCGTCAACGGCGCGCGGACGAGGCCCAAAGACGCGCCGACGCCAAAGTCGCGTACGCCGCGAGATTGTCCAAGCGCGGCGGGAAGCGACAGGCTGCGGGCCGCGGCAAAGACAGCTCCAAACGCTGAGCAAAACACAAAAACAACTCTAACAGGTAAGTGCAGGAATCTCACCACTGAACCTGCACACAACAAAAAAAATCTACTGGTTCCAGTGTATTATCTGCCCGCATCTGCCACACTCAACACAGTTTTAGCCGTCCAAGACCTCAAAAGGCTCGAGAAAACCCACCTCCAACGGCTCAAGACTGGTCCAGTGGGCGGTTGAAGCCTCCTCGACGGTTCATGTACTGCCGGTACTCTCTCTGGTCTCTTTGCGAGCAGTTCCCACCGCTGCGCTCTTGTGGTTCTCGTCCACCTCCTTCCCCTTGGTGGTCTCGAAGCCTCCGAAGCCCAGCAAGAGCTTCATCTGCTCCTCTTCACTTAGGTGCGACAGAGTGTTCACCTCCTCGTTTGGCTTGGTCTCCTCCTCCAGCTTGGTCGCCCTACAAAAACAAGGTAGAACCGTTCTACGTTAGTTCTACCGTTCTTATTTACTCGTTCTACCACTATACTCGTCGTTCTACCTGTCAGTTTCCGTCGTTCTACGTGAGGTAGAGCGGGACGTAGAGCGACGGCCACGAGACCTGCTCCTGGACCTGCTGCGACTGTAGGAGCGACGCCGTCGTCGTCTCTCGGGGCTGCGACTGCGGCGGGTGCGGCCCCTACGGCGTCCGCGGGATGGAGAACGCGAGCGGGAGGTAGAGCGAGAGGTAGAACGACCACGGCGACGGGCGTGCGGCGACGAGTCCCGGCGGCGGCGACGCCCCAAGCTGTCCAGGGAGCTGCTGCGGCTTCGAGCCATTTTTTGACAATAAGGCAGTGCGATTGTTTGGATACTGATGACAATATTGTGAAAAGGGATGCTACAGCTATATTTCATATAATATGTGACAATATTGTCTCCAGTATCCAAACATATTATGTTTAGATACTGGAGAGAATATTGCGAAAACTGGAGAAATATTGTGAAACGGCTGCTAGCGCTATATTTCGTTTACTGGAGACAATATTGTGAAAAGGCTGCTAGAACGTGCATAGGCTATTTCAGCCAATCACGACATAGTTCACAGGAGTCCCAACAATTTCCCAATTGTTTTGGGAATGTAACGAATAATGTCCGATACAAAACACAAGTGTAAATATCACATTACAAATATTTGTCCACAAATTCCCAAGACAACTCTTGCCCTCGCTGCGCCTGTACTGCTCGATTCAGTTGTCGGAGTACTTCCCGATGGACACACCGAACGCTCTCTCGTCGTGTCGAATCCTCAGAAGCAGAGCCACGTCGACTTGCCCGGCTTCCAATTCTGTAACTCGTTTCTGTAGCTGGAGGTCGACTTGTCCAGCTTCCAATTGTGTAACTCGATTCTGTAGCTGACGGTACAGCTCGGTGAGCTTTGGCTCGGTTGTCTCTGTAGCGCTTCCCGAGTCCGAGAGGTCTCGGATCTCCTGCTCTTCGTCGTCCTCCTTCGTAGCAGTCTTCCCATCGAGGCCGTGTCGCTTCTTGAATCGGACGGCCCAGCCTGCAGTCACCGTGTCCGTACTACCTTGACTTGCGAGGATGTCGTTAGCTTCTTGGCGCAGGGCGGATGACATCATGAGCGGGTCGGCCGTGGCTGCAAACGTCTATAAGTCCATACGGCGCTCCGTCGCATATCCAGCAATGGTCTCCAGCAGCGCTTTCTCCAATTCAGGGTTGTGGGACTGCTGCACGCGTTTCGCATTAGGGTTGCTACACGCCTGGTGTTCCTGTCGGGACAGGATGTCACTCATGGTTGACGCCCCGATCGTTACACCGTAGCGGCCTTGTGCCCAATAGCGAAGCTGCTCTTGGGTCATGCCGGAGTGCATCCTCTTCTCCGCGCGGATCTCGTTCTTCTGGAAGATCGTCAAGACCGTCCTAGCCGCAATGGAGGAGCAAGTTGCTTTTGAGTTGCAAATTTCCTTTTGGTTGAAGCGCCCTAAAGGAAGACAGCGTTAGCCGTAGAAAAATGATTGGGCTATGAATTGTGAAATGAATCGTGAATTGGCTCTGCCTGGCTCTTTAATTAAATTAAAGAGTCATCACGGGGACAGGTGTCACGGCCGTCAAATCTTAATGGGGTCCCACTAAATTGGAGTGTATTTATGTTACTGTGGTAGTACTCCGCCAAAATTTAGTTGGCGGTTGGAAAATTAACATGGGTAGCCTAATTCGGAGTAAAATATGTTTTATTTTTATTTTGGGCTGCTAACCCTCATATTTTTACTCCACCACCGGCGTCGCTCTCTCTCTCTCTCTCTCTCTCTCACACACTTCCACTCCACCTCATGAGCACCCGACGTATCCAGCGTGAGGCTGATGCACGCCGAGCCCGAGCCCTCCGCGCAACGGCAGAAGGTGCAACCGATTCGCCAGACACACCGCCGGCACGTCTGCCACTAGTAAAGGGAGATATAATTTGTCACTAGTGTGGGATTCCTGTTGGTCTACTTTTCTGCTTGGTTACTTTGGACGTATTGAGCAAGCTTTGGACTCACGAGGACAATGTCTGAATTGAAAAATGACGACGGCAGCGGTGTTGCGCTCGACTTTGAAGCTGGTGGTGGTGCTGCAGAAGACATCTTGCGCAGAATTGAAAGCCGCCCCAGCGGTTCTCGCGACAACCACGTGCAATTCGTCAGGAGCGCCCAGACGACATTTTGCGCAGAATAGAGCACCGCAACCAGCAGTTCTCGAGACAAGATGGTGACATTCGACAAGAGCAACCAGTTGACCTTTTGAGCAGAATTGAGAGCCGCGTCCAGATTTTTCGGAGCCAACGTGGCGGTATTCGACAAGAGCAACCAGATGATACTTTGCACAGAATTGAGAGACGCGCCCAGCAGTTCAACGTGGACAAACCTCTGCAACGTATAACAAACGTCATTTCTTCTCGTGGGGAACAGAACAATGACGACGACTCTCGTTGTACCGGATTTCGATTTTGACTGTGGAGTGATGGATGTGGAGGATGGCGTTTATGATATTGGTTCTGGAGACATCGGCAACAGCGCAGGTGTCGCCACCACTGCGGACCAAGGTAGCGACGTCGAAAGTGAAAGTGCCAACGAACAAGACGAATATCGTGGTGCAGCACGGATCGATATGTCTTCTTCTTCGAGCGCGGACGACATATTGGTGCAGCAGCATCGAAGCCTGCAAACCCTATCGCAGCCCCAGCGCCGGTTGCAGCAAGCACACCGGCCCCTGCGCCATCTCAAGCAGCTCCGTCAGGTTCGCTGTTCGGGCCACCAGCAGGAACGCCGGCACCTCTTGTCCAGCCGCAAATTGATAGCTCGGATGAAGAGAGCGAGGCGGGTTTGTTCGGGTCGGCTACCACTAGCAAACCTCGTGTTTTCGCCACGGACGAAGCGCCGAAGCAGCGACCGTCGCTGTTTGCTGAAGAATCGTCAACAAGTGAGGACTTGTTTGGTGGAAACGGTACCCCCAAGCGCCGGATCAGCAGCAAACGCCTCACCCCACAGCGATCAGATTCGTTTGGCTCTTCCTCGTCTGCTCCAACCCAAACAAGACCACGTGTGCTTAGAGACTCGAGTGACTCGGATGATGGGGTCTGTTTGGTGCTGCGCCTGTGAGATCTGTACCAACCCCGACGCCGGCTCCTATTGCAGTACCCACACCGGTTGTGGCTACTCCCGTACCTCCTGCCAGACCTTTGATTAATCGTCAAGTGTCCTCGGACGATGATAGCGATGACTGGAGCGATGATGATGGTGGACTCTTTGGTGCAGCAGCATCGAAGCCTGCAAACCCTATCGCAGCCCCAGCGCCGGTTGCAGCAAGCACACCGGCCCCTGCGCCATCTCAAGCAGCTCCGTCAGGTTCGCTGTTCGGGCCACCAGCAGGAACGCCGGCACCTCTTGTCCAGCCGCAAATTGATAGCTCGGATGAAGAGAGCGAGGCGGGTTTGTTCGGGTCAGCTACCACTAGGAAAGACTGGAGCGATGATGATGGTGGACTCTTTGGTGCAGCAGCATCGAAGTCTGCAAAACCTATCGCAGCCCCAGCGCCGGTTGCAGCAAGCACACCGGCCCCTGCGCCATCTCAAGCAGCTCCGTCAGGTTCGCTGTTCGGGCCACCAGCAGGAACGCCGGCACCTCTTGTCCAGCCGCAAATTGATAGCTCGGATGAAGAGAGCGAGGCGGGTTTGTTCGGGTCGGCTACCACTAGCAAACCTCGTGTTTTCGCCACGGACGAAGCGCCGAAGCAGCGACCGTCGCTGTTTGCTGAAGAATCGTCAACAAGTGAGGACTTGTTTGGTGGAAACGGTACCCCCAAGCGCCGGATCAGCAGCAAACGCCTCACCCCACAGCGATCAGATTCGTTTGGCTCTTCCTCGTCTGCTCCAACCCAAACAAGACCACGTGTGCTTAGAGACTCGAGTGACTCGGATGATGGGGTCTGTTTGGTGCTGCGCCTGTGAGATCTGTACCAACCCCGACGCCGGCTCCTATTGCAGTACCCACACCGGTTGTGGCTACTCCCGTACCTCCTGCCAGACCTTTGATTAATCGTCAAGTGTCCTCGGACGATGATAGCGATGACTGGAGCGGTGATGATGGTGGACTCTTTGGTGCAGCAGCATCGAAGCCTGCAAACCCTATCGCAGCCCCAGCGCCGGTTGCAGCAAGCACACCGGCCCCTGCGCCATCTCAAGCAGCTCCGTCAGGTTCGCTGTTCGGGCCACCAGCAGGAACGCCGGCACCTCTTGTCCAGCCGCAAATTGATAGCTCGGATGAAGAGAGCGAGGCGGGTTTGTTCGGGTCGGCTACCACTAGCAAACCTCGTGTTTTCGCCACGGACGAAGCGCCGAAGCAGCGACCGTCGCTGTTTGCTGAAGAATCGTCAACAAGTGAGGACTTGTTTGGTGGAAACGGTACCCCCAAGCGCCGGATCAGCAGCAAACGCCTCACCCCACAGCGATCAGATTCGTTTGGCTCTTCCTCGTCTGCTCCAACCCAAACAAGACCACGTGTGCTTAGAGACTCGAGTGACTCGGATGATGGGGGTCTGTTTGGTGCTGCGCCTGTGAGATCTGTACCAACCCCGACGCCGGCTCCTATTGCAGTACCCACACCGGTTGTGGCTACTCCCGTACCTCCTGCCAGACCTTTGATTAATCGTCAAGTGTCCTCGGACGATGATAGCGATGACTGGAGCGATGATGATGGTGGACTCTTTGGTGCAGCAGCATCGAAGCCTGCAAACCCTATCGCAGCCCCAGCGCCGGTTGCAGCAAGCACACCGGCCCCTGCGCCATCTCAAGCAGCTCCGTCAGGTTCGCTGTTCGGGCCACCAGCAGGAACGCCGGCACCTCTTGTCCAGCCGCAAATTGATAGCTCGGATGAAGAGAGCGAGGCGGGTTTGTTCGGGTCAGCTACCACTAGGAAAGACTGGAGCGATGATGATGGTGGACTCTTTGGTGCAGCAGCATCGAAGTCTGCAAAACCTATCGCAGCCCCAGCGCCGGTTGCAGCAAGCACACCGGCCCCTGCGCCATCTCAAGCAGCTCCGTCAGGTTCGCTGTTCGGGCCACCAGCAGGAACGCCGGCACCTCTTGTCCAGCCGCAAATTGATAGCTCGGATGAAGAGAGCGAGGCGGGTTTGTTCGGGTCGGCTACCACTAGCAAACCTCGTGTTTTCGCCACGGACGAAGCGCCGAAGCAGCGACCGTCGCTGTTTGCTGAAGAATCGTCAACAAGTGAGGACTTGTTTGGTGGAAACGGTACCCCCAAGCGCCGGATCAGCAGCAAACGCCTCACCCCACAGCGATCAGATTCGTTTGGCTCTTCCTCGTCTGCTCCAACCCAAACAAGACCACGTGTGCTTAGAGACTCGAGTGACTCGGATGATGGGGGTCTGTTTGGTGCTGCGCCTGTGAGATCTGTACCAACCCCGACGCCGGCTCCTATTGCAGTACCCACACCGGTTGTGGCTACTCCCGTACCTCCTGCCAGACCTTTGATTAATCGTCAAGTGTCCTCGGACGATGATAGCGATGACTGGAGCGGTGATGATGGTGGACTCTTTGGTGCAGCAGCATCGAAGCCTGCAAACCCTATCGCAGCGCCAGCGCCGGTTGCAGCAAGCACACGGGTCTGGGCTTTCCAGTAAAAGAGCACAGAGGACGCTGCTGGACGTCAATATCTGTTTGGCTCCAAATTCCATGTCTCTACAGCTACTCGATATCCGACATTACCAGCGGTCGATGTCGTTCGCTTAATTTTCCCCGGCAGGAGAATGGCTTGGAACGCTGGGGTTGAATTGCAAGCCGTACGAAACCAAACGCCTTATCAAAAACGGTATCACGATACGCGGCGCATCAGCAAGAATTTCAGCTTATGCAATCACCAGATTGAGGTTCTGCGAATTTCCAGAGGCAGAAAAAGAGGTGCTGCTTGAGTACATCGTCGCCAATTTTCCAAGCGCAGTGTTCCAAGACGCGACAAACAAGAAGAAACCTGAGCAACGGGCAAGGAATGAGTCTAGTGATCTGCTCACTAGAGTGAACTGGCACTCAAACGGCGTGCAGCACAAAGGGAACAGGTCGGAAGCAGCGATTCCATTGCTGTCCTTCTATCGGATATCCCCAATGCTGCTTTCTTCAGTAAGTGCGGCAGAAACTGCATCTTCGGGGGCGTGATCACTGTCTGCATATGCGCGCTGCGGTTGCTACCACAACGAGGAGGTTGTTCATACTCGTTCTATGATCACGAGAGAAGTGGTTGCACCACCACTGCTGAGGGACACTTGGAGGTCCAGAAGCAGCAATTCCAACGAGGTGGTTGTCACAATATTTCTCAAAATGAAACACAATCAGCGTCGTCTGCGAAACTTCCTTGCTGATTCACAAACTAAAGCCCGTAACATGGCTCCGATTTCGCGAATTCTTTAATGAAAAGAAAATCTGACGGGCCCAAGCACCTATAACTTCAAGCATCCATTAACCCCTCGAATCGTTCTCTTACGTGAAAGATCGACATGAACAACACGGAGCATCATCATAGGAACGCTGATAAGACCATTCGTATCTGCGAAATAGCTAGGATTCAGAAGGAAATGCTAGAGCGAAAAAGCACGCAGCACGACTGGGATCCGAGACTGCCGCTCTTCGAGGACATTAGAAGTCGTGGCCCAGAATGACCTAGCCAGAAAGCACATAAACCACGGGAGAAATCGATAGGCAATGTCACTAACCCCTTGATTCCCGATGATCTTAAGGCAGTACTGCGCACCTTTTTCTCGTGATAACAGAGGCAATCACCTTCCAACGCATCGTCACTCTCGATGGTCATCATTCACTAATGCGAGATGCCGATATGTTTATTTCTTCGCTGGGCTAAAGAGTCCACCGTCGTCGTCCGAATCCGAGTCGGAATCCGAGTCAGAGTCCGACTCCGCAACGCGCATTCGTGCAGAAATTTGCGGCTGGATAAGAGGTGCTGCCGTTCCTGCTGGTGGCCCGAACAGCACCTGACGGAGCTGCTTGAGATGGCGCAGGGGCCGGTGTGCTTGCTGCAACCGGCGCTGGGGCTGCGATAGGGTTTGCAGGCTTCGATGCTGCTGCACCAAACAGTCCACCGTCATCATCGCTCCAGTCATCGCTATCATCGTCCGAGGACACTTGACGATTGATCAAAGGTCTGGCAGGAGGAACGGGAGTAGCCACAACCGGTGTGGGTACTGCAACAGGAGCCGGCGTCGGGGTTGGTACAGATCTCACAGGCGCAGCACCAAACAGACCCCATCATCCGAGTCACTCGAGTCGCTGAGCGCGCGTGGTCTGGTTTGGGCTGGAGCAGACGAGGAAGAGCCAAACGAATCTGATCGCTGTGGGGTGAGGCGTTTGCTGCTGATCCGGCGCTTGGGGGTACCGTTTCCACCAAACAAGTCCTCACTTGTTGATGATTCTTCAGCAAACAGCGACGATCGCTGCTTCGGCGCTTCGTCCGTGGCGAAAACACGAGGTTTGCTAGTGGTAGCCGACCCGAACAAACCCTCCTCGCTCTCTTCATCCGAGCTATCAATTTGCGGCTGGACAAGAGGTGCCGGCGTTCCTGCTGGTGGCCCGAACAGCGAACCTGACGGAGCTGCTTGAGATGGCGCAGGGGCCGGTGTGCTTGCTGCAACCGGCGCTGGGGCTGCGATAGGGTTTGCAGGCTTCGATGCTGCTGCACCAAAGAGTCCACCATCATCATCGCTCCAGTCATCGCTATCATCGTCCGAGGACACTTGACGATTAATCAAAGGTCTGGCAGGAGGTACGGGAGTAGTCACAACCGGTGTGGGCACTGCCATAGGAGCCGGCGTCGGGGTTGGTACAGATCTCACAGGCGCAGCACCAAACAGACCCCATCATCCGAGTCACTCGAGTCGCTGAGCACACGTGGTTCGACAAAGGAAGCGCGATGAATCTGCGTCGATTCCGTGTCGCTAACAATCGAACATGCACAAGTCTCCAAGTCGAGGCTGGATTCTTATGCCTACCCCGACACAAGAAACAGGTAAGAGTTTTCGTGATAACTTCATTTTTAAGTTCAATCAGGCTGACCGCAAGTGAATAATGCATTGGTAGTGTAGTAACTACCACTTATTTGAAGAATAAAAAGACAGAAATACGATAAAAGTCAAATATTTTACGTTAGCTATCCAAACTACGAACTCACGCCAATGATAGAGACAATGCGAGCTTTAAAGTGAACACGTTTTGTATATTTAAAGTAATGTTAATTACCTACGACTACTGCGAAGTCGTTTATAGCTGTATGCGGCAAAATGTGGCGAATCGTAAGAGCCTTGTCAATCCAGATCAGATTGGCAAGCGGCTGCAACACGTACGGAGGCGTCTCATCTTCCTTGTACTGGTTGATGACCATAGGTGGCTCGTGACTACTTACCACCATGGCGAAGCAGTGTTCTGTATCAGTTTCTCCAGCGTGGACGACGTACCACCCAGCTTCCAGCGAGGCTGTGAAGAGCTGCAGCACTTCTACATGAGCAAGTTACCTGTTGGCGTAATTCCGTGAGGCGCGGTTGTATTCGAACTTGACACCTGCGTCTCGCGCGAACCGCAAAACTCCACTTGCTCCTTCTTCCGGACACCATCGCTGAGGTCTCGTGGATGATTGGCAGCAAAAGCGTTCCACATAGGAATGGTCGCTTGGCGTAGACCGGTTGCGCACAAAGTTGCTGCTTGAAAGGCTTCAATAAAGCATGTACCAGAGGACGAGGCCGTGGCGCCTGAGGGGTCTGCCAGCTCAAAACGTCTTCGGCGATCCAGCCTCCTTCCACTTGTCCACAGAGTCCATATGACTCTCCAATCCAATCGTGAGGTTAGATTTCCACTCCCACGAATATTGGCGCGTCTTGCAACCTCACTCGATCAAGTATGCGAGCGTGCCGGATTGGCCACAACGATCCATCAATTGCCGAACCGGGAAATCGATTCCCCGGTCATAGACTGTGCTAGGGTCGATGTGATTGTTGTTTTCCCCGTTGTTGATATCGCTGTAATTCCGCCACATCAGTTGTATTTTTTTCTTCGACACGAATGTCAATCCAAATCTGATCCCCAGGTACAACCACAATAAGCGCAGTGCCCTTGGTTTATTTTACCGCACGAACCAATTGGCGACTGTCAATCTAGGGATTCCTCCACGTCGTGATTTTCATAGACCTCGAGATTAGAGGCAGCGATTCCATTGCTGTCCTTCTATCGGATATCCCCAATGCTGCTTTCTTCAGTAAGTGCGGCAGAAACTGCATCTTCGGGGGCGCGATCACTGTCAGCAGGTGCGCGCTGCGGTTGCTACCACAACGAGGAGGTTATTCAGACTCGTTCCATGATCACGAGAGAAGTGGTTGCACCACCACGGCTGGGGGACACTTGGAGGTCCGAAGCAGCAATTCCAACGAGGTGATTGTCACGATATTTCTCGAAGTGAAACAAAATCAAAGTCGTCTGCCGAAACTACCGGCGTTCCTTGCTGACTCACAAGTAGAAGCCCGCAACATGGCTCACATTTCGCGAATTCGTTAATGAAAAGAAATATCTGGCGGGCCCAAGCACCTATCATCCATTAACCCCTCGACTCGTTCTCTTATGTGAGAGATCGACATGAACAACACGGAGCGTTGACAAGACCAGTCGTATCTGCGAAATAGCTAGGATTCAGAAGGAAATGCTAGAGCGAAAAAGCACGCAGCACGACTGGGATCCGAGACTGCCGCTCTTCGAGGACATTAGAAGTCGTGGCCCAGAATGACCTAGCCAGAAAGCACATAAACCACGGGAGAAATCGATAGGCAATGTCACTAACCCCTTGATTCCCGATGATCTTAAGGCAGTACTGCGCACCTTTTTCTCGTGATAACAGAGGCAATCACCTTCCAACGCATCGTCACTCTCGATGGTCATCATTCACTAATGCGAGATGCCGATATGTTTATTTCTTCGCTGGGCTAAAGAGTCCACCGTCGTCGTCCGAATCCGAGTCGGAATCCGAGTCAGAGTCCGACTCCGCAACGCGCATTCGTGCAGAAATTTGCGGCTGGATAAGAGGTGCTGCCGTTCCTGCTGGTGGCCCGAACAGCACCTGACGGAGCTGCTTGAGATGGCGCAGGGGCCGGTGTGCTTGCTGCAACCGGCGCTGGGGCTGCGATAGGGTTTGCAGGCTTCGATGCTGCTGCACCAAACAGTCCACCGTCATCATCGCTCCAGTCATCGCTATCATCGTCCGAGGACACTTGACGATTGATCAAAGGTCTGGCAGGAGGAACGGGAGTAGCCACAACCGGTGTGGGTACTGCAACAGGAGCCGGCGTCGGGGTTGGTACAGATCTCACAGGCGCAGCACCAAACAGACCCCCATCATCCGAGTCACTCGAGTCGCTGAGCGCGCGTGGTCTGGTTTGGGCTGGAGCAGACGAGGAAGAGCCAAACGAATCTGATCGCTGTGGGGTGAGGCGTTTGCTGCTGATCCGGCGCTTGGGGGTACCGTTTCCACCAAACAAGTCCTCACTTGTTGACGATTCTTCAGCAAACAGCGACGGTCGCTGCTTCGGCGCTTCGTCCGTGGCGAAAACACGAGGTTTGCTAGTGGTAGCCGACCCGAACAAACCCGCCTCGCTCTCTTCATCCGAACTATCAAAGAACTGATTCTTCCGTGCAGGTGTTGGGGCAGCAAAGGTGGCGGCGCAACCTGTTCGCGCCGACTCGCTGCGCTTTGCTTGCGTCTGGTCGTCTGCTTGCTCTCGTCGTCACTGTCACTGCTCCAGTCACTATCACCGCTCTCTTCGTCCTCGTTGAACACAGGTTGACGTCGAGAGCTGTATGAGGCAGAAGTTCTGGGCGCTGGTAGGGCTGACTCCGGCACCGACGGACGTCCAAAAAGTCCACTCGTGTCGCTCTCATCGAAGTCGGCGCTTCGTCGAGACGGCTCAGCTGTCGGAGGGCGTCCAAAGAGTCCACTGGTGTCGCTCTCGTCCGAGTCCGCGCGTCTTCTGGGCGGAGCTGCTGCAACCGAAGACTCGTCCGACTCCTCGGAGCTCGAACGGTACCGCGACGAGCGTCTCTTGCTTCTGGACCGTCCGAGTCGGACTCCGAGTCGGAGCTGCTGTACGAGCCGTCGCTCGAGTCGCTGTCGCTGTCCGAGAATTCTTCTTCGGGTGCCTCCCCAGTCCGAGCGTCTCGTCCTCGAGGAACGCTCGAGTGCCGATGATAAAAGGCAGCAGCCGCTCGTTGTAAATGTCCAGCACCGTGTCGGACTGGGACGACGAGTCGCGCGTGTCTCCCTCGTCGTCGTCGTCCTCGTCCATCATGACGAAGAGTTTCATGGCCTCCTGCCCCGTGTCCAGAGCCGACCGGTACTTGTTCACGATGGACTCGGCCGCAGCCTTCGTGCCGTCCTTCCCGTCGTTAGAAACGGCAGTAGAAACCTCCTCCTCCGGCTTAGAAATTTCTTCCTCGGTTTTGTTTCCATTGGCCGGGTTCGTTTATATCCCGAAGAAATCCTCCTGCTCCTCGTCGTACACGCGGTTCTCGATGAACTGGTTGTTGGAGAGCATTAGAAACTGGTTGAACGTGTTTTTAAGCCGCACGTGGGCCGAGTCCGCCTCCGCCGCGATGTCGCGCACGCTGTCCTCCAGCACCTTGGTGCGCGCGAACAGGTCGGTCGAGTAGCGCTTTAGAAACAGGTGCAGGTCGTGGTCCGAGTGCAGCGTCCAGTTAGAAACGTCCTGCGCCAGGTCCGCCAGCGTCTTGGCCTCGGACGGCTTGGGGACAGCCGCGTCTTCCTGTGCTTGCTCAGCTGCTGCGGCTTCCGGAGGGGAGGGGCACCACCGCCAGCGAACGCTCCTCAGACGCCTCCAGAGCCAGCATCTCGGCCATCTTCGGCTTAGAAATCTCTGATTCGATAGTGAAGTATACAGATTGAAGAGGGGGGTTGTATACAATGTATACATAAACTTGGTGTGGTCTACACAGGAGACCGTCACTAAGGCCATAGGAATCTGTGGCTTCGGTTGGGCATTATTGGGCGAAACAATTTCTTGCATATGTGGATTCGACAAGTTTTAAGGTGAGAAGATGTCGTTGATAATGCAAATATATTTCGATTCAATGTCCACGAGTTGCAACGTGTTCTTTTTTCTGACGCCTTCTCTTAGTACTGGCGCTGGCGTCCACAAAAGTATCACCAACAAAAGTACCGAATGTCATTTTTTCCCAAGCGTACTTCCAGGAAATTGCGATCCTTGGTGACAGCAAAACATGTTTCACCAGCGCTAACCCCTGACAGATCCTACTCACCAATTGGACCTAGTTCCACAGCGATCACCAGCTTCTCCCGATCCTTCCTTTCAGGCTGAAATACCCACTCCGCGATGGCACTTCCATTCAAGCTTCCACCGGAACAATTGATCTTAACGCAGCCGACGCTCTTGTTCGCCCAAGTTGAACGAGGTTCCGTCAGCTTCGCGCAAAAGACGAGCACAAGCCCCAGTCTCCCCAGATACTGTTCAATTCATCGATAGTACTGATCATCGTGTCCGAATTCACCTTCTGATCCCAGTACTTGCATTCACAAACAAACATGGCTTCCTCGTTCGTTTGCTGCAAATCTTGCACGTACACATCGCATCTCTTGTCAGTTTTGGCGCGAACCAAATGACCAAACTTGCAACCGAACCTGTCGGTATCGATAATGACATCTGGTTTTGCATCGGGGGAGCCAGAAAAGGAATTATCCTGCTTGCCAACGATTGGACCCTTGCACCATACCGTAAAAATTCCCACTGGGTCTGACCAATTCCAACCAATACCGGTAAATACAAAATCAGTTGTGTGACATTATTTTTGCTTTAGTGACACACCCGCAAACGCGTGGTGTGCGGCCATTCAGCATTCAGAGCCCGCTCGCAGAAGCCAAGAAGGCGACGTGGAGCCCGTGCGATCGCCAGCGCTGGCAGCAGACGGTCCACGCCCCGCTCGCTCGCTATGTACGTATCTGCTCCTGCTTCTCCGTGTGTCCGTCATCTAATGTGTGTTGCGATGTGCTTTTCTTGGTGTAGAGGAAATCGCGTGTTCGCTAGACAAGGCTCGCAGTGTACGCCTCTGCGCCTGCCCAGAAGAGACCACGGAGACGCCAAAGCCGACATGGCACCCAAGCCTACAGCAGCGCGATCAGACTCTTAGACGCATGGTAAGTACTGCTGTCCTACTTGTATGACTCAATGAATGGATTCTAACTTGATGTTTTAGCTATGCTTGTAATATACTATGAATGCCCCGGTGCAAGTGAACGTTGGTCTTGATCGACTAGCTTATAATGTGTCAAGCATTTACGGTTATGCAGCGCTGTGCCTCCAGTCAGGCAGCCCTTTATTATGTTATGGATGCTATGTATTTCTGCTACAGGTTAACTCCGAGCCGGCTTCAAGCGGATAAATACTGGCAAGGCAGTTGGCGGCGTCGGATCCACTACAGCTCCCCGCTCAACACGGTCGTGGAACTGCGCGGTGTGGTCGTCAAGTTTGCCGGCCTTGTGGATGGTGCGGAGAGCCTTCAACGCGGTGCCGGCTGCAAGTGCGGACGACCCATTGGCTTTCAAGAATGCGAGCGTGTTGTCTTGCGCTTGCTGGCCAGCGTTGAGTACCTCCCTCTTGAATGCAGGAGACGCTTCATCAAGCGCAAAGCCTGTCGGTAAGAACAGCATCATATATCCTACAGTGTGTCTAAACTGGTATAGCGTGGTTTTTCACAGATCGCGCTGTATACACGCGTGGCTCGGCCGTAAACCACTCGTACCAAACTGCGGATAGCGACTGCGAGCCCTTCTTCTTCGGGCGTACGGTTGGTTGATGTTGCTGGACTGTCGGTCTAACTTCTTGATGACCTGTAACCGGTCGTGCGTTGGCTGTTGAAGTATCTGATTGAGGGCGCGGCTGTGCCTCGAATGCTAACTGCCATTGTTCGAGACGTTTGTTCTGTAGGACCAACAGCTCAATTTGCTTGGACTGACGCTTGACGATCTCCAAGACTGCAGAGGAGTCGCAGCTACATTCCTGAGCGCTAGGGGTTCCGGGGTGGGTTGAAGGCATGTCGTATCGTGGCACTCCAGGCCAGAACCTCAGCTTCTCCGATTGCTCGTGCCGCCATGATCTTTCGCATCCTGCACACAACCGCGCTACTCTCCGCAAGTAGCAGCAAGTCGGGGTAGTGAAGGACTAGAGTCGCCGCTAGGCACTCTGCTACGGCATCATCCAGATTAAGTGCAGGGTCGGCAAACGCGACGGTGTTCGTGAACACCAGCGCTTGAAGCTGCAGGGCACGGTCGCGACAGAGAGGGTCAAGCGCATGGAAAGTCGGAAGTCGTGCACCTTCTTTTGGTGTCCACCCGCTCAGCACGCGGGATACCTTCTGGTCCGCCTGGGTAGTACCCAGCATGTACCCGAAGGCTTTATTCACTCGGTCCAACTGCCAACCCCTCGTTCGATGATCCAGTTTTCGGCCAAGCTGCCGTTGTTAGCGTGCATCGCCGCACCTCGGCGGAACGAGTGAGAGGTAAGTCCGGGTGTGAGCCGTATTTGTCTTTCTTCTGCAGCTTTCTTGACCTCCACTAACAACCTATTCACGTACGCTTGTGCACCAGGTACCTGTCGCTTTATTGCAGACGGCTGGTCACTTTGCGAAGACTCCACGTTGTCGTCGGCTTCGAGCAGCTCTACAAGGCTCAACTCCTCAACGTCGCCCACGCTAGAAGTGCTGCGCTTCGTGCTGAGTAATTGTGGAAAGAAGCGCTTGTTTGGAGCCACTTGCATTGCAAGAGCAGCAGCTAGCGTAAAAAGTGGGCATGTTAAGAAGTCCGTTGGGTCCTTAAACAAGGAGACCCCTGAAGTAATGCTGCCTTCACTCGCTTGAACCGGAGGAATAATACACCACCTAATTGAATAGCAAGAACTTAGTATACTACATAGCAAAAACGTTGATAAGACTTACCAGGTAGTATTGAGAGCTGCTGCTTCTCGAGCTGCTCTGCGTCTGAGCTACGGCCGTACAGGTACCACATCATCACAACCACAGAGGCATCTAGGTACATGCTGTCCGCAGCGGCAGATGTATAGAGTAGCTGAACGATGTTGTGCAAGTCTTGCTTGGAGCACGGGGGTGCTTTCTTTTCGAAGCCACCGTCCTCGCGATTGTTACAGAACTTACCGAGCCCAGAAAGAACCTTTTGCAGCTGTGGCTTTACTATGGCCCCCTGCTGCGGATATTTGTCGAGCAGCCAGTTCTTCACGTTACCGAAGTAGGCGAGGCACGTATTCGTCGAGCGAGCCTTGTCCGTCGATCTAGCTAGAAAATAAGCATACTTGTCTAACATAATTCTAAGTACCTTACCTGTCGCGTCACCGCGAATTAGCTCGTGAGCTTTACCAAGTGTCATGTCCTCGGCTTGAAGAAAAACAGTAAAGGAGTTTACCGCCGTCACTCTAGCCTTCTTGCTGTTGGCCGGGGCCAACGATGCGATCGACATGACTTGAAGTCAACTGCTTCTTCTCTAACTATGAAGGCGCAACTACCGTCACCTTGGTTGGAAACTTCTCGATATTTTTAGAATATGCATTTGTATGAGGTTTTGTATAGAATAAAAATATTCTCAAAATATTCCAACTAAATATGGTTGGAATGGTGGGAACTTAGCATGTTTTTACAAGCCTCAGTGATTGGACAAAAATAAGCAAATGATCCGCTCTCATTGGTGGATCCGCTGGATATAGAATCACACAGACTAATCTCGGTTGGAATATCACGGATATTATACCATACCGTAAAAATTCCCACTGGGTCTGACCAATTCCAACCAATACCGGTAAATACAAAATCAGTTGTGTGACATTATTTTTGCTTTAGTGACACACCCGCAAACGCGTGGTGTGCGGCCATTCAGCATTCAGAGCCCGCTCGCAGAAGCCAAGAAGGCGACGTGGAGCCCGTGCGATCGCCAGCGCTGGCAGCAGACGGTCCACGCCCCGCTCGCTCGCTATGTACGTATCTGCTCCTGCTTCTCCGTGTGTCCGTCATCTAATGTGTGTTGCGATGTGCTTTTCTTGGTGTAGAGGAAATCGCGTGTTCGCTAGACAAGGCTCGCAGTGTACGCCTCTGCGCCTGCCCAGAAGAGACCACGGAGACGCCAAAGCCGACATGGCACCCAAGCCTACAGCAGCGCGATCAGACTCTTAGACGCATGGTAAGTACTGCTGTCCTACTTGTATGACTCAATGAATGGATTCTAACTTGATGTTTTAGCTATGCTTGTAATATACTATGAATGCCCCGGTGCAAGTGAACGTTGGTCTTGATCGACTAGCTTATAATGTGTCAAGCATTTACGGTTATGCAGCGCTGTGCCTCCAGTCAGGCAGCCCTTTATTATGTTATGGATGCTATGTATTTCTGCTACAGGTTAACTCCGAGCCGGCTTCAAGCGGATAAATACTGGCAAGGCAGTTGGCGGCGTCGGATCCACTACAGCTCCCCGCTCAACACGGTCGTGGAACTGCGCGGTGTGGTCGTCAAGTTTGCCGGCCTTGTGGATGGTGCGGAGAGCCTTCAACGCGGTGCCGGCTGCAAGTGCGGACGACCCATTGGCTTTCAAGAATGCGAGCGTGTTGTCTTGCGCTTGCTGGCCAGCGTTGAGTACCTCCCTCTTGAATGCAGGAGACGCTTCATCAAGCGCAAAGCCTGTCGGTAAGAACAGCATCATATATCCTACAGTGTGTCTAAACTGGTATAGCGTGGTTTTTTCACAGATCGCGCTGTATACACGCGTGGCTCGGCCGTAAACCACTCGTACCAAACTGCGGATAGCGACTGCGAGCCCTTCTTCTTCGGGCGTACGGTTGGTTGATGTTGCTGGACTGTCGGTCTAACTTCTTGATGACCTGTAACCGGTCGTGCGTTGGCTGTTGAAGTATCTGATTGAGGGCGCAGCTGTGCCTCGAATGCTAACTGCCATTGTTCGAGACGTTTGTTCTGTAGGACCAACAGCTCAATTTGCTTGGACTGACGCTTGACGATCTCCAAGACTGCAGAGGAGTCGCAGCTACATTCCTGAGCGCTAGGGGTTCCGGGGGTGGGTTGAAGGCATGTCGTATCGTGGCACTCCAGGCCAGAACCTCAGCTTCTCCGATTGCTCGTGCCGCCATGATCTTTCGCATCCTGCACACAACCGCGCTACTCTCCGCAAGTAGCAGCAAGTCGGGGTAGTGAAGGACTAGAGTCGCCGCTAGGCACTCTGCTACGGCATCATCCAGATTAAGTGCAGGGTCGGCAAACGCGACGGTGTTCGTGAACACCAGCGCTTGAAGCTGCAGGGCACGGTCGCGACAGAGAGGGTCAAGCGCATGGAAAGTCGGAAGTCGTGCACCTTCTTTTGGTGTCCACCCGCTCAGCACGCGGGATACCTTCTGGTCCGCCTGGGTAGTACCCAGCATGTACCCGAAGGCTTTATTCACTCGGTCCAACTGCCAACCCCTCGTTCGATGATCCAGTTTTCGGCCAAGCTGCCGTTGTTAGCGTGCATCGCCGCACCTCGGCGGAACGAGTGAGAGGTAAGTCCGGGTGTGAGCCGTATTTGTCTTTCTTCTGCAGCTTTCTTGACCTCCACTAACAACCTATTCACGTACGCTTGTGCACCAGGTACCTGTCGCTTTATTGCAGACGGCTGGTCACTTTGCGAAGACTCCACGTTGTCGTCGGCTTCGAGCAGCTCTACAAGGCTCAACTCCTCAACGTCGCCCACGCTAGAAGTGCTGCGCTTCGTGCTGAGTAATTGTGGAAAGAAGCGCTTGTTTGGAGCCACTTGCATTGCAAGAGCAGCAGCTAGCGTAAAAGTGGGCATGTTAAGAAGTCCGTTGGGTCCTTAAACAAGGAGACCCCTGAAGTAATGCTGCCTTCACTCGCTTGAACCGGAGGAATAATACACCACCTAATTGAATAGCAAGAACTTAGTATACTACATAGCAAAAACGTTGATAAGACTTACCAGGTAGTATTGAGAGCTGCTGCTTCTCGAGCTGCTCTGCGTCTGAGCTACGGCCGTACAGGTACCACATCATCACAACCACAGAGGCATCTAGGTACATGCTGTCCGCAGCGGCAGATGTATAGAGTAGCTGAACGATGTTGTGCAAGTCTTGCTTGGAGCACGGGGGTGCTTTCTTTTCGAAGCCACCGTCCTCGCGATTGTTACAGAACTTACCGAGCCCAGAAAGAACCTTTTGCAGCTGTGGCTTTACTATGGCCCCCTGCTGCGGATATTTGTCGAGCAGCCAGTTCTTCACGTTACCGAAGTAGGCGAGGCACGTATTCGTCGAGCGAGCCTTGTCCGTCGATCTAGCTAGAAAATAAGCATACTTGTCTAACATAATTCTAAGTACCTTACCTGTCGCGTCACCGCGAATTAGCTCGTGAGCTTTACCAAGTGTCATGTCCTCGGCTTGAAGAAAAACAGTAAAGGAGTTTACCGCCGTCACTCTAGCCTTCTTGCTGTTGGCCGGGGCCAACGATGCGATCGACATGACTTGAAGTCAACTGCTTCTTCTCTAACTATGAAGGCGCAACTACCGTCACCTTGGTTGGAAACTTCTCGATATTTTTAGAATATGCATTTGTATGAGGTTTTGTATAGAATAAAAATATTCTCAAAATATTCCAACTAAATATGGTTGGAATGGTGGGAACTTAGCATGTTTTTACAAGCCTCAGTGATTGGACAAAAATAAGCAAATGATCCGCTCTCATTGGTGGATCCGCTGGATATAGAATCACACAGACTAATCTCGGTTGGAATATCACGGATATTATACCATACCCCTCACATAAATCGCTCGCCGTAATATGTTGCGATGGTGCTGAAGTTGAATCTCCCGACTGCAAATCCATTCTTGCCCATTCGTTCACTTGAAATTCACCAAGAAAGTCGGCGAAGAAGTCAACGAAAGGAGATCCTCGGACTCCGTTTCTTCGAGATGAACTGAAAATGGCGTGAGCGACCATGTTATCGAACCGATTATAATCTCAGACAAAGCTTTTTGTTGGGCTCGACAGGATACCTCGCTGCTTCCATGAAGACTTGCTTGGTAGAGTATCTCGTACCACTTCGAGGTCGAAGTAGCTTGGACACACCTTTCCACCTAGTATCACGGAAAACAACATTCCGGCTCCCATCGTGTATAGTCATTCAAGAGAGTGCCGCTTGAAGCTGAAATATTCGTCAATTTCTTGTCCACCAAATTTGCGAAATACACTTGAATGCCAGAAGAACTCACTGTCAATCGACGTTTTTCGCTGGTGGTTGGTAGTCACGTGCAGGACGCAGGGCGGAATACTGGTCCTGTTCGCGAAGACTGGTCTCCACATGACTAAACGAGATTGCCATCATCTGAAAATATCGTCCTTCCGGCGAGGACAAATACTGTTTTTCCTTGTGCATTTTCTGGCTGACATAGCCAAATGCTTGGTCCAGCAGATCCCATAACTCCACCTCGACGTTAGCGGCCACGCACCGCACCACTTCGTCCATGAAATGCCTCGCAAATCCCCACGCGATTGTGACGCAATGTCTTGCACGACGGGATATTTCTTCACAATGCTCAACCAAGCTTCTTGGCATTCTGTGGCAAGGTTTGGTTGCCCGGTAAACAAGGAACAATTGACAATAACTCCTTGGGGGACGAGTAATATGTCTGCGGGGGCATACAGCAAGCATACTAGTGAGCTTAGGATCGGTGCCCAGGACTACCACCGCCAGACGGCACGCACGGAAGACATTCCGTTGGAAAGCCGCTACGTTCTTGCCATCAGAGCAGGCCAGACCATCCAAAATGAAGAAGGGCAAGAGCTTCTTCTCTTCTTTCATCTTATAAACTAAATCGTAGATGACCGGTTGTCTGCATTTTTCCACGTGAAGCGTTGTTGGTTCTTCAAATCGTATGTTCTTCCGAACCAGAATACTCGAGAAGAGCACGAAGAAAGCCATACGTCCAAAGCTCTTCAGCATAGAGGAGAGAGTAGGTGTTCATCACTTTGTACTCGTCCTCTTTTGCTGGGTTGTCTTTCATCACGCATTGGCGGAATGCGTCCGATATTGACGTGAAGTTCTGGTAAAGCTTCTGAGAGTTGTCCCTATCATTTGTAGCAAACCAGTAAAATGACGGTCGTCGACCGTCCAAAGCAAACGCGAGTTGCGATTTTCCCATTCCTGACGATGCTTCAACACAAATGAACGGAAGTGTGGTGACGCCCTTGCAATAGTTTTCGTCAATCTTGTCCAGGATTTCATTACAGTGCTCCGGGCAATTTTCTCGAATGAGTTGTCCCCGTCGTTGGTATCGCCGTAATTCCGCCAGATCACTTGTATTGCTTTCTTCGACATGTATGTCGATCCATTCCGGTTCCCTCAGGACTATCACCTTGAGTGCAGTGTCCTTGGTCTTACCGCGCAATCCAATTATTGAGTCGTCATCCAAGCTCACGCGGGCTTCACGACTCAGATAGACAAAGAGGTCGGAGGCCGCGATTCTTTTGAGATGGCTGTCGTTATACATAACCTTCAGCGCATCTTGGAGGACTTTAATGCTGCTGTGATCAGTGAGAGGGACGGAAGCTGCTTTGGCGAGGGCACAACCAGTGCTGGTAGATACCAGTTGGAACCAGACCTCTCGGGGACGGTGCTGGCAGGTGCACGCTCCGGTGCAACCACAATGAGCAGGTTGTCTAGACTCGTTCCATGGTCATCCAATGGAGCAACCAGTGCGAGAGCAGCCGGAGCTACTACACCACCACAGCTGGGGAACACCTTGAGCTCCCAAGCAGCAATTCCTGCGAGGTGGCTGTTACGATATTCCTCCTTCACCGCATTGCAGAGATTATCCACGGTAGCGATACAATCAACACATTTTACTGGGGTCACTGGGACTCCTTGATCCACCAGCTGAAACCACACGTGGATGCGGCGGCGAGAAATGGACATGTGGAGGTGGTAAAGTTTATGATCCAACACGAAATTGAAAATCGGTACAACCGAGGTTATTCGATATGGCGCGTGGATGACTCGTTGTCAATGGCGATTGCTGGGAAGCATGTGGAAGTAGCAGACATTTTGATGAATCACAGCGAAATGGTCTGGAACCAGCCAAAAGCATTCGAACTAGCGGTGAGGACCGAACAGAAAGCTATCGCCGCCATGATTTGTGAGCTAAATCCTCAGCAGTATTATGGCAAAAGCTTGTTCGCTGTACTGGCGGAACGCGGGTTAATGCAGTGGAGTATTTGTACAACAACGGGCACGTTACCGATGCACAGGTTGATGCAGCCTTCGACAGCGCTGCAGCGGCTGGAGAATTGGAGGTGCTGGCGTTCCTACATGGTACCGACCGCGTGTCCTCGGATGTATTCGACGAGGCGTTTAAGCAAGCTTGTGACGGTCATCGCAACATCTTGGCCACCGTGGAATTTCTGTACGGATTGAAGCGTGCCTCTCCGCAGGGAATCAACAGAGGATTTTTAGCTACAGACACCGTTGGGGTCTTGGAGTTTATGCTTGAGAACGAACCGATCTCAGAGGAGGTCATCATCGTCGCTTTCAAGAGGTCAACACACAGAAATACCGCCAGTATTGTGAAATTCTTACACACCCAGCAGTGCATTCCGTCAGATGTGATCGACACAGCAGTCGTACAAGCAGCTAAAGAAGGTCACCAAGAAATTTTAGAATGCTTGATCAACGATGAGCATGTATCTGCCGAAGCGAGAGGACTGGCTTTTGTGGCTGCTGCTACGGCCGGTGAGGAAGACCTGGTGAAATTGTTGTACGAGACAAAGCGGGCCCCTCCCGATGTACTCTTGAAAGGGTTCATTGAAGCTGCTCACCACAGAAGAAGTGGTACTTTGAGGTTAATCGCAGAATATCTATCCGATGAAAAGCACGTCTCACGTGAATTCAAGGACAAGGCGTTCGTGGCTGCTGCACAACATGGATACATACATGGCGACCTTGCATAATGTCTACGAAAGTGAGAGTGTGAAATGGCCGCTTGGGGTGTTGAAGGACGCGCTTGACGTGGCAGGGGAAACCACAAAATTGTGCAATTCATTCGCAAAGTGGTATGTGATCAGGTATTCCAGGAACAACTCTAAGCTGAACGTTCTGGCAAATGACAAGTACAATCCATCATATTTTGAAGTAACTACCCACCGTGCACATTGTAGAGCACAAGTGTACTGGCATATTTTTCAAATGGCCTTTTCGCGAAAGTTGTACCTTCATGGCACGATGTAGAAGACCCATCTCAAGTTATTGGAATAGAGTTGGTTGGGTTCAGGAATCGTTTGCCTCACAATGTAATGACTCGTTACTCCGTCATTCGCCATCAAACATTCGAAGGTCGAAAATCCGGCCGCACACTGTCATTTCCGAACCTTCTACAGCAGCTCCATGCTGAGCAAATATTTGTCGTCGCGCCGCCACCTAAGAAGTTTTCCTGGGCTGGCTGTTAAGTTCTCGTAGCTACACTCGATATGCCTACCAAAGCGTCAACTTAACCGCACTCACTGTAATTGTTCTCAAAATCTCTGTGGATTCCTCAAACTTGCCTCCCCAAGTGCTCCAAGAACTGCCCAAGGCCCGCGTAGCCTGTCACTGTGCTAACGCAATGTACCAACTATCTGGAGGTATCTTTTTCAAGCAGAAGAAGGGAAATTCCAGACTCCACATGCCCACCGCCACTTTTTAAAGCTGCTGAGGAGCTGGTACGAGATACTCAAAGTGCTGCACCCAGAAGCTCCAAAACTCGACATAATAGAAGAAGAAGACGAGGAGGAGGTTGATTTCGTACATCAAGAGAATTTTTAAGCGAACGGTCAATCTCAGAAGAGAGTCACAGCCAACCGGAAACGTCCTTGCGACGAAGCGTTCGTGGATGATGTCGCACTAGACGCAGCGTTGCTCTTTTTGAGCTGGAGGAGCTGATCAGAGGAGTGTTTGAGATCTACTCTCGGTCAAGTGGCGTTGATTGAGGCCGCAGCGGTGGTGCAACTTGCTATTGATACAGCGACTACCTTGGCGATGGGTATTATAAGTAGCTGTATCAACTTGATTCTTTCCTCGCTGAGCAATTGAATCTCATCTACAACTCGATCAGCGAAACAAATCGGGTGGATGAGGCGCTCAAAGTTGGGGACACGATACTGGACGAGTACTTCATGTCTGGTCAAGTCACAATTTCCGTGGTAGTTGTGTGTACTTGCTGGGTAAGGCAACCTATGCCTCACTCGCAACGTAGGCGTCACATTATAGTACGCGCTGGACTAGACGCAGCAAACGGATGATATCATGGCGCGGCCCCCAATGCTGGAGTTCGTTCGACTGTATCCCAAACCCGAGCCAAACCGAGTTAAGGTTGCACTGTAGAATTAGTCTGGGTTTATTCCTGTTTTTGACTAAGTACGTTGTTTTAGTGGGCGGGATTTACTAATTTCAAAGAAGATTATTCCCACTTGTGAAACCCGCAATGGAGCGTAGACCCCCAACTACGAAGAATCCAAGTGTGAAGACCGAGATGTGGCAGCCCCTCCCGAGTACCCGCGACTTGCCGGAGTGCAATTTCCGTCCAAGATCCAGGCGCTCCCTCACGTTTTGAGGCTTCTCGACACTCTACTGATGACCCCCGAGGAGGCACTAATGGAAGCAGTGAGAGCCCATAAAGTCCAGTGGGTGGAAGAGTTAGTAGAAAGATTTGTGTGTGATGTGACCGAGGCCTTTGTCCAAGCCGCCACCCAAGGCTATTGTGATGTCGTTGAACTCTTGTCCGGAGAAATTTGGGGTACGGACGCTAAAGTTTTCGCGCCAAAGGGGGCTGTGGCTGCCGCCGCGAACGGCCATGTGGACGTTGTGGGGTTTCTGTTTTTGTGGATTGTGGAGTTGTTTGACTGCGAAAGAGAACCGTTTACGTGGTTCCCAAAAGCTCAAGCTATTATGGATGCGGCGGCGAGAAATGGACATGTGGAGGTGGTAAAGTTTATGATCCAACACGCAATTGAAAATCGGTACAACCGAGGTTATTCGATATGGCGCGTGGATGACTCGTTGTCAATGGCGATTGCTGAGAAGCATACGGAAGTAGCAGACATTTTGATGAATCACAGCGAAATGGTCTGGAACCAGCCAAAAGCATTCGAACTAGCGGTGAGGACCGAACAGAAAGCTATCGCCGCCATGATTTGTGAGCTAAATCCTCAGCAGTATTATGGCAAAAGCTTGTTCGCTGTACTGGCGGAACGCGGGTACCGTAATGCAGTGGAGTATGTGTACAACACCGGGCACGTTACCGATGCACAGGTTGATGCAGCCTTCGACAGCGCTGCAGCGGCTGGAGAATTGGAGGTGCTGGCGTTCCTACATGGTACCGACCGCGTGTCCTCGGATGTATTCGACGAGGCGTTTAAGCAAGCTTGTGACGGTCATCGCAACATCTTGGCCACCGTGGAATTTCTGTACGGATTGAAGCGTGCCTCTCCGCAGGGAATCAACAGAGGATTTGCAGCGGCTGATAGCGTAGGGGTATTGGAGTTTTTGAGCAAGAGCGAACCCATCTCGGAGGAGGCCATCATCGCCGCTTTTAAGACGTCAACACACAGAAATACCGCCAGTATTGCGAAACTCTTGCACACCCAGCAGTGCATTCCGTCAGATGTGATCGACACAGCAGTCGTGCAAGCAGCTAAAGAAGGCCACCAAGAAATTTTAGAATGCTTGATCAACGATGAGCGTGTATCTGCCAAAGCGAGAGGACTGGCTTTTGTGGCTGCTGCTACGGCCGGTGAGGAAGACCTGGTGAAATTGTTGTACGAGACAAAGCGGGCCCCTCCCGATGTACTCTTGAAAGGGTTCATTGAAGCTGCTCACCACAGAAGAAGTGGTACTTTGAGGTTAATCGCAGAATATCTATCCGATGAAAAGCACGTCTCACGTGAATTCAAGGACAAGGCGTTCGTGGCTGCTGCACAACATGGATACATACATGGCGACCTTGCATAATGTCTACGAAAGTGAGAGTGTGAAATAGCCACTTGGAATATTGAAGGACGCGCTTGACGTCGCAGGGGAAATAAAAATCGTGCTCTTCATTCGCAACCTGGAATGCGTTCAGGTGTTCAAGGAACAAGTTTAAGCAGAATGTTTTTAGTTTCTACCCAAACAACACTTTAGGATCAAGTGTACTTCGAAGTAAGCACCCAGCACAAATTATTCATGTATCTGACTAAAACTTTCCAAATGTACGTCTGTGTGCTAGGAAGTTTTGATGCTATCACTTGGGTTTTGAAACTTAGTTCTTCAATTTACAGAGGATTGTGAATCACCACAGAGTTCGTCTTCGTACGGAGATGAACACGTTTTTGGAAGCAACGGAGTTGTACAAGCCATGGACGAAATATGTTAGCGTAAAATCATCGGACGAGAAAAGCTCGGAAACGGGAAAGCTACATGCAGCAACAAAGGTCAGTGCTTGGCCCAAAAATCGCTCGATAAACAGAGAGAATATGTCCAACTCTATATGAATGGCTCAAACACGTCCCGTTACGTATTGCAGAAAAGCAACTCTAACGATGGTCCCCAAAGACACTTCACTGTGGCAACTAAATGGAGACTAGGCTGGACGTGACCCGAATATTCGACATGTACGACCATCGGACGGTTTTGTCGCTACTACTGCCATTGAAAACCCGAAATTGATGCATTGATGCTGTTCACTTGCCATGTATTTCGTGGGAGTTTTAAAGATGAGGGTGATGTAGAAACCGTGAAGATAAGATAGCGACGATCGGTGCAGCCGAAAATGGTCACACTGCGATTTTAAGCACTTTAAGTCGAGTATTCTAGCCAGCGTTAGGGGAAATGTCCGGTAGCCCCCGGCTACCGGACATTTCAAGGTAGTGAATTACTTGGTGGACACTGCAAAATAATATTCTCTCACGGTTGGGGCTGCTACGCTGGCACGAGCGATCACTAGAAGTTAGAAGTCACGAGAGTGTTGTCGAGTATTTCTTGACTCTGGACTTTTAAAAGGTTGAGACTTGACAGCATTCCTGATGACAGTAGTAGGACGAGTTCTCGCTGAAAAATAACGAGCGTGGCTGGATGCAACGTTGACATGGCGATCTTCGTGTTCAACCAAAAGCGAGTATCTTCTCCAGCCATCATCAAGCATTTGAGAGGCGTCGTGGTTGTCATTCTGTACGAGAACGAGCGCATTCCTGACGAATCTGTCGCCGCTTCTTTTCAGCAATCTGCTGATTGTGGGAGCGATGCAAGTAGAGCTCTCGCATTGTGAAGGACGTATCTCTGGCCAGGCGACGTGTCAAACGTGTTCAGGCTCAGCCCAACGCAAGCAGGATGAAGTTTTACGAATGCAGCGTGAAGCTCTGTGCCCTTTACGAATCGTCAACACAATGGTTAATTATTTGGGGGCAGAACATGAAGAATCGGCGCTATATCACCTGAAAAAGTTATGGTGCTAACGTATTTGGCAGTTTAGGTTACCTTGGTAATCGATGACCTGACTCGTGTTTGTTTCCGGTTGCACTTCAAGAATCCTTCGACTTCAGATGCCATTAGTACATCGTCCGCTTCAACATCTTCACATCTTCGTTCGGCTCCGTAGTTGGTAAGTTTAGCCAGTCGTCCCCGCCAGAATACTGGAACGAACAACTTGTGAAGGCGTCAATAGATGACTCTACTTGCTACGTACTTCATGTTGTCTGAATCAGACTCTAGGTACAACGGAACCAACCGCGGGAAAAGATCAACTGAATTCGGTGAGTGCTGGTCGGATGGCAGTGTGACGTCTTCACGTTCACAGAGGCACTCGATTCACGTTCGTTTATCTTCAACGAGAAAGTAGCTTCATGCACCAGGCGAGTCCGGTTCTCGTGCTCGGCAGTTTAATTCAGACGTGGCGCTGACTGACCTCCCGTCTACAGGCAACGTCCAACTCACTCGATTACAGTGGCACGGACGTCCGGCCTTTTCATGGAGGATCAGCATCAGATGGCTCCACTGCCTTCAAGTTGTCAAGTGCGCAGCTGTGTACGGGGTCGCTGCGTGTCAAAGCAGTGGCAGCTTCGTTGGCTGCAGCGCTCCATGGCAAGCGTTGGTCCCATCCTCGTGCGCGTGTTGCTGTCCGAGAGAGAAACCAGGACGCGTTGAAGGTCATTAATCGCCCGCACCTCATTTGAGCTCACTTTCCAATTCACCTCGGGCCCCGCACCTCGTCAACTTCTCAAGGATGTCAGTGCTTCTCCGCCTAGCGCTATTGGTGCTCGCGACACTCTCACCAACGACCCAAGCTGCCAACTCGTACCCGATCATCCTAGTCAACGGGTTCTCCGGCTGGGGTCGAGACGAACTGCTGGGCTTCCGCTACTGGGGCGGCATCCAAGGTGACTTCCAAGAAGAACTCACAGCTCAAGGCTACACGGTTTACACCGCCGCAGTGGGTCCGTTCTCCAGCAACTGGGACCGCGCGTGTGAGCTCTACGCCATCATCAAAGGCGGACAAGTCGACTATGGCCAGAAACACTCGGCCACACACAACCACCTCCGCTACGGACGCACCTACACGGGGTTGTATCCGAAATGGGGTACCACGAACTCGGACGGGTCCATCAACAAGGTGCACCTCATCGGCCACAGTATGGGTGGCCAGACCATTCGCATGCTCGCCCAGTTACTAAAACAAGGCTCTACCGGTGCTCCAATCGTGGAGGACGCGTCGTCACACGCTCTGTTTCAAGGCGGCAAGAGCTGGGTGCACTCCATCACAACCATCTCGTCGCCCAACCAGGGCACCACTCTGGGCGACGGCTTCTCCATCATCGGAGACGATATCAAGGACTTGCTAGCTGGTGTATTGAGTGTCGTAGGGATCCTCGGTAGCAGCGCCAGCATGGTGTACGACGCCAAGCTGGATCAGTGGGGATCACCAACAAACAATCGGGCGAGACGGTGCAAACCTACCTCGACCGCGTGTTTGCTAGCAAAATCTTCGACCCGAGCTTCAAAGACGTTTGTCTCTGGAGTTTGTCCACTGGCGGAGCTAAAGAGGACGCCACGTGGGTCAAGACTCTGAGTGACGTGTACTACTACAGCTACGCTACGATCGACACGTTCGACACCAGAGACTTGCTGCTACGCAAGATCTCGCTGCCGAATTTACTCACGATGTTGCTGCCGCTAGACCCACTCGCGGTCTTTTTGGGTGGTCGATACGGACCCGACACGCTCAAGCTGTCGACCGGCTGGCAGCCCAATGACGGGGTTGTTAATACCATTTCCATGGACTCGGACGGAGTCGGTACTGCCGTCACTTTTGCCGGGTCATCTCAACTGGGCAAGTGGAACAAGATGCCGCAGCTCAATCGACTGGACCACCTCGCGGTGATCGGCGTCACTCTACACACGCAGGTGTTGGATCTGTATGAGGGCCACGCTGCGCTTTTGGCGGCTCTACCGACAAGTTCCAGCTCTCGACGACTCGCGGACTCATCTACCGCAGTGGCGAAGCTGGACACGGCTATTGTGGAGTTGACGGCTGCGACCACCAGTGTGGAGACCAAGAGCGACCTGGAGACTCTGTGTGCGAATCCGAAGAACTCGTATGCGGAGAGTTACTGCACTAAGATGCTCGAGTCGGCTGCGACGCGGCGTCTAAGAGGGTAGGGAGTGACGATACTGTGGTTGGTTGGCAGGGCTCTCGAATCGTACAGCTATTGTCCTAACTGTAAATGACAACGTGGTTTTGAATACGTGGGTTGCTGACAACAACTTGTTGGTTTGAAGTCGGGGAAATGGCATCGCTACCAGTAGTGGCATATTTACACGTCGAACATGATTGCATGCTGGTCTGTGGAAGCGTGGATACAGAACCAATTGATCAAGTTGAAGTGGAAGGAAGTCAGACCAGATAGCCAGTGATGCACACGAAAGCACGCACCAGGATGTCGCCGTGGTACCACATTATTGTAGCAGCGTTCAAAGCTTCCTCGTCAAAACGCTTGCCAGGAAGACCGAGACGGTTGTCAAGGACGGATCTCCTCACGTTTGACAGGAGGATCGGCTGGTGCACGCACTGCGTGACGCAGTAACGGGTCCGCGGTCCCACAGCTGAGCGAGTCGCTGCTTCGCCCGCGGGTATTTGACAGGAACAGGCTAGATTCAATCTTATTTGACAGGAGTAGTAATATCCCCGCCAGAACCAGGTGGTTCGTCATATACGACCGAAGCAGTAGTGCCCGTTAGATACCCCTGCATAGCAACACTGAGCTCGCTAGAAATCCCTGCACGCCAAAAGTCCCGACGTAGTTTCTTAAGGCATTGTCCACCCGTCCTGGCCAGGACACCCTGGGATCTGTGTTAATGCTGCTGTCGTAAAAGTTGTGGTCGGTTGCCTCCGAGCTCGGTCGGCCTCGAGACAAGCGTGATCCAAGCCGTGGAGAGACAACCTCGTCATTAACTTGTTAGTGCATCCGATGGGGCAGCTCCTGTCACGATGTCAGAACTTGTCGCGGGCTGCCTAAACTAATGCATTGCGGGCGTACTGCACGTGGTTGTATGTTAAGACAGTACCTTAAACCTCCTAACTGTCGGTACCCTGACGCCACCATCTGAACCTACTTATCTTGTCGCTTAAGATTGAATCTAACCTGTTCCTGTCAAATACTCTCGCCCCCAGCATGGTGATCATCGTCACGAGTCGTGTCCAGCATCGGTTGCAAAGCTCTGGAAATTTTCTCCTATGAGAAGAGGGCGATAAACCAACACCCTCCTCAATGAGCCGAGCTGCGTTCTCGCAGTCGAAAGCTTCTCGAGCAGTCCGACGCAACATGATGGTCCCACGCTAGGATTTGGATACAGCCCTCACCGAAAAGTGACTCCAGGAATTCTTCCACGCACCGAGATGCTGACCTCTAGCCCAGCTTTTGACAGACACGGGGCCGTGCTTTGCTCGTCACTTTCTGCTGCCAGAACAGGTGGAAGCGATTTGCTCATCATCGCCCACCTCATGACATCCCAGACAAAGCTGTCAATTGAGCCATCACCTCGACGTGTCTTCCCAACCTTTCCTTCGTCCGGAGAAAAGCCACGCATAGCATGTCGTTCCTTTCATCACGGTCTCTTCCTGCATGACGCCGCTCATCTCCGTCTGGACAGGACGTCGAGAGTTTGAGACTTGTCATTGCCAAATCTGCTCCCAAGACCGCCACTTTCCAAGTCAAAAGAGATGCAGACTTTCTTCAGCGTCGTCCTGCTACTTCTCAGTGCATCGGTGGCACTTGCCACCAACACGTACCCCGTTGTACTGGTGCACGGCTTTGCCGGTTGGGGTCGAGACGAACTCCTCGGTTTCAAGTACTGGGGCGGTATCCAAGGTGACCTACAAGAGGAGCTCGAAGCTCAGGGCTACACCGTCTACACGGCGTCCATCGGTCCCTTTTCAAGTAATTGGGACCGAGCTTGTGAGCTGTACGCGCAGATCAAGGGAGGGGTCACCGACTACGGAGCAGCCCATTCAACCAACTACGACCATTCTCGGTACGGCAGAAACTACACGGGGCTGTACCCGCAGTGGGGCGACGAGAACGACGATGGCTCAATTAACAAGATCCACCTTATCGGTCACAGTATGGGTGGCCAAACCGTTCGAATGTTGGCTCAGATGCTTGAAAAGGGCACAACTGGAGCTCCCGTTGAAGAAACGAGTTACACATCCCCTCTGTTCGAAGGTGGCCACGAATGGGTCCATTCCATCACGACTATTTCGTCTCCGAACCAGGGAACGACGTTGGCAGACGGGTTCTCGGAGATCGGAGACACTATTAAGGACTTGTTAGTGTCGGTGATCAACGTCGTCGGCATTTTCGGAGACTCAGTGGACTTGATTTACGACGCTCAACTGGACCAGTGGGGAGTGACGGCCAAGCAAGACGATGAGACTTTACAAACCTACCTGGACCGAGTTTTCTCCAGTAGTATCTTCGACTCGGGGTTCAAGGATGTTTGTATCTGGAGTTTGTCGGTGGCCGGTGCTGTAGAGGAAAGTACGTGGGTCGAGACGCTGGACGACATCTACTACTACAGTTACGCTACCATTGACTCGTATTCGACTTACAACTGGAAGCTGCAGAAGATCTCGTACCCGAACATCCTGACGATGCTGCTGCCCCTGGACGTACTTTCGATCTTCCTTGAAGTCGCTACGCTATTGAAATGCTTAGCTTGACGACAGACTGGCAGCCGAACGACGGTGCTGTGAACACGATTTCCATGAACCAGGACTATGTGGGAGACGTAGTCGAGTTTGACGGCTCGTCGGTCATCGGCAAGTGGAACCAAATGACGCAGCTCACTGGTTTGGACCACTTGGCTGTGACTGGAGTCACGCTATTCTACCAGGTATTCGCCATCTACGAGGCTCAAGCGACGCTGCTGTACAGTTTGCCGGCCGATTCGACCTCCCGTCGGCTTGCGGTGGTGAACAGCACTGTTACTGCCAAGCTGGACAGTGCAATTTCGAACCTGAATACTGCTACTGCTAGTGTGCGGACCCAGGGAGACCTAGAAGCATTGTGTGAGGACCCCATCAACTCCTACGCTGAGAACTACTGCGCCAATATGCTCAACGCCACGCTGGTGAACGACACCGTTGCAAACGCCAATGCTACTGTGGAAGCTGCCACCAATACGTCCATCAACACGGATTTGAGCTCTACCGGTACTCGGATGCTGCGTGGTTAAATCGCTGCTTGGCTGTTAGTGCTTGTGCCGTACCTTTCAAGGAAGTAATACATCAACGTTTATTTTCAAAGTCTTGTGGCTTCTGTACGGCTACAACATACTTAAGTATATTTTTTTATTGAGACGCCTAAACAGTGAGAGGCATGCAGAACATTTGCGACTGCTTTTTGCATGCTCAGTGAGTATTTTCAAGCTTTATGACTTGAATTTTTTTAACTAACCACAACTATCTCAACGCTGCATCTACTTACTTCCTCATTCGAGCTGTACACCCGGCTTTCGAGGTAGTCGATCTTGCGATATCCGTACTGGAAGCTTTGTTTGCCTCACTAAAAACCCCAGTCGCACTACTCTCTCTGGCTTGTGCGAGCAACTTGGCGCAGTAGTTTACTTTAAACTCGTTCGTGGAGTCTTCACACAGTTTTTCCAGGTCCTCCGTTGTCTGGATACTATCTCGTGCCGCGAGAAGAGATGAAATGGAGCTGTTAACTCTTTCGTGAGCATCCTTGTTGTACACGACACTTCGTGCCTCAGTATCTTCGGGTAAACTCATCAGCAGCTTGGCAAGTGACACATAGATGTCTGTGACTTCCCTAAAGAGCGAGAAGCCAGTGATATCCATGTGATCCAAGCCTGTAAGTTGCTCCATCTGATGCCATTTGCCGATCTCCGATGTGCCACTGAAAGTAAGCAGCTCGCCCACTCCATCGTGACTCATAGAGATTGTATTGACAACACCATCGTTAGGTTCCCAATCAGTTGTCAGCTTCAGAGTGTCTGGTGCGTAGCGACCACCAATGAACACTGACAACGCGGCAAAAGCAGGGTTCATGGTGAAGGGAATCGGAAGCGAAATCTTCTGGAACATGAAATTGACCGCGGAAAACGTGCCAACGGTGGCATAACTGTAGTAGTACACGTCCGCGAGTGTCGACACCCACGCGTTCTCTTCCATCGCCCCGGCATGCGATAGACTCCACAGACACGTATCCTTGAAGGACGGATCAAACAATTTGCTGGCAAATACTCGATCAAAGTACTCACTGGATGTCTCGTCTTGGGCTCGAGCGGAAATATTCCACTGCTCAAGCTGTCCGTCAAAGACTGCATTGGTGGTGTCACTGCCAACCCCAGCCACACTAATTACTCCAGCGATAGCATCCTTCATACCATCACCAATGAGCGAGAATCCGTCAGCCAGGGTCGTGCCTTGGTTAGGCGATGCGATAGTCGTAAGCGAGTGCACCCAGCTTTTGCCGCCTTCGAACAGAGGATGTGATGTTGCATCTTCCTCATCTGGAGATCCAGTCGTGCCCTTCTCAATCATTTGGGCCAGCATACGAACGGTTTGACCACCCATACTGTGGCCAACAAGGTGGATCTTGTTCACGGTGCCGTTCTCGTTAACCTCTCCCCATTGAGGATAAAGTGCGGTGTAATTGCGTCCATAACGAGCGTGTCCATGAGTTGTAGAGTGCGTTTGGCCGTAATCTACCAACCCGCCCTTGATTTGTGAGTACAACTCGCAAGCTCGATCCCAATTACTTGAAAAGGGTCCGATGGACGCTGTGTACACTGTGTAGCCTTGGTCAACGAGGTCTTGTTGAAAATCACCTTGGACACCGCCCCAGTACTTGAACCCGAAAAATTCGTCACGTCCCCAGCCTCCAAAACCATGAACGAGCACGATCGGGTACGAGTTGTCAGCAAGTACCGTAAATGGTAAGGTGACGATTAGAAGGAGGAATGCAAGCAGTCTTGCCATTATGACAATTGGTACGTCGTCCGTCGGAGCAAAATGTCGAGTGGATGGGAGACCAAGTCTCACGTGTCAGGCCATGGCATTGGCATTTTGTCGTCGTTTCGACAGAGGTGTGGGAAAATAAGCTGCAAATTGCAGCTTATGTTGCAGCCTGCAACTGTTGCTCTAGCGACAGCAGGATAATATTTGGGATCTGCAAAACGACACGCGTTATAGATGTCGCTAATTGCAGCGGATACCGAAGTTGTGACCTCTTCTATCGGAACAGCAGGTGATACTTTCGACTTCGACATCAATCTTTGAGACTTTAATTTGTACAAATAGTCTCTGTCATTCGCCTCCAGGGTATCGGCCGCCCCCGAACCCGACACCACCCCGTCCAGCCGCTCCACTATTTGCTCCATCCACTCAATTTGGTCCGTTCTGGCTGCTTCAGTCAACAAGCTTCTTCCAGTGTCATGAGAAATTGATCAATGTGGCTCAAAATATGCGGCAGCGCCATAATTTGGGCAGGGAAATGCGCATACTTGAGTCTGCCACTGTGGTACGGCCCGTGTTCTGGCGCCGTTCGAAACGCACGTGTCGTCGGGTGGTCTTTTGGGGTTCGACGGGCAGTATTATTGATAAATTGAACAGTATCTGGGGAGACTGGGGGCTTGTGCTCGTCTTTTGCGACGGAATCTCGTTTACCGACCACCCTGCTAGTCCTTCCTCTCTTCCTCCCGCTTCTTCCTCTTCTTCTGATCCTCTCCAGGCACTGAAGGCTCTTAGTGGCCCCCAACCCCAGCAGTTTGTGTCTCGGTTGCGGGGCCGCACCCACCTCGTCCGATTCCACGTCCCCTCTCCAGCCCATTCCTCGAAGTAGAGCGGCCCCGAGAAGCAGAGCGGCCCCGAAAGCCTCTACAGGCACCGACTCATACACATCGCTATGCACGTCTGGGGCCTCAGGACGCAGCGCCACATCGTGTCGGTATTTGTCCGAGTCGTCCTGCAAATTGTCCAGGCCGGGAACCGCATTTTGCTGCGAAATGGGTCTCTTTTGGCCGTTTTGGGACCGTTTCTCGCCGTCCGTGAACAATTCCGCGCGCTTCTTGTCCTTGATGGGGATCACGAGCGTCTGCGGCGCGTCCTGCACGTCCCGACTGCGCGCTCCGGCAAGGATCTGCGCCGCCGCTTGCTGCTCAGCGGTCTCTGGTTAGTCGGTATTACCGGTATTTGGGCTCTTTGCGGTTTGGTCTTTTGGTTTTTGGTCCTTCTTTTGGTCTTTTACATTTTCCTTCTCCTGCCAGGAATTGGTCTCCAGTAACGGGATCACCAGCGGCTTCTGCCCGTCCGTCGAGAGCTCCGCGTTCGGGTCGAAGTTCGTCACGAAGACCTTCTCGGGAGACGCGGGCGCCGCCGAGACGGACGCGGAGAAGCCCGCGGACGCCCCCAGCGCCCCTTCTTGAGCGCGAACCCGCCCAGCTTCATAACAACAAAAAGTTATGCCGGAAGTTATACTTTTCACAAAAGTTGTGTTGATTTGAGGTTGTTGTTGTTGGAGGCAAATGCCGAAGTGAGTAGATTCATGTTCCCTAAAGCTACTCTTTGTTGTCCTCCTAGTCTTTCTTGTCCATCCTGCTGCTCACCAGTCAAAGCTGATCTGCCAATAGGATAGCGTTCCCAACGGTTCGAGTGAACCGTTCCACTAACCGCTTACCGTAGTGAACCGTGCATAGTCGTGTTCTGCAACACTCCCACTTACGGCTACTGCTCGGTGTCCTTGGACTTGATCCCGCTCGCGTCGCGCAAGTACTTGAACTTCTTCGATCCAGGTCCCTTGGTCAACATGTCCGCCAGTTGATGCTTCGTATCCACGTAGTCGACCTTGAGCGTTCCACGTTCCACGTTCTCGCGGATGAAGTGATGTCGAATGTCCACATGCTTCGTCCGTGCGTGATATTCAGTGTTGCTTGCCAGTGCAATAGCACCTTGGTTGTCTTCCCAGACACGCGTTCCTCCCACTTTGTTCGCAACCCATGTCCTTCAACATCGCGCGCACCCAACGAACCTCTTGCGTACACAGGCTCAGAGCCATGTACTCGGCTTCAGCAGAGCTGAGAGCAACCGTTCGTTGGTACTTCGACTTGAATACCACCGGTGCGTTCCCAATCATCACCATGACCCCGGACACAGAACGTCGATCATCAGTGTTACTGCCCCAGTCAGCGTCCGTGAACGCCTCGGCAGTTACCGTTCCAGAACCTCCTTGGTACACGACGCCATAGTCACGAATCGACTTCAGGTATTGGAGAACGCGAATGGCTGCTTTCCAGTGCTGCGTTCCAGGGTTCTCGAGGAAGCGTGACAACTGCGTCACCACGTACGCGATGTCCGGTCGGGTACAAGTCGTGATGTACATCAGGCATCCGATCAAGGAACGGTGAGTCTTGACCTCATTTCAGCACGTTCCTCTTCCGTAGTTGGTGACAGCAACTTCGATAACTTCATGTTGGAGGCGCACGGGTTCTCAACCGTCTTTACGTTCCGCTGGTTGAAGCGTTCCACCACGTCGTCGATGTACCGAGTCTGCTTAATCATGAGCGTTTCGGCGTTGCTGTCATGGTCGATCTCCATACCCAGGATAAACTTCACCGCGCCCAACTCCTTCATCTTGAAGGCGTTCTTGAGTGCCTCCTTGACTTCACGAATCTCATCGGACGTCTTCGCAGCGATGACCATGTCGTCCACATACAGACACACGTACACGAAACCGTTCCGGGTACGCTTCACATAGACGCACTCGTCCGCTCCGCAGCTCTTGAAACCGTTCTGCAAGAACACACGGCGAATCGTCTTGTTCCAAGCACTGGTAGCCTGCTTCAAACTGTAGATAGTCTTCTCCAGCTTGCACAGCATACCCTTAGCGTTCCGCACTCCAACTGGAACGTCCATGTAGACCAGTTCCACCAAGCCACTGTTCAGGAACGCTGTATCCGCGTCCAGCAGCTTCATCACATAGTTGTATGCCGCACACACAGCTAGTACAACTCGAATCGAGTTCATGTTTGCCACCGGCGAGTAGGTTTCAAAGAAGTCTATTCCAAACTTCTGCTTGAACCCTTGAGCTACCAGCCGAGCCTTGTATCGGATAACTCGACCGTTCTTGTCACACTTCTTGGCAAACACCCAACGGCACCCAATCGGACGAGTAGCCGTTCCATGTGGAACGAGAGTCCACGTATGGTTCCGAGCATGCGAGAGAAGTTCCGCGTCCATAGCCTTACGCCATTCAGCTGCTTCATCACTAGCGACAGCTTCTGCATACGTGTTCGGCGTGTCTGGAACGCCGTCAATACTCGCAGCATATGCCAGAATCGCCTCAGCAAGCAAACCTTCTTCATCAATCCTGGCACGTTTCGGCGAAGGAGGTCCATCACTCCATTCAGACTGCCGTTTTTCATCAGCGTCCACACCGTCCTCAAGCAGAAACACTGGTTCCCTGGACCGCCTCGAGCGTTCCGCCTCGGGGTGGAACACCAAGCGATCTTCTTGGAACGTTGGTGGCGGCGGATGCAACTCAACCAGTTCCAGCCCAGTCGAAGCCGGTTCAGGTGGAGGCATTTGGGGTTGAATGATCTCATGCTCAGGTTCCACTTCGTCCATCTCCACATCCAAAACAGGTTCCTCGTCAGGTTCCATGGGCTCGTCCATAATCGGCTGACGTTCCTCAGGTGTGGGAACGGCCCCGTCATCACGTTCCGTAGTCACGTGGATGACCGTTCCAAGCTGCGGCGACTGCGTGTCATATATACCGCCCACCTCACGCTCGTCCAGCTTGACCGATCGTGACACCTTGACCTTGGCATCGTCCAAGTCAAATACACGGCACCCCTTGACGTTCTCAGCGTACCCGAGAAACATGCAGCGAAAACTCTTCGACTCGAGCTTCGTCCTCTTCACATCGTCAATGTGAGCGTACCCCTGCGACCCAAATACGCGCAAGTGGTCCAATCGGGGCTTCTCCTTGAAACCCAACTCGTACGGTGTCGAGTCCGCGTGTGCCGTGTTGCTGGAACGGTTGATCAGATACACTGCTGTACTCACAGCTTCAGCCCACCACTCCGTCGACACACCCTTGTAGTGTAGCATGCTTCGTGCCTTCTCCATGATGGTCCGTTTCATGCGTTCCGCCACTCCATTCTGTTGAGGGCTATACGGAACGGTTCGTTGGTGCATGATACCGTTCCGGCGGCACATCTCAGCTACCGTCTTGTTCACGAACTCCGTTCCATTGTCTGATCGCAGACACTTCAAACGTTCCCCCATTGGTTTTCATGGAACGCTTGGAACTCCTTCAGCTTGCCGACCACCTCGCTCTTCTTCTTCAGGAAGTACGCTACCACATACCGTGAGTAGTCGTCCACGAGTGTCAGCACATACTTGGCACCACCCTTTGAGAGCGTTCTCATCGGGCCCATCACATCCGTGTGTCCAAGTTCCAACACACGCGATGTCTTCGTCACCGATCGTGACGGGAACGACGTAACGGTCTGCTTGCCTTTCATGCAGCCACCGCACAGCGTCTCGATACCTTGCTTCACCGCAGGTATGCTGTTCGTGGAACGCTGGGTCTTGATCAGTGCATCCTTGCTTGGGTGTCCCATGCGAGCGTGCCACAGCTCCCACTTACTGTCTGCTCCCGAGTACTCCACAAACCGTGCTTCCTCTTGCTGACAGTCGAGCAGGAACGCCTTGCCCACCTTCTTCCCCATAGCAATTGCGCTGTTGGAACCCCAGATAACACACGAGGAACGTTGGAACTCAACACTCAAGCCACGTTCCGCGAGTCTTCCCACCGACAGCAGGCGTCTGTCGAGTCCCGGGATGTACAAGACGTCCATCATCTTGATGCGTCTGTCGTCGAGACCGGTCAACTTGACCGTTCCTCTTCCATGAACGCGTAGCGTCTTGCCGTCGGCAATAGTCACCTCGACGCCAGCGTCCAGGGTCTCGTAGTCGAACAGGTCGGAACGGTGCGGGGTCATGTGCGACGTGGCACCACTGTCGATCAACCAACCGTTCAGGCGTTCCTCGCCCACGGCAAACACAGCATCGTCCCCGCTGCCGCCTCTCTGGCTCGGACAGTCCCGCTTCATGTGACCGACTTGGGCACACCCGAAGCACTTGCCCTTGAAACCACCACCGTTCTTGTGTGGAACGTTCCCCTTTCGACCGTGTCCTCGGCCGCCTTTGAACCTTCCAGCGTTCCCGTTGGCACGGAACGCTTTCACCATGGTGGTGTCCTTCTTCTCCAACCGTTCGTACTCCTTGAGCAGCTTCTCCTTCACCTCAATCAGCAACGCTTCCTTAGCGTTCTCCACGATAGATGCAATCAGCTCGTACTCCGAAGGAAGACTGCTTAACAGCACAACAAGCTGTCGTGCCTCATCAACGGGCTCCCCAGCGTCTGTAACCCGACGACCAGCTCGTCGAACGCGTCCAGATGCTTGGCCATCGCCGTTCCGCTCTCCATCTTGAAGTCATGCAGACATCGTGTCATGATGACACGGTTCTGGAGCGTGGAACGATTGTAGAAGTCACGCAGCGTTCCCCAGGCGTGCATGGCACGTGAAGCAGACCGAATCTTGGTCTGTTGCTGTAGTTCCACTCCTTGAGCGATGATCCCGAGCGCCTTCGCGTCACTAACGAGCCACGCCTCAGTGATCTCGTTCTCGGGCTTCACGACCTCAACATGCGCCAGCAGCCCCTTCCGGGCCAAGGTCATGCGCATGTTGTACTCCCAGTGATAGTAGTTCCTACTCCCCAGGAGGACTTCGGCGCGTTTGGAGGTCATGTTCTTGAGCGTTCCGGTCGGTAGCGTTCCAGCCAGAAGCGTTGCGGCTGTTAACCTGTTGATTTGAGGTTGTTGTTGTTGGAGGCAAATGCCGAAGTGCGTAGATTCATGTTCCCTAAAGCTACTCTTTGTTGTCCTCCTAGTCTTTCTTGTCCATCCTGCTGCTCACCAGTCAAAGCTGATCAGCCAATAGGATAGCGTTCCCAACGGTTCGAGTGAACCGTACCGCTTACCGTAGTGAACCGTGCATAGTCGTGTTCTGCAACAAGTTGTCTAAATACCAATAACAGTTGTCTAAATATTCGTAATTTACAACAACGGAACGCTGTCGCATAAACATAAGTTCACTGAACGAGAAAGTCATCGACTTGGCCAAAATGAGTGAAAGGTGCAATACCCTACATGGTCTGTCCGCGTCACGACGCCTGGGCGTGGGTGACTTTGAGTGTATACTCACTAATTGGATCGTACGGTATGACCAAGGATACTGCACTCAAGGTGATCGTCCCGAGGAAACCGGAATGGATCGACATTCATGTCGAAGAAAACCATACAACTGATGTGGAGGAATTACCGTGATATCAACAATGGGGAAAACTCATTCGAGAGAACTGCCCGGAGAGCTGTAATGAACTCCTGGACAAGGTGGATGAGACTGAGCGCAAGAACGTGGACACACTTCCGTTTATTTGTGTTGAAGCATCGTCAGGAATGGGAAAATCGCAACTCGCGTTTGCTTTGGAAGGTCGACGACCGTCATTTTACTGGTTTGCTACTAATGCTAATAGCGACAACTCTCAAAAGCTTTACCAGAACTTCACGTCAATGTCGGAAGCATTTCGCCAATGCGTGATGACCGATAACCCAGCAGCAGAAGACGAATTCAGCGTCTTCAACACCATATCTATCTTCTATGATAAAGAGCTGTGGACGTATGGCTTTCTTGGTGCCCTTCTCGAGTAGTCATGTTCGGATGAAAACCAGTGTGCTCGCAAGATGATACGGTTTGAAGGTCCAACAACGCTTCAAGTGGTAAAGTGCGGGCAAGAGACTGTCCGAGCTCTCGTTCAAAAAGTTAAGGAAGAGAAGAAACTCGTGCCCTTCTTCGTGTTGGATGATCTGGCCTGCGCTGGTGGCAAAAACGTAGCGGCTTTCAAACGGAATGTCTTCCGTGCGTGCAATCTGGTTCTGATAGTCCTGGGCTCTGATCCTGAGATCAGTAGTTTGATTGCGCGATGCCCGCAGTCCAGATGCTCGTCCTACATACTAATGTCGATTGTGCCGCATTTACCAAGCTTTCAAATCATTTCGCGTACGGAGAACGAACAATCGACTTGGTTGAGTATTGTGAAGCGATTTTCTGTCGTAGGAGATATCGCGTTGCATTCGCGTGGAAGCCTTGCGATGCATTTCATGGACGAAGTGGTGCGTTTCGTGGTCGCTAACGACGATGTGGAGCTATGGAATTTACTTGACCAAGCATTTGGCTACGTCAGCCAGGAAATCCACAAGGAAAAAACTTGTTGGCCTCGCCGGAAGGACGATATTTTCAGATGATGGCAATCTCGTTCGCTGATGTGGAGACCAGTGTTCGCGAACAATATGATTTGGACCAGTTTTCCGCCTTGCGTCCTGCACGCGATGCTGTACCTTGCGATACTAGGTGGAAAGGTGTGTCCAAGCTACTTTGACTTTGAAGCTGGTACAAGATACTCTACTAAACAGGTTTTTATGGAAGCAGAGAGGTATTCTGTCGAGCCCAACGCACAAGCTTTGTTTAAAGATTACAGGCTCTTCGAGAATATGGTCGCTCACGCCATTTTCAGTTCATCTCGAAGAAACGGAGTCGGAGGATCTCTTTTTGATGACTTTTTCGCGGACTTTCTTGGTGAATTTCAAGTGAGCGAATGGGCAAGAATGGTGCTGCATTTGGATGGTTTAGCTTCGGACTCGTATTATCCATCGAATAAGTCACTTGCCGTAATAGTTCGGATATTATCCATCGAATAAATCGCTTGCCGTAATAGTTCGCAACGAGTATTATGGTGCTAGGGCTCAATCGTTGGCAAGCAGGAGAATTCCTTTCTGGCTCCCCCGATGCAAAATGGCCAGATGTCATTAGTGACACCGACAGGTTCGCTTGCAAGTTTGGTCACTCGCCAAAAATGACAAGAGATGCGATGTGTACGTGCAAGATTTGCAGCAAACGAACGAGGAGGCCATGTTTGTTTGTGAATGCAAGTACTGGGGAAGGTGGACTCGGACACGATGATCAGTATTATCGATGAATTGATCAGTATCTGGGGAGACTGGGGCTTGTGCTCGTCTTTTGCGTGAAGCTGACGGAATCGTGTTCACTTGGGCGAACAAGAGCGTCGGCTGCGTTGAGATCAATTGTTCCGGTGGAGGGTTGAATGGAAGTGCCCTCGCCAAGTGGGTATTTCAACCTGAAAGGAAGGATCGGGAAAAGCTGGTGGTCGCTGTTGAATTAGGTCCAATTGGCGAGTAGGATCAGTTAGGTTAGCGCTGGTGAAACATGAAGCGGGTGATGCCCGACACGCTCGCGAAAATGACATATAGGTTAACAAATTGGTGCTGATACTGGTGATACATCTGTGAACGCCAGCGTGGACCACCTACTGGAGAAAGAAGCAAAACAAATGTCAACAAGTTGCAGTCGAGTGAACATTGAATTGAAGAACATTTCCATTACTATTGTCGTTTTCTCTCTCTGAAGCTTGTTCCGGATCCACGTTTCACAGTTATTGCTTTGCCAAATCATGACCTTCATCCTGCGTTAAACCCTCGGATAGTGCGTGGAATGCCCCACAACATCAGCCTGTGCAATCTGCTGCACCAATCTTCGCTGAGTGTCGAAGTAAAGCAGCAATCGCGACTCAAATGAAATGCGTTGACCAGTTACCCGCGATATCAGCGCTTCATTGTTCAAGAGATGCGGGAACAAAATTGCAAGTGTCTCTAGGATAACAACGCCAGTGACGCCGGCACGAACTTCCACTACACAGCCCCCAGCGTTGCCACATACACGTCGGATCTCACGAGCACCATCGCCAGTCGATTCTCCGTCCACCAGCGCCAAAATCCGGATAGATTTCACGTCAAACACCTCGTTCCCGAAAGGAGAATTCCCTTGCTGCATCACAATCTGGCCACTTCCAATTTGACTAACAGCTCTGGGACGTATCCCAACTTTACGAGCCTGTAAGCCATCGAGAAGTGTCCACGACAACTTCAGCGCGTCAGCTTGAAAACGCTGTCCAGTTAGCAGCAACTGGGTAATGTGCAGGTCCCGACGCTCCACCAATTGACGAATTTGCTGGCGAAGATCGTTGATATCCAGCGTGAGGTTGTACACCCAGGACTCGTAGACTTGTTGCTGGCGACGTTGCTGTTTCTGCGCAGCACTCAATCGATGCGTCCGCTTGCGTTGATTGTTTGGAACCAGGGTGAACGTATTTTCACTCGCAGCTTGTGAAAAGCTTGGGGCTTGCAACGGGGTTTCTTGGTTTGGTGGTGCCGAAGCAGCGGCAGGTTTTTCTTCCTGGCTTTCGGGGAAGAGCAGAGCAGTCTCGACATCTTCATTGCTGTTGAAGAAATGACGTCTGATGAGGATTAAAAACCCAGGGCAACGGCCAAGCAAAAAATGACTTCAAGTAGCTGCGACGAGGCACTGGAGCACCAAAAAATGCCTTCAAGTAGCTACCCTGCTCAGCGCGACGCGGCACTGGAGCACAGAAACGCTGGATTACATTGCACTTATTATCCGGGGAATAGTCGAAATCATCGGCATACTCCAGCAGCCATCTTCTGTCTTCAACACTTTTTCCTCTTGCTGACAGGAATTATGAGTGCTCACAACATGGCAACATTTTCTCCAATTCCAACGGGATGACTAAAACGTTTCACCACTTTGCAGCGATTACTGACGCAATACGAGTCATGGTCCAGCATCTTCACCGAGACGCAATGCTCTTGTTGTTGCAAAGACGTGTTTTACTGTAGCACCACGCTGACCAAAGCTCTCAACGGACATCCCGAATTTCCCATTCTCCCATTGAAGCGAGGCCCTCCTTCTCTCGCAAAGAGACAAGTCTGCAATTGGAAATGCCTCCGAAATTGTTTCAAGTTTTGAATGGGCTGCTTTACAATCTCAAGACGCGCCTTCAATTGACGCACCGTTCTCCAAATTCCACCTCCCATTTTCGACTGCACTTGTCAGCCAGTTATCTCCATCTCTGTTCGCTAAGTAGACGGGGCAAATGACGGTGCCGGTCAACAAGGAATATCGAGTGCCGACAACAGGAAATAATTTCTTGAGAAATAACAAAATCTGAATATAATTTTAAAAAAATACGGATAGGTTTCCGTAACAGACTTGTTTGAGTTAGTCAACTCGGGTTAGAACGCATCGAATTTGTACTGTAGTAACAAAAATATCTAAACAAAATTGGACATGGTATGAAATAACTCAGATTGGGTGCCTTCCATAATGCACCACCAAAGGCAATTGCATGTCACGGCAGCAAACCCAGCAGTTCATAAAGTTTTTCCGGACCCAATAGAGCTCCTCCTCGGCGGCAAAATTCCAGCGCGATCCGGAGACCGCCATCCATTGGTCAAAACGGCCCTGTCAAATCGGATAGTTGCTCACACCGCCCCATTTCTATCCTCCGTATTCATACCTTTTTCAGTCCAATTGCCCATTTTGCCTTCCGGACGATAATGCAAGTGCCCGAGTGCGACCCGAACCGCCTCGTGGCCAGCGAAGAGGAGATGCTGCGCCTCGCGCCTCGGCCGCACGAGCGCGTCATGTACTGGGGCTCCGGCAGTCCACAAGGTGCGACCCACCAACCCCACCAACCGTTTCTATCTACCATTTCTAACTTCTTATTTGTGCATTTGTGTCGTTTCTATCCAGCGTGGCGCATTTTGATCGCGCTGGAGGAGAAGCGGCTGCCGTACCGCAGCGTGTGCGTGAGTTTCTCCAGTGGCGTGCTCAAGTCCCCGTTCTTCCGGGCGCTGAACCCGCGCATGCGCATCCCCGTGTTGGTAGAACCCGCTGAACTGCCACAAGAAGAAGAAGAGGACCAAACGCCCAAGAGCAGAGTGGCGGAAGCTGCCATGGGCATTTCTAAACTCATGACACAGACCTCCACCCAGTACCGCACCATTGTGTACGAGTCTGGCGCCATCCTCGAGTACCTGGAGAAGAAGTACCCGGACGCTCCCTGTATGCCGAGCTCTCCGGCTCTGTATGCAGCGGCTCAGTCCCGACTCCACGAAGCCAACGAGATCCTGTCGGTCGTGGGGATCTGGTGGTTTATCTGCGGCGGTTCCCGCAGGAGAAACGCAATCCGGCAGTGGTGAACGCGAAGTGGGCGTCGGTGGAGAACGAACTGGGGCTGTGGGAGAGCTATTTGGACGGACACCCGTTCCTCGTGGACCCGGACGTGCCGTATCTGTGTGACTTCACGCTGTTTACCAACGTCGCGTACGCGGTGCGGTGCGGCCTGCAGCTGGACGGACTGTACCCGAGACTGGCCATGTTCTACGTGCGGATGTGTGCGCGGGCGTCGATTGAGACGACGTGGCCGCCGCACTGGAGAACCACTTTTGGGTCCAAAGTGCTCACCAAGACATGTTGTTACTGCGGAGGACGCGCAGAGCAGCCGTGTGTGTGCAAACAACGGCAGGTGCCGCCACCGAGTATGGTGACACCGCCCGCAGTGCGCACTACGCAACAACCGTCGTAATACAACAGTAGGAAAAGTGCACACCGATGATCTCCGTTTGCCTGCGATACAATACAAAGTAGTGTCAAGAGCTACTGCTCGATTTCCAATTGCACGTCATTCGGATTGACTGAGCTCAGTAGCACTGTTGGTCAGTTTGGTGTTCGTTATCCGTCTTCCTGCTGCAATCATGTTGCAATCCCCGTACTCATCCTCACAGCAGCTTCATTTTGCGCAAGAAAAGTTGAGCGCGACGCAGTGTCAGCTCTTTCTCCTTCTCCGTGTTCACGACGCAGCACTCGACCATCGTCTCGGGAAAGTTCCACGTTTTCTCCATCGACTCGTAGACTTCCCACGTCGCGTCCGAGATGTCGTTCTTCCGAGCTAGCATCCGTCCTTTGATGATCTCTCGATCACACTCGCAAGCGATAAAAGCGAAAAGCGCACCTTCAGTACGTGCAGCGGCGATAAACCTCTGACGCTGAATGGGGTCACGGAAAGTGGCATCGACAACCACACGTTCCCCTTTGCGCAAATGCTTCACACACAGCTTCAAAATCTCGTCGTACGTGTGCTGAGTCATTTCTCGAGAGTAAAGTCCTTCTTCAAAACTGCCTTCTCCTTTCGCTTCAGCATCACCGTCCTCATCAGTAGATTTCTCGATAGCATGCTGCTCTGCGAGTTCCTTGCGGATCGCATCCGAGCGCAGCCAAACCAAAGTATCGTCAGCTTCTGCCAACATCTTGGCCAAATTTGATTTACCACTTGCTGGCAGACCTCCGACAAGAATCAAACACGGTCGTTGTGGCGCCGGACTCAGAAGCTCCAGTGCCACCAACCAGTAGCAACGAGCACGCTGAGTTTCCTGCGCACGAGTCGCGGCTGACAGCGTCGGGTCCATCACTCGAAAGCCGCACACCTTGGCGCGCACAACTGCACGGTACGCAGTGTAGCAAGCGAAGAGATCGGCGTTCTCGGGCGAGTTCTGCACTGCCCTGAACAGATACTGCTGCTGCAGAAAGCGAGCGAGGTCAGGTCGACCTTTGCTCCAAATGTCCATCGACAAGAATGCCACATCCGACAGCGGATCTCCAAAGCGGAACTGCTCGTTGAACTCGATGCAGTCCAAAACCACAAGCTTGTCCTCCTCACCACCCGAACGAGGCAGCTTGTACACGTGCTCCAGTCGCAGATCTCCGTGGGTATCACAAATGTACCCGTTTTCAACGCGTTTCTCGAAAGTGTGTTTCAGTCTCTTCAGCCAAGTGTACGACAACTCCTTCACCCGACGATACACCGACTCACTGACCGTCACCCCCGTGTGTGCAGCCGTCTGGTCGAAGTTCTCGTCGATATTGTGTCGGATCACCGGTTCTCTCCCGAAGTGGTCGATCTTCGGTCCTCGACGCGCATTTGCATGGAAGTCCACGAGTTTCTCTGCCACTTGGTCCAGAACGCTCTCCGTCAGCTCTCCGTGGTCCATTCGGTGCAGCAAAGTGCAGTTGTCTGGCAGACGCTTCATGTGCACCGCCCACTCGACGATCTCTCCGAACTGGTCGTTGAGCCACCAGTCCAAGTTGCTGCTCTTCTCTGGCGTCCAGAAGTCGTCGCAGCGCACACAAATCTCCCTCGTGTCTCTCTTCATGGACACGGGCACGACCCCACGTACACGTCTGGGGCGAGCCGCTGGTTGAGCTGAACCTCTGCGAAGCAGCTCTGGAAGCGCTTGAACAGCGTCGAAAAGTCTGCAAAGCCGAAATCCACTTGCTTCTTCACCTTGTACACGCGCTCCGGCAGTAGAAAGACCATGGACAGGTGCGTGTGCACCACCCGCACCTCCTCACCGCTTAGCAACGCAGCTCTCTCCGAGTCGGAACTGGGAAAAACGTACGTCTTTGGGTCTTGCAGTGCTCGCTCCAACTCGCTCTGCGAGACCTCGAGCGGCGGCGCCTGCTTGTGCTTGGGACGTCGGGGCTCCATTAGCCGACCCAAAAACGGCAACTGCCACTTCAACTTGCTTCCTTCAGTCGTGTACACCACACACTTAGGACTTGAACTATTATGGCGATTTCCTCCGAAATGATTAACAAGTACTAGGAAACTTCCTGTCATTTACCCCTAGAACCAAGCAGAGAATTCTTCGTGGTCACCGTTATTTGAGTGGTGGATGGGAACATCCCAGGCGAAAATGCTGCTGCGTTTTCTTCTCATTTGCGAATTTTACACCACGGAGGAGAAGGAGACGATGGCGACCCGGAATAATAGCTTGAGCTTTTGGGAACCACGTAAACGGTTCTCTTTCGCAGTCAAACAACTCCACAATCCACATAAACAGAAACTCCACAACCTCCACATGGCCGTTCGCGGCGGCAGCCACAGCCCCTTTGGCGCGAAAACTTTAGCGTCCGTACCCCAAATTTCTCCGGACAAGAGTTCAACGACATCACAATAGCCTTGGGTGGCGGCTTGGACAAAGGCGTCGCACACATCACACACAAATCTTTCTACTAACTCGTCCACCCACTGGACTTGATGGGTTGTTACTGCTTCCATTAGGCCCTTGTTCAAGTTAAGAGAAATGTTATGTGCTGAAATTTGAGGCTCTGATGATTGGTTAAAATACACTTGGTACAGGGTACCAAAACTTGAAATTTGTGCTCCAGCACAGCTATAGCTGGAACACCAGCAAGAGGTGTTCCCAGTCTGGCACAATTTTATCACAGCCACTCAGTCTAGAAAGCCAAACGCAAATGAACGGACAGACTGTCCGTGCGGCGGTCCTCGCGGTGGTTGTGACCGTGTGCGCGAGCGCTGCCATCGTGGCAACCGCAGATAAGCGCAGCTTGCGTGCACCGCCCTCAGGGGTCACCTCTACCTTCTCCACCTCGACATTTGAGAAGGCCACGAAGGCCAAGAAGACCAACTGGTTTCACAAGAAACTGCGCTGCGATAAAGCTTCCTTCCTTCGTATCTACAAGGAGGTTGAGGCATCGATGGACCGCCTGCCTGCAGCTAACAGTAAGACGTCTCTAGTCAAACGGCTCGCTCTAACCATGCACTATTTAGCTGCAGGGAGCACGATGGACCAAGCAGCAAGTGTTATGGGGTCTCACGTCCCCGCGCAGTAGTCTACATAAACGAGATTCTCGAGGTGCTGGTCAAACTGGCCAAGCGGAAAGTCGTCATGCCAAGTCCAGAAGAGCTACGTGCAGTGAAGGAAGGATTCGAGGCCATTGCTAGCTTTCCCGGGGTCGTTGGTGCTATTGATGGAACTTTGATTAAAATCCCACGTCCCCGGGATTTTGAGGGTTGGTACTGTAACAAGGGCTTCCCTGCTGTCAATGTCCAAGCGATCGTAGATCACCGAGGAGCATTTTCGTCGCTATCTATCCGTGCTGGTTCGAACAATGACCAGTCATTATGGAACGGATCGGGTGTTCGGAAACGGTAAGGGGTGATTTAATATTGGATGGTGTTGATTTTGCTCCTAATTATCTGCTTCATTGTCTAGGTTGGCGTCCTATATCCCTCTAGGTAAGCATCTACTTGGCGACGCCGGCTACAAGTTGTGGGGTCATCTTTTGACTCCGTTTGCTGAGCACGAAGCCGCAGAGGACCATCGCAAGCGTGCCTACAACTATCGCCATTCCCGCACACGTATCACGGTCGAGTGCGCCTTCGGTAGGCTCAAGAATAGGTTTCGTATCTTGCTAGAAAAACTTGAGCAGAAGTCGTCCAAGACAATCTACAACGTCATCGTCAGCTGTGCGTTGCTACACAACCTTCTCATCATGATGGGCGATACCTACCAAGTGTGCGTCTCATGATCCGCTCCGCCTAGAGCCGCGACCACGAGTTGATGAAGATTTCGCAGACCCAGAGCAGCCATTATCTCACGATCAAGGCATCGTTAAGCGCAATGACATTGCCGATGTCTTTGAAGGTCTGTTTTAAGTTGGTCAACCCGAGAGATTTAACTGTGAGGTGACATGGCAGTGTATTCTCCTTTCGTTAGCCTGTGATGACTATAATGCTACTGTGACTTACTTGGAAGAAGTTCGCGCAGTAGCTGCAGCTCGACCTGCTGAAACTGCCGAGTTTCTTCACGCTGCTCGGCCATGGCACGTGCCTGTTGCTGGATAGCGCTAGCCAACTGCTGTAGGTGTTCCCCATCCGTCGGCGCTGCGCTCATGGAAGCAGCAATGGCCTCCATGCCCGTCTGAAGGGCGTTAGCCAGCTCCACAACAGGCTGGAGCTTGCCTTTGTTGGTGACGTGGTGTTGCTAGCGCTTGTATCCGCTTCATCAGCGTCTTCGGTCCCGTCTTCCTCAAAATTGGTATCCAGCAGCAGTTCTCCACTCAGCCCCACACGTGAAGCAAAGGCATCATGCAGAACTGCCCATAACCTCTCGTCGACAGCGAAAGACTCGGTGGTGTTATTTCCGGTTTGGCGTCGCTCACGCCTTCCTTTTCTATATAGGCACTTCACTTTGCGATACTTTTATAGAGCTGGACCGTTAACAACAGCAAACAGTAGCATAAGTATGATCCTGTTTAGAACACCCGACCTAGCAGAGAAGTTGAGCATATATGTACCTGTGCCTGGCTGATGACAACGCCTTGAGACTGCGACAGCACGCTGGCATACTGCTGCCAGGCCAGCGCCTTCTTCGTCTTGGTGTCAGCCGACTCCAAGCGCCGCTTGACATCGCCCTCCTCGAAGCGCAGGTGGAGCATCTCAGCCACCATCGCGTTGGTCCACTTGAGTCGGTGGGCCACCTTCGCCTTCTTACTGGAACTCTGCGCACGAGCGGTGTCTCGCTTACTTGCTATAATGGGCGACTAAGGTGCAGTTGCGGTTGTGGTGCCATGGCTAACCGCCGTGGCTGCAGCAGACTCGATCGTGGCAGCGTGGGTCCCGGTGCCCTCAACAAATGCGGCAGATGCCGCGGCCGTGATTCCTAACGCTGCGTTAGAAAGCGCGAAAGCCTCCATGTCTGAGGGGTCGTCCGCTGCGCGATTGAAAAACGCTAATGCCGAAGTATGAGCTGCTGTGAGCGACGGGAACCACTCAAGCATTGGCTCGCCCGGGAACCACTTGGACAAGACCCGGAACACCGCACGACTGGCGCTGGCACCTCAGAAGACCTTGCACCGGAGAACCTAACCCGCCAATTTTTCTACCCGCAAAATCTGCACTTGAACAAGGGCCTTAGTGCCTCCTCGGGGGTCATCAGTAGAGTGTCGAGAAACCTCAAAACGTGGGGAGCGCCTGGATCTTGGACGGAAGCGGATTCCTGCAAGTCGCGGGTACTCGGGAGCGGCTGCCACATAGGGATCTCGGTCTTCACACTTGGACTCTTCGTATTTGGGGGATACACGCTCCATCGGGGCTTTCACAAGTGGGAATTATCTGCCTTGGAATTTAAAAATCCCTCCCTCTAAAACAAAAAGTACTTAGCAGCGATAAACCCAGACTAATTCTGAAAACCCCACCCGATCCTTGAAATATCCTGTTGACGGAGTACTTGTACGATGAATATTGCATTCTCTCGACTTACCAAACTACTTGCCATGTACACTGTCACCTGTTCACGAATTGCTGCTATTCTTTGATTTTCTCGGCTGATGTTACGATTCAAGAATCCTTCTTTACTCAGAGACTGCCACGAGGGTATCCAAATCTGATTTCATCCTCGCTTCTAGCTTCCTGCTTTTCTTGATTTTATTCTGCTTTTTGTCTTGACCAAGCCCACCATGCCACTGTAACTGTTTTTCCCAGCAATACGAAGCTCGTCTCCGTTCAAACAAGACTTGCGCTGTCGATCTGTGCTACGCTTCCGCTGACCGGGTTCACCTGTACTATCCTGTATACTGGCAGCTCTACAATCCCTCGCAATTTCAGACGTTGGTTCAATTTCTTCTGACCACTTTGGATCCGTTATCAGGTCCCACACACGCCGCCCATTGCCATCTTTACTGGTAAGCTTAGCTTCAAGGGAGCACAGTAGGGAAAATAGGCACCGACGTCCGTGTTTCACAGCCAATGAGCTAGGGTTTCCTTCGTATGAAACGTAGGCGTGTTTAGATCCACCATGTCGTCCATTGCAAGAAGGGTATTTCCCAGGATGTGGACCCTGTCACTATCATTTTCCCAAAATGTGGACCTTCACCACAAGTGCATGTGTTTTTACAACGAAGGAATGCAACGTCTGCGCGGCTAAGCGCATCCGTGATGGAATCAGTGGTATCATTCGTTGTCGATGGAGCTGACGGCTTTGCTGCTCTGAGGGGGCCGTCGCGAACCATGGCGATCTTGTGACCACTGGCGTCATCTACGCAGGGGTCATGGGGTCAAGACGGGTGCCGACGACCCGTACGGTGTCGTGTGGGTCTCATACTAGTAGTAGTACGTGACAATGACGTCGTGCCGAAGGTCCACGTTTTGGGAAGGGTCCACATTTTGGGAAAGTGATAGTGACAGGGTCCACATCCTGGGAAATACCCTTGCAAGAATGATCGAGACGATTTCTTCATGACCGTCCATAGCAGCGATGTGCCCAGCCATAGTGTTAGGAAGAAATTTCCGAAGACATACGGACTCGTGAAGCCGGCTGAATAGCGGGGGGCTCGTAGCTGAATCATCCATTCAACCAGGTCAGTATCGTGAGCAGGCCCAGCCGCAGCTTGTGAAAGAATGTACAGATCTCAGCCTGGTTGTTCATGGTGCGGCGTGCCATCATCCCCAACAACTCAGGATCCGGTTAATTGTCTTTTTGAGGCTGATGAGAGCATCACCAGACAACGGACCTTTACTCTGTTCAAGCAATCGCATGCACTTCATGAACACGTGCACTCGGTTGACATTCTTCGTTTTGGCTTTGAATGAAACCAACAAGGTCAGAGCGGAGCGGACGTGTGAAGTATTGATGTTCAGATAACGAAAATGGAGTGACACACTTATTTTTGATGACATTCGCGGCCTTCCTCGCCATGTTCTTGATCCGTTCGCCAGACGCCCACTCTGCAGAAATCCCAACTGGCAGTGCGTTCAAATTCACCGACCCAATCTGACTGGAACGCGTCCTGCAAATGTAGAAGAGCCGCGTTTTCTAACGCATTGACAACCTGCTCCATTAGACACCTTTCGAGACCCGAGTTGTTTATCACTTGTGGGATAGAAGCACATAAACAAACCATTTCTGTGGCGGCTAACCAATATCCAACATACCCTGTCAGACAAAGCGGTGAAACCGCCACTCTATCCAACACCTCCGTTGGATGTGGGGGCGCCGATACGAAATATACTCCCAGTTCTTATTATTTCCGACTTCATAGAGCTATTACGGATTACAGGTCTTCTCATCGCCCTCCCATCCCCCACTCAAAGATTTCCACTCCAAAGCTACTGGGCGATCGGGTTTCTCCACTACGCCAGATGCAAGATGTTTTAGACCTTCGCGTCGGCCGCAAACCTCGTTCAAGCAGCGCCAGCATTAGTTCGGACGACACAGTTTCGGAGAGAGACGGTGCCACCAGCGGTAGCGCTCTACTGCGGGATGAAGAGCAGCTGTCTCCGTACTGGGGAGAAGGCTACAGCGGCAACGGAGGAGAAGATGAGAACGATCCCAACACGTCAAATGCGGAAGAAAACTCTACAGTCCAGCTGCAAGTGCAGGACGCGCTGGATGCGAGCGCCAGCTCCACCGCTGATCGCAAGATGCGTCAACGTTTCGGTCCAGAGGAGGATTACCTTCTCGCTGTGCAAGTAAACGTCGACGCTCCGTTCATGACCGAGCATGGCGAGGTGAACAAGAAATGGCAGGGGCTTGCAGACAAGTTGAACAGCAGCCCAAATTTCAACATGAAGGCTATCAAGGGAACAACGGCAAAGGCACGGTTCAAGACCTTACTAGCGAAGCACCGTGCATGGGAGTCGGAGTCCGCGAAGAAGTCGGGCACGGACGAGAGTGAGACCCCTTTCATCCGCGTCATGACCGAGCTGGTATCAAGCGTCGACGACTATGAAGCCAAACTCGCGAACAAAACAGCCACCAAGAAAGGAGAGCAGCTGGCAAAAGAGCACTCGGGTGAAGTTTTTCGTCAGGCTGCCGTAGCGCGGATTCAACTCGGAAATCGTCTCTCTCGTAGTGACGTTCCTGGCACTGACATCAATGAAGTGGGGAGGCTGCTGGAAAACAGAACCGGCCCAACCGCAGCAAAGGCGAGCCCGAGTGGATGGCGCTGCTGGAAGAGTCTAAGATGCAGAGGGCGTCGATGTTTCAGGATTTCATGAAACAGCAGCAAAGCGAGCAGAAGCAACGACTTGATTTTGAGAGGGTTGAGCGAGCAAAGGACCGAGCCGAACGCACAGAAGAGCGAAAAGAACGCCAACAAGAGCGAGATCTTCAAGCAAAACTAATTGCTAGTCTTCTCGAGAGAATATCAAAGGGCTAAAGCAGTTGACTAGCAAGCTGATGTGTTACGGCTTCCGAAAGTAGTCTTCTAGTTGCGGAGGCGTACAGTTAAAATACTTGCTAATCTGATTGCCATTGTGCATACACGTCGAAGCATTCGTGAGCAATACCGCCACGCGAACCATTCTTGCAACAGGAGTCAGCAGAATTTTGTGCTTCTTGTTTCAGTCTAGTAATGCCCACTTTTTCTTGATGATACCGAATAACCATTCGATCGATACTCGCGACTTGCTCATGATGACGTTGAAGCGCCTTTCAGCACTATTCACGTAGGCATTGCGAAATGGACTGCATAGCAGGTCGTTAATCCCGTACGCGGGATCCCCGTATATCAACACGCCGAAGTCTTTGATCAAGTGGCTGCGCGAGATATACGGAAGAAGCTTACTCTCGCGGAGCATGGTAGAGTCATGAAGTCGACCTTCGATAGGCCCATAGAAGGAAATGCATAGTCCTACTAGCGCCACAGCAAAACTATCAGTGATAACAAAATAGTATTCAGCTCCTACAGCCTCAGCTTACCGTCTGGAGTGCACACACCCTGGTAGTTCAAACAGTGTCGTCTTTTGTGACCGCTGTAGCAGACTTTCTGCAGATTTTCCTTGTCGCCTACCGGGATGCAGTCGAGGGCTTCCGAAGGGCTTGGAGTCCATTTTTGCGTTTACCCGGACGGCAAATGAATCCCTTCGTTCCATCGATGAACAAGGAGATTTTGGTGACGACGCCTCCTGTTTTGTCAGTGACAGCCTGCACATACTGAGCGTGACGCTCAGCATACACTTGATCATGAAAGAAGACTATGTCCTTCCATTCGTTGTCGAGGAAGCAATCTAAACGAGCAAAAATAAATTGTTAGCCGCATTAGCTGGTTCGTGTGTGACTCCCCTACTACACAAAGTACTCACAGGTGTCCGTAATGATGCGGCTGCACGCTGGATCTGAGCGCCCAAATTGCTTCCGAATTCGAGATAGCTTCCCAGGGTACGAGAGGCGATAACACAGCATAGCCAGTGCCTCGATGCCTAAGAGGCGGTCCCCTGCACCGCTGATGAATACGTGTGGCATGTTAGTTACACCGGCCAGTCGCTTCAGCTCGGAGCAAGTGAAGCGAAAGTCCTCGCGTGCATTGGCATCAGGATAGGTGCCAAAGTTGAAGCGCACATCTGGAATAAGCGGCCGTTCGACGACGTCAACTGCACCCTGCCTCAAAAGAAGAGCTTCGTCAGTGTCATCAAGCTCGTCCAGAAGCAACATGAGAGCAGTGGCAGCAGCTACACCGCATCTTTCCATCGCTTTGCGGTACTCGAACTCTGATCCCTTCCAGAGCTGCTGCGAAAAATCACTTGGATTATCCAACAAACATCGTGCGTCGAAAGCAAATCTTTCTGGCTGTAGTTTGTGGGATATGGGTTAGCAGCTATCCCACAACCAGTATCCGACCATCGCCTCGAAAGGTGTCTATTGTTTCAGGATCGACCTTTCGAACGTACTTCTCGTAGGTTTGCCGTTGTCCCAGTACATGACACACCTCGGAAAATACATCCACCACGTCGTAACTCAGAGCAAATACGTCACGTGATAGTACGCGTGTTTCGAATAGCTCCGTCGAGAAAATGTCTGCAGCCCTCATCAACAAACACCCACATGTCGGTACTCCCAAAACACGAGGTGTCACTCTCAACAAGGTATCGCCAAATCTTGGATATATCGTGTAAGTAGAACTCCTCCCGTTCTTCAAACCACACAGCTGCAGGCGAGATTATATTGTGCTGACTGTCGCTTGATACCGAATACTGTGAGTGAAACAGATAGGTTCGGTCATAAGTGCTGTGCACCGCAGCACTGTGTGATGGACTGAAAATCTTTTGATCATAGATTTCCAATACTTCCACAAAAAGTGCAATTGGTTGCAAAAATCCTTGCCCCACAAGAGCATTGTAGAGATGTCCCAAAACTGCATTTCCCAGACGAAGATACCTCATATGAAACTCAAGGGCTTCCTTTAAGTCCCGTACCAGCTCCTTAGCAGCTTTAAAAAGTGGCGGTGGACCTGTGGAGTCTGGAATGTCGCTTCTTCTGTCTTGAAAAAGACACCTTCAGATAGTTGGCACATTGCGTTAGCACAGTGGCAGGCCATGGGCAGTTCTTGGAGCACTTGTGGTGAGATCCGTCGTTCCAAGTCCAACAAGTTTGCGATTTTTGGTCGCGGCGGGTACGACGAGCTTCACTTGTAATGGATGTGGTTTCAGGATGAACTTGACCATTTACTGCCTTGCTGTCAGGTTCTCGACTGCAAATCTCAATGCTCCAAGCGACGGCTTGATTCAGATCACTCTGTACGTTGCAATGCCAAACAGAGATTTCAAGAACAACTACAGTGAGTGCGTTGGTCGGTGTATCGAGTGTAGCTACGGGCACGTAACAGCCAGCCCAGGGAGAAGGTGGCGGCATGACCGTAGCGCAAATATTTGCTCAGCATGGAGCTGACGGAGTAACGACATTACATTTTGAGGCAAACGATGCCTGAATTTTTAGCCCCCAACCAACTCCCCAATAACTTGAGGTCTTTTAATAATTTGAGATGGGTCTTCTAGACATCGTGCAGCCCGGCGTGAAGATGTCATGAAGGTACAACTTTCGCGAAAAGGCCATTTGAAAAATATGCCAGTACACTTTGTGCTCTACAATGTGCACGGTGGGTAGTTACTTCAAAATATGATGGATTGTACTTGTCATTTGCCAGAACGTTCAGCTTAGAGTTGTTCCTGGAATACCTGATCACATACCACTTTGCGAATGAAGAGCACGATTTTGTGGTTTCCCGCTGCCACGTCAAGCGCGTCCTTTAACACCCCAAGCGGCCATTTCACACTCTTACTTTCGTAGACAATCTGCAAGGGCGGCATGTATCCATGCTGAGCAGCAGCCACGAACGACTTGTGCTTAACTTCACGTGGGACGCGCTTTTCATCGGATAGAAACTCTGCGATTAACTTTTAAGTGCCAGTACGTCCGCGGTGAGCAGCTTCAACGAACCCCTTCACGAGTGCACCCGGAGGGGTCCGCTTTGTCTCGTACCACAATTTCACCAGGTCTTCCTTACCGGCCGTAGCAGCAGCCACAAAACCCAGTCCTGTCGCTTCTTCAGATACAAGGTCATCGTCGATCAAGCAGTCTAAAACTTCCTGGCGACTTTCTTTAGCTGCTTGCACGATGGCCTTGTCGATCAAATCTGATGGAATGCACCGCTGAGGAAGCAAGAAATTCACCATTTTTACGTGTCTGTGTTGTGTTGACCTCTTGAAAGCGATGATCATTGCCTCTTCCGAGATAGGTTCGTTCGTGCTCAAAAACTCCAATACCCCTACGCTATGTGCTGCTGTGAATGCACTGTTAATACCCTGGGGAGAGGCACGCTTCCATCCGTACAGAAGTTTCACGGTTGTCAAGATATTATATCCGGCACAAGCACTTTTGAACCCCTTGTCGAACGCATCCGACGACACGCGTTTGGTAGCAAGCAGGAACACCAGTACCTCCATCTTTCCACGCGCTGCCGCACTTGCGAAAGCTTTAGCAACGTGTGCATTGTTATCGTGTCCATTCTTGTACAAATACTCCACTGCATGACGACAGCCACGATTCGCCAGTACAGCGAACAAGTTTTGACCAGGTACTGTCGAGGGTAAAGCTCACAAATCATGTCAGCGATAGGTTTCTGTTTGGTCGTCACCGTCTCCTCTAAGGCTTTTGGCATGTTCCAAACAATTTCACTGTGATTCATCAAAAGTCTGCTACCTCCGCATGTTTCCCAGCAATCGCGATTGACAACGTGTCCACCGGGGGCCATCTCAAATATTTCTGGGTATATCCGTGTTCAATTGCGTCGTGGGGGACCATCAACTTCACCACCTCGATTTGTCCATTTCCCGCCGCCGCATCCAGAATCTCTCGCGCTTTTGGGAACCACGCAGACGAGAATCTTTCAATAAAAGCAAATTGCAAAATCCACGCGAACAGAAACTCCACAACGTCCACGTGGCCGCGCACAGCCGCAGCCACCGCCCCTTCGCCACGAAAACTTTAGCGTCTTCACTCGAAATTTTGTTAAATAAGAGTTCAACAACATCATAATAGCCTTTGGTGGCGGCTTGGACAAAGGCGTCCGAAACATCGCACTCAAATCTGTCTAATAACTCTTCCACCCACTGGACTTGGAGGGTTGTTACGGCTTCCATCACAGCCTCCTCGGGGTCATTAGTAGAGTGTCGAGATACTTCAAAATGTGGGGAGCGCCTGGATCTGAGCTGGGAAGCGGGTTCCTGCAAGTCGCGGGTACTCGGGAGGGGCTGGGCGTGAGGGCTCTTGGTCTTCACACTTGGACTCTTCATGGGGGATATGCGAGCGCGTTTGGGCGGCGGGCTGCCATCGCGAGCTCGCTCCATTGCGGTTTTAAAGTGGACTAATCTGTTCCACCCCAACCGTTCGTTGGGTTATGTGAGCACAAAATCTGTCACAGAAAGGTACCCTTCCTTGAAGTCACAAAAAGGTTTAGTTTCCATCACAAATCGCAAACGCTGTGGTCACAAGAAAATCCATTCGAGTTTTTAAAACAACATCGGCTTTCATGTCCTCATCATCTGCATTGCAAAAGTACTCAATAGTTGCTCATGACCCCAGACGAAGCGGTTATTGATGCCGCCGCAACGGGGATTGATGAACTATTGACCAGATTGGAGTACAATGAATAACACATCCCGTAATTGCCGAGTCTGCGGCTGCCCACGGCCAACTCGACATGGTGACAATAGATGAACGGCACTTGAAGGGGTGTACAACTAATATTAATGCAGACGTCACAAATTTAGCCACAATGACCGCAAGATATGGCCACCTCATCGTGACGGACTATTGTGTCTTTCAAGTCTTTTGGCGTATCGGAGTTGAAAACCTGCCTTTTCATAAATGTGGTTAGGTGAACAGAACTAAGTTATGGCGGAAAAGCTACAAGTTATCCCGCACTTAAGCTAAATCTGCCAATCGGAACGCAATATATACTGCCCCGACATCGGGCTTTAATCGGCCTGAAAAACTGGCTTCGAATGGCTGAGTGTCCGATTGGCTGACATTGATTCGGCATTCGGGCTTTTGGTGGTAACAAGAGTTAAAGATGACCTATTCACTTGATCTTCGCTGGAGAGCCATCGTGCTTGTATATGTCTACTCGATTGACACAGCTACAGTCGCGAGTGTGTTAGGTCTATCCGATCGTAGTCTCAACCGCTGGTACACGCTATTCCGCAGTACAGGTACCGTCCTGAAAAGTGAACCTCGCGCGAAGTCTTCAAGGTGGCCTCGCCAGGTGTGCGCGTTTGTGCAAGAGTATGTAAAAGAACACCCCTGTTTTTACTTCGAGGAGCTACGCAGCGAGCTACGTGCACGCTTTAGAGACTCAATTAACGTGTCCGACTCGATCATTTGCTGTGCACTCCGATTCGACCTCAAGCTCACGCAAAAGTGCTCACAAAGCGTGCAAGGGAGAGTATACCGCGCGAGAGGCGTGAATATGCCGCTCGGCAGGCTCCATTTTAAAGCGGCCCAGATCAACTCGTCTTTATTGACGAGACGTCAAAGGATGGAAGGTGGGTTAGTTGCGTTATGCTATTGTTATGTTGTTATGACTGTCTAATTTATTGTCTTTACTGCTATCAGGTCGGTTTTACGGCGGTACGGCTGGTCTGCCAGGAATACACCAGCCCACGTTACGATCCCGTTTAGCCGTGGAAAGCGCGTTTCGATCCTCGCCGCGATGGATATCAAAGGGTTTTTCGGCTGGGGTGATGTCGACGGCACTTTTACCCGATCCAGTTTTCATGAAGTATTCAAGTCCAAAATCCTACCCTTCCTTAATCCGTTGCCGTTGCCACGCTCCATCGTTGTGATGGACAACGCCAAGATCCATATGTACAAGGAACTCCAGGAAATGATACACGAAACTGGTGCGCTCCTGTTTTTTCTGCCCCCTACTCACCGGACCTCAATCCGATTGAGGTCGGGTTCTCACTACTCAAGCGCTGGATTCAGCGTCACGCCAATATGGCGTGACGCGAAGATCCGCTCGCGGTACTGAAGGTTGCGATGCATTTGTGCACACGTCAGAAAGAAGAGGTCGGAGAAAATCTGTACAGTCACTGTGGCTACAAACCAAATGCACTGTCGATGAAGGAATAACAAATGTACGTATCGCTTTTCAGTTACCTCTTCGACTCCTCTTCATGTGCTCAAATGTCTAAGTGATCTGTGTCAGCGACGTTTCCAGTTGGAGCTGCTGTAGTGACGTTTGCTGGGGGTCGAAATGGTGGGCGGAGGCTGTAGCTGGGGAGGCCAAGAGCAGCGCGAAGATCGCTGACATTCACAATGGCAATAGGAACACCTTGGATCTTGACACGCACGATCTGATACTCTGTGTTGGCATGCAGATGCTTCTCGCCTTGCGATTCATTCATGGCGGCTTGTTGCGCATCGACTTGCTGTAGTTGTCTGAAGGTCGTGTTGTCTGGCACGACAAGCGGGGCTCCATCAGGAAGCCGAGGTTGTGTCACCGCCATGTAGGTTTGCGTCGCTGGCCCCGCTGCGATTCTCTGATCGCGTAGATGTCCAGCAACACGAGGCATCTGCTCCTGAATCTGAGATGTCGTTGCCCTCCTCAGCGTGGTCGTTTGTTCCGGCCTGGGAACGTACAGGTAGAGCACAACGATGAAGCCAGCTTGACCTCCAGTACGCAGTTGTGCCTTGTGCCAGGCTGTCTGAAGCTGGACTAGCATCGCTTCGCTGTCGCTGCAAAGAATCTGAAAGTCCTTCTGGTACGCGTTGTTGGTTGGCTTGCAGTAGATTGCAAAGTCGGTACTCCACTGCCCTGGCAGCTTGTTCACAAAGTGCTATTCTACCTTTGCACGCAGTACACGGTAGCCTTCCTCTACAGCGACTACAAATGTCGGAGACGGGGGTACTTTGTTGCGGCCCGAGCCGTACGGCTGCCCATTCTTAATGAACAAACGACAAGTTAGGGTAGTGGTTGGTCCATGGCAAATATCGTATTGATCAGACACAGCAACAAACTACGATAGAGATCGCACCATACACTGTACCGTGACCTTCAGCTGCGCTCAGTTCTTCGTCGTCCTAGCTCCTGATCATCCATACCGTCCTTGCGCCTGTTCGCTGCTTTTCTCGTCGTCGTCCTCGCTCCCGCATCGATGTGTCTGTCCTCACCATCCAGTTGCTGCTACCGGCTGGCCGCCGCCTTTGCCGTGCCTCCGTCTGTCGCCGCCCATGCTACCTCAGAACGTTTGCCTTCGGGAGGAATTGAACCTCCATCCCCCGCGGTGGGTGCTTTTCCGTTAAGCTACGAAGGCGTTGAGTGTGGTGACCAGTTGTGGGCGTGCGCACCAGTCGCGGCAAGCATCGTCGTCCGTCCTGTGAGCTTGTTCGTGGGAGAGCTTGTTTCTGAATGAGTGCCTCGGAGCAGACTGCTGTCCACGAAATGATGTGACCCTCCCTGATTGGATAATAAAAAAGTTAGGGTAGATTTTACGTGTCACTTCACCTCACTTTAAAATGCCCGATTTCGCTGCCCAAGTACTGGTCTAGCTCATGCGCCCTACCGGGAAAAAGACAGAAAAGCACAATACCTTGTTCCGGAAAATAACACAATTGACAATTTTGATGCGAACACAAAAGTTCAGAAGGTGCTGAAGGAAGCTCCAGCACATGGACAGCTTGAAGTGGTGAAGGGCTTAGCCGCTAGAAACTTCGTGGATGACGCTTTCGAGAGGAGGGGCAAGCTTGATGCACTATCAGTAGCGATTGCAGAAAATCACATGAATATTGCTGTTTTTCTGTTGGGTGTGAAAAAATGTGTGGTCTCAGCCCGGAACGATCAAAAGGAAGCGTTGGAGATGTTGCCGAAGAACAAAGCAGTAGACTGGCTATTGAGCAGCCGTAGTTTGTACGACAGCTAGTTTGCGATCAGCTCTTCAGTGGTAGACCTTGCTGCTCAGGTAATAGTGGCCACGACGATCGCCTTACCTAATAGCCAGCAAGTGGCGTACATAAGGTTGCTGTAGCAGTTGATGTGTAACGGAGTGCCCCGATCGAGTCTATCGAATTCAACAATAAACAGTTTGCGTAGGACATCCGATGTATTTGGTGTCATCCTCTTTGGCCCGTTCACTTTATCAATGTGTGTCTCGTACCGAATGGTGCGGATGCTATCGATGTTTGTGTCTAGCTGCCCCGTATGCAGCAACGCCAAAGACTTTATTCGCAAACTACTGCAGTTCTCCACTCGAAACGTTTCTCCATACGATGATTTCCTCCGGAATACGCCAGCACGGAGGAGAAATTAATTTCCAACGCACCAATACGCATACATGTACTTCATCGCCTAATGTGTCCTCTCCTTAGCCAGCCGAGAAAGTATTAAGAAGTAGTACTTCCCAAAACGCCGGCGACCGCTCAAGTCCAAGGACAAGAAAGGCACCGACCAAGAAAAGAGAGGACTGGGGGGCTTGGAAGGACGCTGAAACCCCGGTCATACAAAGACCAAGACAAAAATCTGGAAAAGCACCGACACCGAGGCAGCAGGAGGAACGAGGCAGCCCGCAGAGGAAATGGCGACAAGTCCTGGCAAAGCAGATCAGCACCGCACGGCAAGTGAGATGTCAACTCGGCAGCGACAAAAGAGACAAGACGGCAAGAGGAGCAAAATGCAACTAAACACCAACTAAACAAGGAAGATCTGAGCCAACAACCAAGTAAAACTCTTGACAAGCAGGAGAGGACGACTGACGGCAAGAAGGAGCAACCATGGTCCACGGTCGGGCGGAAACACAAATCGCCACAACGCTCAGGAAATGGGACAGGAGGGCAAGCAGCACGTCAGGTGCCGACGGCAGGCAACAAAAATACGACAGAAAAGGGATGACGAGCAAGTTCTACGCTCAGCTTGTAGGCTACCTTCAAAGCGGAGCGCCCTGGGAGTATACGTTCCAGACAATAACCGCGATGAACGAGGCCGCAAAAGACGTTCGACGCAAGAACTACCTATCCAAGATGGCCAAAGACAAGACGAACACCAAAACGGCAGCGGAACTGCGACAAGAGTGGCAAGATGAGATCCCGGTCGAACAAATGGAGAAGTTTCGACTCTTGAGCAGTTATTGGGACCTGTCCATACTAGAGCATGTACAGAAATTGGAATCTCTACTGCACGAATGGTTGGTCGTGGAGAAATTATCGCAACAAGAAGTGGAGATTAGACTCAGGTTCCTGTACTTTGAACAGAAACTGGAGAGCCAGCCAAAACCCGCTGAACCTGATCAGACGGAAACATCCTACCTGAGGGCGGCGCAGCGAGGACAAGGAGGCAAGAACGAAAAGCGACTAACAGAGGAGCAAGAAAATTGAGGAAACTGTGCTTGAAACCAGCCACAAGGCTCACAAAGCTCAGCGAGAGAACGGAAGATGGGGACAAGGCGCTGCTGCTCATCCTAAACGGGGAGATCGAGCTTGTTCAGCCGCCACATTTGCTGGTGCAATCCATGGCGCCGGGAGAGCTGGCAAGATTCACGGACATCTTCTTGTCAATCGAATATCCGCTATATGCACATTTAGCGGCAGGGCAGAAGTATGGAGACAACCTGAGCAAGCAAATGTTGCTTTCCTTCATAAGTGTAGCAGAGGAAGCAGCGCCGGCGCAGAAACAAGAAGTAGCAGAGTTCAAGGCATCAGTCTCCAGGATCACTCTTGATCCGCAAACCAGAGTGATTACAATCACCTTCAAAGGCAAACGAGCGGCCCAAAGTGGACAAACTGGAAGATGCCCATGGCGAGAAGATTCCTAACGCTGCACGACTACGAACAACAGAGGGAAGAGGCAAAGGTAACGAACGCGGTGGTCAAATTAGACTACTACGAATTTTCTGTTGCGGTAAGAAGAGGGACAATCACTGCGACGGACATGTTCTGAGTCCTCACGAAAGAGCTAGGGCTGAAAGTCCATGCAATGCTGCACGATTCGACGGACCTGACTGGACTCAACGACATGCAATGGACGGTATGGATCGAGGCTGGAGCATGTCCGATACCTCTCCGGACCTTGTCATTCGTCAGAAACGAGGAACTGGAGATAGTTCTGCACCACCACGACATACACAAGAACTGGCCGTGTATCATGTGTCGAGCACCCAACCACCCCACGAAGTACTGTAGTACACCGGCAGAGGCTGCAGAGGACAGCAGAAGCTAACACGAAACGAGGATCAAACCCGACTACCGTCCAGCAAGGGACAAGGAGGGCGAAGCTACAGCGGACACAGCATGCCGACGACACTGGAGCAGCTCAGACTGATGTTGCAGGACGGGGGCACCAGGACGAAGAAGGAGGACAAGAGGGGACGGGGCACGGCGACGACACAAGAGCGCGACGGAGGCAAGACGGGGACAACCGCAGGCATGCCGGTGTTACCCAAGGAGCTTGAAAGGCACCGGCACCCAAGTACCACCAGGCGAGAGGAGGAGACGACGAAGTGCAACAGCAACAACGAGCGACAACCAGCACGAGCGGGCGCGTGGGATGAACCAACCACGAACAAGGAGATGAAGGAAGATGCGTGGGGAGGGAGAGACGTGGAAATTAAGGAGATCAGTCAATGGCAGGACACAGATGAAGAAGAGGCGCAAGAAGCACTGAAGAGGACCAAGGACAACAGCAACGACCAAGCGAGGCAGGACTTCAACGAGGACCTTCATCTATAAGCGAGGCAGCCAACGACAAGGAGGGACGACGGCGACGGCGACAGGCAGTCAAAGTGCAGCGGACAGGGAGGACAGCGGATCCACGAAGGTGAGCCAGAACGGTGGGAGAGCATCAAGATCACCTAAACGGAAGGCGCCTACAGAGTGGGAGGACGAAGACAGCGGCGAGGACAGCAAGATGGAAGGAGAGGGCAACAGCGGCGGAAGAAGCGGCGGGGCCAGAACCCTGTCACCGTCGAAACGAGCAAAAGGAGGTGGAAGTACCATGGATGCAGGACACGCACAAAGCTTTGTACATCAGTATATGAATCCAATGGGCGAAACAGTGCAGCAGAAACAAGAAAGCGGCAGCACAGCTTCAGTATCAAGCGAGGTAGAGGCAGCGCCGGCCAAGGACGCAAAGCAGATCGGACCAGAGGAGCCGGACCGGTTGCGGAAGGCGGCGGACAAGGACGGCTCTCAAGACGACAAAAACTACTGCGTCTATGCGGGAACCAAGCCAGCAAAGGACAGCGGGGTACCTACTTGGCCATATTAGGAGCTACAATGGTGGACGTGCAGCCACCGGTCAATGCGGGTGGCTGGCGTACTACGCTGTGACGCACAACAAGGATGAAGGTCTGATGAAGCCCACCAAGGACGCCACCAAGGCAGCAAACCTGTTGAAGAAACAAGTCCTGAACAGTATGGTGGCGAATTCAGCCAACGAGGCTGTGATAGAACGGGAAACCATAGTAGCCGAGATGAAAGCAGGTGGAGGAGCAGAGGCAATGGATGGCGACTTGACGATGGCAATGTGTGAACTCGCCAATCACTATGTTGACCAAAGGCAGCGGTCGGTCAAGGCGACAGTACCAGAGAACTACTGGGTCCGTCCTGCTCCTTTGAAGGCAATGGCGATGCACGCACGCGAGCCGAGTTTTGTCCTCGATGTAGCAAGCGATCAACCTGCGCGAATGCAAGTGTACACCTACGAAGAACGGGACTTAAAGGACGGGTAGACGGTGGAAATAGGCAAAGTGACGACGGTGCCTACCAAGCCGGCACTTGACCTATTGCAAGAACTGGTTGCGACAGGGATTCTGCCTCACGCCATGGTGCTGCAGTGGAAATTACCAGGCAAACACTTCCAGGCGGTGCACTACGATAAGGAGCGATGCGCATGCTATACTGAGCAGGCGGTGATTCTAGCGCAGAAGCGAAACGAGATAATGAGAAAGCGGGGTTTCGCCAGCTTGGATCCAAATCCTACAGCGGCATCAAATAGCGCACTTATGGAACTGAAGGCTTTCCGACGAGCTGCCAAAAATTACTCGCAAAGCAGTGGACTCGACCCCAAGAACGCAGACGAGATCGACGAACAGGGTGACGGACGAGCACCAGCGAAAGCGGAAACAGATGATGTAGCGGACGACGTCCTGGTTCGACTGGAGAAGAAGGTGAAGTCTGAGGAGGACCGCAGTACCAGCGACGAGGGTCAGCCAACAGCGAAAGACGACATCGTGATGTCCAGTCCAGAGGAGAGCGGAAACGAGACACTGACCGCAGGGCGCGAAGAGGAGACCATGGACAGCAAGCAAGTAGGCAGCGACAACAACATAGGGCGGACTAGCGCTCCAGTCGAGCAGGAAGGAGAGGGGATCAGCAAAACTCCGAACGAGACGGAAGCGAACGCGGATACCAACAGTGGCGCAGCAGAGACGACGGCCAACAGCACATCGCCAAAGGGGACGACGACACCACTGGTCAAGAAGCGGAGTCCGCACCGACCGTTCCAGTTGCATCGAGGGTGGACGGATCGACGGAAGTTGGCACTAACAATGGTAATGTCCAGATGTAGGGCAAGAACGAGGGAGGGAGGGAGGGACGGAGAGAAGAAACAGAAGCGGCTAATGAAGTTCTTTGCCAAGGTGACCACCAATGGGAGCGAGAAAGCACTGAAGCGGCTAATGAAGTTCTTTGCCAAGGTGACCACCAATGGGAGCGAGAAAGCACTGAAGCGAGACTTCCAGAAACAAGGGAAGAAGGTGATGAGAGAAAGAAGAAAGAGGGGACGAAAGACAGAAGCGACAAACATGCACACACCAAACCAACACCGCAACGATCGAACAATTGGGTTACGTCAATGTTCGAGGACTTCGAACGCATGTGGATAAGATTGGGTTGAAATTACAAGGACTTAAGAAACAGCACCAGCGCGGACAGAGCGACGTCACGTTTGTGCAGGAGACGCATTTGAGTCCGCAGCATCACGACGAAGCTGGTCAACAGTTCGCAGCGATGTGGGGATTCTAGAGATCGGAGGCGGACAAATATGCCTACTGGTCGTCTGGAGAAACACAAAAAGCGGGGTTTGCAATTCTTCTGAACCCCTATGGAGCAGTCAAGCACCCGGAACCATGGGGGCGAGAACATTAGTCGGAACATCTTATTATGTTAGCAGGACATATCGCAGATCGCGAATTCATCTTCGTAAATGTATACGCACCTTCCGTGACACCATCACGCGTGGCGTTCTTCCGGCAACTGGACTCGATACAATTTCCGAAAGAACCAGTCGTCATTATGGGAGGAGATATCAACTGTGTTGAGGATCGAGCGGTGGACAGAATAGGAGGACAACGGACGGAGGACTCGGGAGGAAAGCAATTGACAGCAATCATGGACAAGTTAGGGCTGGCGGACGCTGCTTTCTATCACAAACCGAAGACGGTGACAGAAGAAGCACTGCACAGATACGCACAGACGCACCACACTCACAGACACACCGCGGAGTCTGGAGAAGTTGGTACTTCCCGGTTTGACAGGTGGTACATGGCGATTAAGGCGAAGAAGCTTATACGAGGTGTGGTCACGGAGGAGGCAGTGCCACGCAGATCACAAGGCGGTCTTGATGGAGTTACATTCACCAGCGGGGGTCATTCGAGTAGAGAAGCGGCCCAAGCTCTACCCTCCGCCGGCGTACGTGCAAACAGCCACCAACAGTCTAATCGCATGCAGAATTGAGCAGTTGGCAACCGCAATTCAACAAACTAAGGGCACGGAGACGACACAGATGTGGGAAGCGTTCACGGAGTCCATGAAAGGTGAGATGAAGGACCTCAAGAAACGAGCGCGACAGCGCACGACGAGGTGGTACTGGCGAAAAATCAAACGAATCAAGAACAAGCTCGACAGCTGCAGCTACACCACCAAACAAGGAACACTTGAGCGGACGCAGCTACTGGAGCAACTACAAGGATTACAAGAATCGCGACGAGTGCTAATACGGAGGGGTGCAATTCCCAGATCGGCATGGAGCTCAAAAGCCACAACGAAGCAGTTTTTCAGGCGGATTTGTACAAAATTCGGGGATAACATCATACCCGAGCTGGGGGGAAGGTGACCGGTGGTGCAACAACTGCACAAGACAAAGCGAATATCCTAGCCTCGAGGTGGGAGCCGATTTTTAACGGGACAGCAGCGGAAGATGGACAGCATTTCTAAGTACGTCGACAATCTTGCACAACACTGGAAAAAAGTGGATATGGGGGATGTAGATGATGCAATTACGGAGGAGGAAGTTGGAAATGCCATCCAGCATTGCAAACGGGGAAAAGCCTGTGGGCCGGATGACATCTGTAATGACTGGTATCAGGACAACGCAGTGGCACTCATACCATGCCTCACAAAGCTGTACAATGAGTGCCTTGACCAGAGTGTGGTGCCAGGCTCATTTCGCGAGGCCTTCATCTTCAGTATTAGTAAGGGCGGGGACACCAGCAACCCCTAAACTACAGGCCGATTGCACTATTAAACACGGACTATAAGATTATGACAAGAATCTTGGCATGGAGAGTGCGCAAGTACATAGCGGCGTTGGTGCATGAGACGCAAGGGGCTTCATACCCGGCCGCAAGATTCATGAGATCATCGATTTATATGAGGCCCCCAAGAAAATGTGCAGAGACAAGAAAGGAAAGCTGACAGCAGCGCAGGTTTTGCTTTTGGACTTCGCCAAAGCCTACGACTCGTTAGACAGGACTTTCATGCTGGCAGTTCTCAGGAAGAAGGGTTTCCAGAAAAATTTTGCCGGATGGTTAGCGTTATTCACACTAACACAACAGTGAGGTTTATGGCGAACGGCGGAATATCAAAAGCAGTGAGGGTGACCAGAAAAATCCGGCAGGGATGCCCACTGGCACCGCTGTTGTTTTTTTGGCGGTGAACGTACTTTACGATGAAATTGAACACACGGTAGGACTGCAGGGGATCCCGCTGAATCCGAGTAAGCCGGAAGTACAACTCAGAATCGCTGGGTATGCAGACGACACGGCCATTTACCTGAGGGACAGAAGCATGCAGGGGATCGCGATTGCGGCAGTGCAGCGCTTCTCCAGAGTATCCGGCCTGCACCTCAACGTGGCCAAATCTGCAGCCATATCTCTAGGCCAAGGCGACCAACCGGTACGGAGGGAGAACAGCGAAGGAGACGAGGAGGATGCTTTAGTGAAGGAGTGGAGGAGATCCGCTACCTGGGGCATATCGCGGGACCGGGAAACACGACAGCAACAGCGTGGAAAAAGACTTGGAGTGCGCTGAAGGTACGGCTGGCACTTGCCGAAGTAAAGACCAATACAGTGGCCCAAAGATCCGCCATTGCGGCTGCAATAATAGTGCCAAAGTTGTTGTATGTGGCGCGGCACGCGTGGCCGACAGCAGACATCGTCAAAGAAGTAGAGGCAAGCATCAGGAATTTTATGTGGATGGCGGTATTTACGGTCCCGGCGGCGCCACCGGCTGGCTGGGTGCGTCAGAAAGAGGCAGAGATGAAAACCAAGAACGGTGGCTTGGGGGTACTGGACCTCACATCGGAGCTCATCGCAATGAGCGCGATGATGGTGGGCGATTGAGGGATGACGCAGAGCTCGAGGCAGCAGAGAGTGGGAGAAATACTGCAGGATGCCGACCTAGAGCAGGAAACCGACCTCATCCACTCCAGTAAGGTGCCAACATGGGGACTGGAGGACACCGGGTGGCAGACCGGACGCCCGTGGGTCGAACTTTGGCTGGCGGGAAGGGCGACTAGCGACAAGAAGAACAAGGTGGCAACAAAATGCACACGAGAGTTGATGCGAGCACGACACTGGCTGCATGCGCAGTGGATTGCAGAGGGCCTCGCGATTCGAGTCACGGGGAAATCGCAAGAGAGATTACGACAACAGCGGATGCAGCGGAAGACGGAATATGGAGAGTGCGACACAAGTGAAATAGGAACGATCCAACTAAGGGAGATCCGTTTGTGGGACAACTCGGGTACGGAGCAACCATGGAGCGGATTCCGGAGAGTGTTGCAGCGACCGAGGGACAAACGATTACAAGACTTGCTGGATTTGGTGACGACGAAGGATGGAGCAACGATTTTTCGTCCGAAGAATGGCAAATTGGCCAAATGGGGATGGAAGGCAAATCTCTTCAAAACCATTTGCGTCAACTTGATCGCATGTTTTCCGGAAGTAAGGGGCAAAAGGCGAATGGAGGGGCAAGTAGGAGTCTATCATCAACTAGAGGACTCGCACCACGTCTTCAAGATGAACAATCGCACCTTGGAGCACACGTGGGCCTCCACGAAAACGGAAGTCGACTTGGAAGAGGAAGGCATTACGGTGGAAAAAGCGGCAGCCACCATCCTGCAGGTACCAGAAGACACAGTGTGGGTGACACCAAGTCGGACATTCTGTCGCACAAGAGCAGTGTGGATGGGGACACGACGCTGGAAGCAGTCCAGACAGGAGTATAAAACGATGATTAGAGCAAGGAGAAACAAACAAGCAGAGATGGAGAAGGAGATCACACAGAAGAAGTGGGGTGAGGTGCATCAAGGAATCGCAGCGGCGCTGAGGAAGTTGGAGTGGGCTGGAATTTACAAGATGGAGGGGTAACAGCATACCAAGTCCAGAACGTGTACAAAATGAAGGCGAACAGGTTACGTTTGTGGGTGGGCGACGACATGGGATACCGATGCACGGAACCAACTTGTTCACATAGCGATACAATCGGGACGGTGCACTTATTTTGGGGATGCACGTGTGCAAGAGCGCATTGGCGCATGTGGACTCAGTAGTGGGGGTATGGCGTACAAGGAGGCGAATCAGTGGAGGAAGCAGCGGTGCCAGAAATTTTCTCGCTTCAGGTGGATCAGACGCCTGAGTGGTTGGTGAGCTGGGGGAGGAACAAGGAGTGGAGCACTGGGAGACATTGCACGAGATGGCAGCAGAATTGTGGCAGATAGGGTGCGCGGTGATCATAACCGCTCTGTGGAGATGGCGAGTGGACAATCACTACAACAGCGCACGCGCAGGAGGACACAAGAAGATCAACTCCACAGAACGAGGAAAATGGTGTACGAGGCTTTCGCAAGGAGGCGTATGGGCCTATATCCCGTAACGAGGAATACCATCTCTAAGATCCAAGTAGTGACGGCAATCATGGGGCATTGGGGACAAGAGATCGACACGAGGAGCAGCAGCTGTGGCAGCCAATCTGCTCGGTGGCCATGTTTGACGGAGGGTCACGGGGAAATCCGGGACCCGGCGGCAGCGGAAGTTGGATGATGGAACTGGGCAGTAGACACGAGGAAGGACGCATTGAGTGGGCGGCAGCCACTGCACGGAGCCACAAGGACACAACCAACAACATTGCTGAATTCGTGGGGCTACACAGGCTCCTAGAGAAAGCGGTGGAGCAAGGGTGGAAGCGGATCAATGTAGTGGGCGACAGTGTTCTAATACTGGGCATGATGCGGGACAGAAGACCGCCGAAATCGCGGAAATTGAAGCACTGGTACAGGAGTACTAGACGGTTGGCTGACATTTGCGCAGTCGCCGGATGGACTCATCACTATCGGAAACACAATAAAGTTGCGGACTGGCTCGCAAACTGGGCGATGGATAACCGCACCAGCAGGACGTGGGGATTGGGGACGAACATGACAGGCAAAATCTCACCAAAGCACTCAGTGAGCTACTCACCGGGGACCTGCAGCGGTGAAGGGAAGCACAACATCAGGAGGCACAATGCGAGGGACAGGAGGACGCCAGATAAGAGGCTAAATAAAGAAGGAAGACACGATGAAGGAAGAGGAAGACGGTGCAGGAGCGAAGGCACTGCAAGAACAGAGGTGGAGTGGATGGGAACTTGTCGGGATCTGGAAGCCGGGCAAGAATGGGTATTAGAGTTCGGAGACTTAGGGAACCAGTAACACAATACACCTCACTTATTATTAAGTATTAATAGGTAGTTGCGGTTGTCTCCTCGCAGATGCACCTCATAGATTACGGCGTAATGAGTCATTACATCGTTACAGTTTGAGGAAACGATTACTGGCCTTTTAGCTCCCAACCAACCCCTCAAGATAGAGTACAATTGTATTTTCCGGAATAAGATTGTTCGTCACGATGAGGTGCCATATCTTGCGGTCACTGTGGCTAAATTTGTGACGTCTGCATTAATATAATTGTTGTACACCCCTTCAAGTGCCGTTCATCTATTGTCACCATGTCGAGTTGGCCGTGGGTAGCCGCAGACTCGGCGATTACGGGATGCGTTCTTCATTTGATCACTAAACCAGTTTGTTGGTAGCGTACAAGCTACTGACACGATGCGAAATAATCTCATATAATATCAAGTACACGGAACATACGATGGATATCAACAAAATGATCAGCGCTTCAACGACCTCTTGGTGAACTAGATGTTAGTCTGTACAATAAGTCTCTGACTAGTTATCTGGTTGTTGCTTACGATCTACATCTGCGTAGCATCGGAATCCTCGTCGGCATCGTGGTGACGAGGGAGATCGTCGAGTGATATGTGATGTCGCATTTGTTTCCGGCGGCGTTATTTCTCCTGCGAGAGACGACGCTTTCTCGCCTTCTCCTTGCCAATGACAAGCATACGGTGCTCGCGCTGAGCATATTCCTTCGCGTTATGTTCACTCAGCGGGTTGTACTCAATGTGAAAGTTTGTTAAACTCGCACAAATCTGGAATATATCATCGTATAGCTCTTCGCCCCACCGGTACTGTCTGCACAGACACGCCAGATCGAACATAGGCGACCGAAGAAGTTTTCCACGATCACCCGGTCGCTTGAGACCTCGTCGTTAAACTGCTGGTCGGCTCTTGATAGATTCCTGCCCGTTTTGGGGTGAATACATCGCTTCTGGTGAGCAAGACCCTGGGAACCTTTATCAGCGAGTAGCGCGCACTCGTCTGAAAAGGTCTCCTTTAGGGGCCCTTCGTCAGCCAAGTTGAGGTCAGATTCGCTCTTCAGGCGAATGGCATCATGGAACTCCATGTTGTTTCGAAACATGGTAATGGCGGGGCGTTACCGAGGGCGTGGTCGCTGCACTTGATAGCAACCCCGTGGATTGACGGACACTTCAACTTTCAGGTCGTACAGCTTGTGCTTCCCGCTGTAGAACGGCATCACCTCCGCCATCGATCCGGCAGGGCGGTTCGACTGTTGAAAGGTCAAGTCGGTTGCATACAGAGCGCACTGAAAGTTCCGAAAAGTGCGACCCGACGTGACCAACTCACTCATCGCGGTCTCGTCCACCTTGGTGCGCACCCAATCGTCGTACAGCCTCGGCACCAAAACACGCAGGAAGGCAGTGGTCGTCTTTATGAACGTCTGCGTCTTGATACGGAAGACGTCGGCGTTCATATCCCACGTCCCGCCGTGTTTGAGGACCGACAACGACATGAAGATGACGTCTTTACCTGCCAGGGCAGAGCGTCGCCCACGACCCACGTTCCAGTATCGGGTCACGTGAGGACGCACGCTGGCCCAGAGGCGGTTGAATTCCCGCGGCGAGCAGTTCGTTAACCAGCGGACAGCCTCTGCACCACCTTCGTTGTTCCAGGAGTCGACGATGGGGCAGGGCGAGTCCTGCGCGTCAGCGTCGTCGTCACTTGGCGGCTGGCGAGGAAACTCTGCATACTCCGCGCGCCGTTCAACCTCACGCTCGTCAGCAGTGCCAGCATGGACTGCTGGTGATCTTGCTGGGAACGCTGCGTTCTGCGGGGAGCCATCGTGTCAAAGAGGGCGGAGAGGGTTGGTGTTGATGGCGAGCTGTCGGTTTGGTCGCAAAATTGCTTATGAAGTCATCGCAACACTGCAGGGTGGAGGGGCTGTGGTGCCAGCCACCAGTTTTCTCGCGCCAAAATGCAGTCGGCTGGGCGCCAACGACTGCAGCACAAATACTCCCTGCCAGTCATTGCTACTGGTAGAAACTTAGGACCAGCTGTTGGGTCGCTGCATGCCTGAACCGCAAAGGGACCGGAAGTATTGGAAGTGACTATCTGGGCAATGAATGAGCTCAACACCTGATAAACGACGCAGCGTGTTCCTGCATGCACACTAAATACTGGTGGCCCCACAATGAGACGAAAGACAGCACAGCTGCACATCTGAGCCATCTTCTATACGAGTCTCAAGACGATCCGATTCCCACGTGATTGGTTACTGTCCACCGAGTGATTTGCGTGCCGCTGTCGAACTGGTACTTATCTCTATTGTACTCCAATCTGGTCAATAGTTTACCAGTCCACTCAAAATTCCCGTTGCAGCGGCTTCAATAACCGCTTCGGCTGGGGTCATGAGCAAATAATTGAGTTGTTTTGCAATGAAAATGTTGTTCCTTGGAAATTGAATGGCAGTATCTATCACCAATCGCAAAACGCTGTGGTCGCAAACTGACAAATCGCAAATACTGTGGTTACACAAGAGCTACGCGAATGCTGAGATAGGCAATTCTAGAATCTGTAAACGGTGGCATCTGATGTTTAACTCACTCAATTATATCGAAATCAACTCTACTATACGTCCAACTTAGCTCAGGGTGCATCTCCTGCGTCTGCTTCGCAGCCGCAGCATCTGCGCAGTATGCTTTGTTGCTACAAGGTCACTGTAGGGCATCGTAGACTGGAACTAAAGGTTGGTAGCGGGTCGGTATACCAGACAGAGTTGACCCTTGTTGGGCTGCGCAGCAATGAATTGCTTCCTATTCAGCAAAAGAACTGTGTATAGGAGGCCAGCTTTCTGTCACGATGGCTACAAAATACCGGTATTTCTACACCAACGTTACACCAACCCAAAAACCATGCCAAACCTGTCACGGTTGGCATCTTTCGAGAAAAATGGCCAGTATCCACACCATCCTCACTCAAAAATAGCGCACCGCACACCACAACCCCATTCCAAGGCCCTGTCACTTTTTGACCATCGCACGCTGCAACCAGCACTGCAAGCAGCATACCACACACTACACACTACACACTGCACACTATCAGTAGGCTGCTACAACTGCCAACAACATCTAATCCAACTACAACAGCACAGGCGCTGCGTGCTCGACGACGACGTGCGCCGGGCACAACAAGGCTGTCCAACTGTGTCTGTGACACGCGCACACTTGACTTCACTATGTCAAACCGTGCCAATCAAGGTAACGTTACACAAAGAAGATGGGCAAGTGTCTGTGACGCGCGCACACTTCAATTCACTATGTCTAACTGATGCAATGTAAACGTTTCCACAAAAATCATGTTGAAGATGGGCAAGTGCCTGTGACGCGCGCACACTTGACTTCACAGTTCTGTTAAGAACGGCCGGGTGGCGCAAATGTCTGTGACGCGCGCACACTTGACTTCTGGCCCTTCTTTTTTAGAACCGGCCACTCGATGGCTTCACTACGCAGCTGCGCTGCCCCCTTTTTATGGAAATGCCCTCGATGGCATTCGCTTCCAGGCACCGATCATTCATTTCTGATTTTGCGACGGCAGGGACGAACGGCCAATTGGTGACGTCCAGGCTGGACCGGGCAGCACACGCCGAGCCCCCGACCCCGCGCACAGCACGGATGACGGCGACGACTGCGACTGCCTGCAGCACCTGGACGAAGCGCGGCGGCGCGAATTAGCGCAGTGGAACCAGAATCGCTGGCGTCGTCGTCAGGAGCGTACCGATTCGTACGGTGCTGCTGGTGATCACGTGGAGATGGAGCGAGCTGGTGATCACGTGGGTATGGAGCGAGCGGGTGGTCACGTGGATCGGGGTCGAGCTGGTGGTCACGTGGATGCAGCTGACGCAGGAGCTGACGTGAATGTGGAGCGAGCTGGTACTGCCGTGGATGGGGCCGATTGAGCTGGTATTCACGAGGATGTGGATGCAGCTGGTACCGTCGTGGATGCTGGTACTGCCGTGGGTGGGGCCGATTGAGCTGGAGCTGGTGCTCACGTGAATGTGTGTGTGGGGGTTCACGTGCTTTCGTGGCGACTTGGTGCGAGTCCAGCCGACGCAGGACGACGCCATGCACAACACAACACGACACTCATCAACACTGGCAACGCCACAGACGACGTGGAGGAAGTGTTCTACGGCCGCGACACAGGCCGCTTCAGGATCTCGGGCATGCTGCAATACCGCAGAACGGAGCAGATCCGAAGCAACCCGTGTCGCTCCATGAAGATGCCGAGATGTCGCCCGCCAGCGACGTCAGCAGCAACTTCTTGCACTTCTCAGTCACGGCGCCCTACGGCTACGCGGCCTTCAACTCGCAGCCAGCCAGCAGCTCAGCCCCTCGCCGCCCACCGAGAGTTCGTCCCCAGCCAGGTGGAGAAGGTGGTGTCTCTTACCAAGGGCAAGCGTGGCATGATCGAGTACGAGTGTATGCTCGTGGGTATGACCGAGAGGCACTACCTTCGGCAAGATCCGCTGTCTGTTGGGCGGTCAGATAGTGACGCTTGTCATCGCTTCTGCTATGTGGAACCATCCGCACTTGCTGGTATTAGATGAGCCCACGAAATACCTGGATCGCGCCGCTCGTGGTGCTCTGGCCTGGTGCCCTGGCCGGCGGTTGCAGATGGTGGCATCATGATTTCCCACAGTGAAGAGTTTTACAACTCGCTGTGTGCGGAGAAGTGGTTCGTGGAGGCTGGTAATGTGACCATCATCGGAGGGCTCAGGCGAAGGAGTACCGCGCCGGCAGCGGCCGCAAGGTGGTCGACGAGAAGTCGGATGAGCAGAAGAAGAGGACGACCACAACAGCAACACGAAGCGCACCAAGTTGACGAACCCCGCCCACTGATTAAGCAGCAGAGGATATCACTGATGATTATATTAATTTAATTCTACAACAACACTTGCAATCAATACCTGTTCATTGGGAAGGCGGCAAAGTCATTCATTCTAACCACTTTTTCGTTATACGATTGGAAAAAGCGATGTTTGTCGAAATCGTAAATGTATGTTGTAGCTAGCGGTATTTGTTTTTCATAAAACCGCGCGCTAGCTCTGAAATTTGGATTGAAGTCGCATATATGCGCTCCATCCTGCCAAATCCCGGCAGCAAATATCAGCAGTATGGAGCGCTAGGTGCCCCTGCATTGCTGCACAGATCTGGTTCTGTGACGGCGATCGTCGATAACTTGTAGCCCTTCTTTCAAATACTTCGTATAAAACTGGATGTATCCATTTCTTGAACAAAGTCCCTATTCCATGTGGCACGATGCGCAGGTGTGTGTGTGTGTCGGGAACCCTTAATCCCACTAGACAAAATCACTAATCTCACTAGACAGTACCAGTCTTTTGGTACAATGAATTGGTCACGTTAAATTAATTGAAGCTACAAAGTTACTTAGGTATCATGAAGACGCTGGTCAAGCATTCAACACTAACCACGCCATCACATGGTCAAGCGCTATGCGACGACAAGCGGACATTGACCTACAACGAACGTCTCATCGTGTTGGAGCCGATAACATTAGTGCTTTCACCTCGCAAAGAAATTGTATTCCCAGTGAAGTTGCGTGAAATGAATAACTTTTTCTGCATTACGGAGCATGTTCTGGTATCATTTCAAGAGCAAGAATGCATGCTCCTTTGTCCTTGTGTCCTGGTGTTCCTTTCACGCTAAAGCTAACTTAACAAAACGACCGACACCTTGGTAAGCGATTTTGGCTCGCTTTTGCATGGCTGCCTTCCAGAACGGTAAGAAGCGTTAGTTGTACCTCGCAGAAAGCACTCGTTGTCGAGCGTCTACTATGATTCACATTAGGAGCAGGGGCATCTAGGAGCACGGCAGAACGCAATTCAATGCAATAAGACACTCGTCTTCCTCAGACTCTACTATGGATAGGCTGTCATTATAATACCTAGCGCTACCGATACACACGGTACCATAAAACTGGTACTGTCTAGTGAGGTTAACGGTCTGTCTAGTGGGATTAACGGTTCCCGTGTGTGTCGGTGCGAGGAGTTCTTTCTTAGCACAGAAGACGACTTGACTGTTGACCCACTCAGCACATTTGGGATTGCCAGAGTGCTGCGCCCGAGCACAGACTCCGTTATATATGAACTACACTATGCAATTGTAATACAAAACTCAAGTAGCTAGATTGCAGTTCAAGCAGGGACAAGGAGAGCAGCCAACACGACAGCAACAACTGCCGTTGCTCAATACATCATACCATGATGTAAGTTGACCAAACGGTTTTGACTCGCTCCTTTCTCGCTCACTTTGATTTTCTCGGCGCCATGCAGTCACCGGGGGCATCGACTAGACGTTATCCAGCACGAAACCGAGGCAGCGTCGAAGGTGAGGGATGCTACCAGAGAGGTCCACGAACTTCGTCGCCAGGGCCACGACAATGGCAGCCCTACAGTTGCTGACGCAAGGGCCAGAGTCGCCCGTCGGCAGTCCCGATACCAACGGGCTATAACAGCAACGGACCGGGCCGCAATGGAATACAACCGGGCGGAAATTCAAAACGAGATGGGGTGCATGAGCGCCTACGACACGAGCACCGTACGCTTTTTCGGGAAGAATTGCCGCGTTCTGCGCAGTGGGAACTGGATGACGCGACTAGTGATACTTCTCGTTTGCCGCCAAGCCCTCCAAATAACCAAAGTGCAGAGGAACAGGGAGACAGTGGTGACAATGCACCCAGCACAAGTGATGTTACGGAATCGCCGCCGAGGACAATGAACATGCTAGATTCAAGGAATAGCCCCGAATATATCCTTCTACGTGGTCGATCGCTCGTCGATCCGACTGGTGACGACCTATGTGAAGTTGAGCGCGAGACCAGTGAATCAAGCAGCAGCAGTTCATCGTCGGATTACGTGCCCAGTCCTGACTCGGAGAGCTACGCTCTTGTTGGGGACTACTAGTACAATTAAGCGAGGTAAACAGGAACGACAGCGGAAGGAAATTTAGTTTTAACCCCCCGCACTCACGGGTTGTATATGCATACATGTGAGGAAAAGATCCGACATGCACTTTTTCAAAACTCGCCGTCTATGCGCCATGTTAACGACGGTGAGAATGCACAGGGATAGGTGGAAATTTTGTACAAAGAGTAAACTTCAAATGTCGCACCTTGCGACTTGATTTTTGGTGGGTGCTTCCGCCACCAACAGTTTCGAGTCATTCGAGAAAAAGGCGAGAACCCCACAGAACGAAACATGGTGCGCCGGGAGACGCGCCGCGAGTCGGAGGCGTTCCGCGGACGCCTGGAAGGCCGGAGCACAACAGAACGGCAGCGGTTGATGGGAGAGCACGCGGCGTATATCAACGGCACCCGGGACACCGATGCAGACTTCGGGGACGATCCCAGCGCGACAGAGCCTCCGGATGACGAGCAGCACGTTGTGTAATGCCTATACGGTGTATATACAACATGTCTAACAGCGTTGATGACGTATATTATGGTTTGTCCTTACAGATACTTCTGTTCGAGCGCCTAGTTCTACTGCGACTACAGTGGCAGCGCCACTAACGACTGCGCCACCAGTCGCAGCACCGCGGACGGTTGCACCACCTCGCGGAAAGACTGCTTCCTACATTGCAGCAGCGAAGAAACGGATGGCCGACGCCCTTCCGGCTGAGGCCAAGGAAGTAAAGGCCAAGAAAGCCGAGGAAGCAAAGGCCAAGAAAGCCAGAGAGACCAGGGCGGCGAAGGCTAAGAAGGCCGACGACAAAGCGCCTGGCAAGAAGCCGACAAAGCGCGCGGAGGCTGCCAAGGCGCGAGAGGCCAAGAAAATGGCGAAGCGAGAGCCATCGCGCGAACGGAGACTCTTGCCAGACGCAAAGCAGCTGCGAAGGAGCTAGCTCGGTTGAAGACCGTGCAAGCAGAGATTCGTGGCGAGGAAGCTCGCATGACAGCGTTGGCGCAGTTGGAGGAGACGAGGGAAGCGGCGAGGAAAGCTGGTGGGAAGAGGAAGGCAACACCGAGTCCATCGGCGGGAAAGAAGAACAAGAAGAAGAAGAAAGCAACGAGTCCGCGTGTTGCAGACCCGGAGGAAGACGACCATGCTGATGATGGGGCGACGGCATTGCCACCGCCTGCATGCGCCACGTCGTCGGGATCCCCGTCGCCGCAGTTGTCTACGAGGTATGTGATCCGTTCATGATGGATATACAACTTGATCTGAATCTGACATGTCGTACTGGTTATTTACAGAGTGGCATCAGCGACGCCAAGTGCAGCACGGTACGAATTACAAGACAAGATGTATACACAACATGTCTAACAACGTCGATGTCGTATATTATGCTGTTTATGCTACTTGCAGGGCGCTGTCTACTGACATGGATGCTGCTGTTGCTGACGACGACGTGATTGCTACAACTACGCTGGAGTCACCCCAAACGTCTGCCGACATCGACATCCCTGACGGATTGAACTCTGATGAGGAAGGAGAAGCTGAAGACTCCGAGGATTGGTACATCGAAACGGAGGACAATGACGCGGCGGTCGATGAGGAGTCTGATATCTTCCGACGATCCAGAAGAAGACGGCGTGTCGTCCGACGACGAGGATGATGGGGCCATTGGAGAAGTTCTGCTCGCCCGCCAAAAGAGGCGAACTACACGAGTTCTTGCCAAGCAGCGTCTAGAAGAAGCTAAGGCGAAGGTAACGAGGCGTTGGGAGACGACCACACGGAACTGGAGCGAGCTCACGAGAGACGAGATGCTCGTGCTGGCCCAAGACGACGAAGCGCTGACGAAGATGCGCGTTGATGGCTGGAACTTTGGTGAGTGTTTACGCGATGGCGTATATACAACATGTACTGACTGATTTATTGTTGTAGATACTTCTATGCAACCTGAGAGGGCTGAAAGTTACCCTGGCTTGTACGACGGGAAGTACGGACCGACGGCGGCAGTACTTGAGCGCGCTGAGTCGCCGTTGCAGTTGTTTTTTCTTCATGCCGCCGAGGCTGTGGCGTCGGCTTGCAACCGAAGCAATCGGTACTACAGCCAGCACCTAACCGAGCGCGTTGATCGAATGTACGACAAGCAGCTGGAGAGAGGAGGTACCACTACAAGAGAGGACATCCTACTGCGTGAAACGAAGGCACACAAGAAGATCAAGCCGGAGGACATCTTGCACTGCATGGGCTTGCTGGTGGCGCGAATGTTGTGCCCTCACAAGCGTCGGTTCGCGGATCATTGGGCCAAAAGCTCAGTGGGGCTATACCAAAGGTAGCTTCAACCGCTACAAGGGGAAGGCACGCTTTGCTCGTGTGATGCAAAATTTGCATTTCACAGACAACGCGGGCGCCAGGGCAGACACAGATCGAGCGTGGAAGGTTCGCTCGGTGGTAGACACACTGCAGGACACGTTTCGGCAAGGGTTCACTGTGCCTCCTGCCATCTCGTTCGATGAGGCAATGATACCGTCGAGGAGCCGGCACAACGTGACCCGCCAGTTCATGAAAGACAAGCCTCCAAATGGGGCACCAAGCCTTCATGACTTGCTGCGCTAAAACCGCATACTGTCTTCGGTACGTACAACCCGTTGGTCCCCTCATTGGAGACCACGGCCATTTTGTTTTGGCTAAGTAACCCATGTTGTATATTAACCGTTTTATTATTTTGTTATGATGTATAGCATTGAAGTCTACTGTGGAACAAACCAGCATACAAGTGAGCTCTCTGGCGCGTCCCCACGCGCCATTCTGCCGAACCTAACTCAGGCCCTGCTGCCGTCATTCGCAATCTTCATGAAGTCCTCCCGCCACCGCAGGAAGGCGTGTATCACGGAGTGGTGACCGACAGATTCTACACCTCGGTGCAACTAGCCCTACAGCTTTTCGCCCGCAATGTGTACTCGGTTGGGACGATCCAGACGAACAAGAAGGGCTTCCTGCCGAAGTTGATGACCAAAGATTCGACGAGGCCTAAGAACGTGGACCGTGGAACAGCTACGATCGCTGTGGCGAAGTGCTGCCCGACGCTGCAAGTGCTGTTGTGGTGGGACCGCTTGCCGGTTTATCTACTGTCAACAGGGAGCAGTACCCTCACGCATTCTTGTGGTACGTTTAGATCTATGCTGTCATTCATTCTTACTCTAACCATGCCATGTGTACTTAGGTCGACACGTTCCCGAGGGCCAGATGATCAATGTACCCTGCCCGTCCGCTATGCGCGATTATCATCGCTGGATGGGCGGGGTAGATATCCACGATCAACTGCGGCTACAGCGCTATTCGCTACAGCTCTCTGTGCGGCACCGAAAGTACTACAAGACGATATTCCTGGGCCTCGTGGACATAGCGATTGTCAACGCTTACATCATCTATCGAGGCCCAGAAACTGCGAGGCCAACCTCCCAGTGACCACGCAACTTTTCTCCAAGACCTGCAGTCTCAGTTACTACAAGACGCTGCTGAAGATTTCATTGATGAGGTATATACTACATGTGCGTGCTTGAGGCAAGTTGTATATTGATCTAATGGTGAGTTGTTTGCTGTGCACAGATTTTTCACCTGGGCCAGAAGTGCGTGCTGCTAGCACGGTTGCTGTTGAGCAAAAGCTTACCGAGTTTCCGGAGTGGATCCAGATTCGAGAGGGTGTCCGGAAGCTGCCCCAACACCAATGTAAGGTGTGCTCCATCCGGAAGAGGAAGGTTGGTCAGCGGCGCGAATCTCGCTTTACTGCGACGCCTGCAGTGACGGGAACAAGCGGTAAGATGTTGTGAGCTTCATGGTTGTGAGATTGATCTAACAAGTTCTATTGTAGTGTTTACCTATGCGACAGAGTTCGTCCTGGACATTACCCAGGCAACACCATGACATGCCACCAAAGCTGGCATGTCATGTGGAAAAATGGTGACGAGAAGCCGTCTTCGCGAGTTGGTCGCGGCGTCCAGATGCGCTCGCTTGGCAAGAAACGCCGCCGCCGCGCCACAGACAACGATGAGGACGACGGAGAAGAGAACGGAGGCGACGATGGAAACGGTTCCGGTGAAGACGACACCGAGCAGAATGACTCTGAGAGTGAAGCTGCAGGTGCGGCGAGCGATGGGGAACGTAGCGAGTAAGATCCAGGCTAGTCCTGCTAACCCCCCTTCTGCAATGCATGTAGTAGCAATCAATGATGACTCCATACATAGTCGAGCAATTTTGTTTGCATTCTGTTCGCCCCCGATAAAAGGGACACGTAAACTAGTGCGATGTACGTCCTGTAAAATGTATTAAGCTTGGCTTCGGGTGTATTCAACTACATGTGAGTATAAAGCTCTGCCGTTGGACGAGCAAGCGATCTGGTCGACTTCCCGCAGTGCATAAAAATGATTCGTACTTATCAAAGACAATACAAATGCTTAGTGAAGCCTGATCTTAACATGTTGTATATACAACATCTGGCTACAAAACCAGGCTGTCAAGGAAGCCGAAAAAGCCCGTGAGTGCGGGGGTTAATGAGCAACGATGAAAATTTATTTCAGAGTTCTGATGCACATACAGGTTTCACAAGGTGGGGCCCACGTGTAGGCCGTTGTCTGGAGGCGCAACGTCCGTGGTTGTGGCCTAACGGCTTGGACATGAGCGCAGATTAGACAAAGCCGTGACTTCGCACGGAACAGCTCTGGATTTGTGGATCTATTAGGCGATGGTACTGGGCTAACGAAAAGAAGCCCATCGCCGACAGGAACTAAGCCTCCAGGTGCCTCTGCAAGCTCGTGAAGGTGACTATGATTTTGATTTGCCCTTGCTGATATTTATACAGTAGCTAACTGATTGCTTTGGGTTGGACCTATAGCTCCAAACGGCTGTGCTTCGATAACGGAGGTTGTTCAGAGAATTCGTGAATTCGTCGAGACGAAGAGGAGCTTAAGTTGTCTGCGAAGACGACAGTTGAACAAGGAGAGGAGCATCCAGAGCACCATCTTCAGGACAAGAAAGCTTGCCCGCTTGGTGTCGGGCGAGGAAATAGCCGTTCGACTTGTGTCTGTGCAGCACAAACACGTAGCCGCAAGGTCCGATTTTGGTAAAGAATTTCTATGCGTTTAGAAACTCCAGCAATTGCAGCACGTACGTAGGATCCGAGACGCTGTAGAACTCCCTCTCCAATCCGTTAGAGTCACTAGGGAGTAGTCCGATGACCAGCGGCACCACTTGCTCCGGGTCTGGGCGGCTCTGACGGACGTAGCGGTCGCTGGAGAAGCCATGAGGATTCATGTGGTTATCAGGGGCTCGAGTCTGTATCTGAGACTGATAACATTCAAAATGTTTCTCGAACGCAGATAAAATCTAAAATGTTGCTCGAGAATAATTACTGACAGGAAATGATATGTTGTCAGTCGCTATTATATCCTACAGGTTTTTTATGCTAATCTTCAGCGGATAGGTCAACCGACAGATACATGATCTATTTTTGCTAGGATATTTAGTATTGAGGGCACTTATCTTGGTTTCTTGTAGTCTATATACCAATTTTGACAGGGTATAATGTTTTTACGCATTCAGACCTCCGTTGCGATCGTGGGATGGACACTGGATTAAAATCCAGAGAATTAACCACAAGCTGCAGCATGCGGGGCCTGGTGACCCTCGTGTGTCGTGTCCAAGATCAACACCAAGTTACGGCGGACCCGGTGGACCCTCGCATCCACGAAGATTGCATCGCCAAGGCGCCAGAGGCTCGGTACTCCCTCGAAGCGCTCAACAAGCAACGAGTACTAAGACGTGAGGAGGTGGTGATCCCTCGCGCTCAAGACGTTCAAGCACTAAGGTACGGGGGCTGGCGACCCTCGTGCTCGACAAGATCGCGTCCTAGACGACACATCGCCAAGGCTAGCCGAGGACCTGGTGAACCTCGAAGCGCTCACAACAACCAACTACCAAGGCACGAGGACATGGTGAACCCTCGCGTCGATGAAAGTCGATGCATTGACAAAACTGTCATTATCCTGTCTCGCATGTTATGGATATATCCGCGCCTGGATATCTGCGATCAAAGAGCAAGGGGTGCCTTTAGGTGCTACAGATCGATGTTGTTGCGCTTTCTGAAGTCTGGTCAAGGTGCTGCTCGACAACAATATGAACATCATTCGAGAAAGTTAATAAATTACCGATCGATGCGTCGTCGTTTTGGTTGAGGTAGATAACTTTTCAGTTCGTCGCCCTCATGGCCTCCGCTGTAAACAAGATAGGTGGCAATCTCGATCTTGCTGTTCGATAAGGCAACCGCTACTGGAGTCAGATTGAAATGTCCGTCCACGCCGTTTTCAACCAGAAATGCCTGCGTGTCCACGGTATTTGGTATTGTACTCCGCGTAAGTCACGACGCCAACTTTTTGACCGAATAAAAGACGATAACTGGTTGACAAAACCAATCGCGACAGTTAGATATAAGGGGTAAAATCGTGCTCTGAGTTAAAAAAAGAGATCGGCTTTTGCTAATTCGCAGCGGTTTTTACAGTAGAGGCAATTCAATAAGGCCATTCCGACGGCCTTCAAACTCTGGAGAATAGGTTTGTATTGTTTTTGCAAGATTTAAAGGTTTTGATTGGTCAATCCGATATAGCATATGAAACGAATGGCGGGACCCCGGTGCTTTCACAACAAACCGGTATCCATGAAAAGTTGTATTTATTATGCAGTGATGTGGCTTATCCAAGTACAAACTACTAAGTACTATTAGCTATCTGCTCTGCTTGTGCTGAATAACTAGCTATCTGCTGTGCTTGTGCTGAAGAACTGAAGTATTGAGGGTTGATTGCTGCGCAGGCGCGTGGTGCTTTTCCGTGGTCGACCTGGCTTTCGCTTGCTTTTCGTTTGCTGTTGGCTGCTCTCATCAGTTGAATCCTGCCTCTCCGCAATGGCATCAACTTGAACAGAAGCATTGATAATGGCTTCCAGTACGCTAGGGTAGTAGCTGAGATACTGTGGTGGAATGGTGAAGTATTTGGACGACAGCGATTTCAATTTCTTCTCCGCTAGCTCCTTGATGGGATGGCGTGGAAGCTGAACTGACGCAATAGACGCCTGGAGTATGTTCGTGACAGCAGGACCAAACAGTTCCGTCAAGACGGCCCTCCGAATATTATCGATGTTGTTGGATCTTAGCATGGCGAAACAGATTGACTCTGAGTCCGGCGAGTCAACGGTTTTACGAGTGGTACAAGTGCCTTGATCAATCTCGAACAAATAGTTAGCAGTATACCCTGCTGGTGGCGGGAGGAAGTACTTGCTGAGCAAAGCGTTCCACCCCACGAAAAATGGCCTGTTGGAGTCCCTGTGGTCAAAGAACACGCCATGTACACCCTTTACTTTGTTCACCTCCTTCAAAAGATTCGTTGGTGTGTACAGGCTTCAGGCCTTAAGTTGCTTTACGACACCAGGAATAACGTGATTTGCAACGTTATGCGAATGGCCAGGAAGCAAAAACACAAGACGACCTTCCGGTAGGGAATACTATCGAGAGCATCGCGAAAATCATCAGAACGGCTTTGGACTTATTTTGACCAACGCAGTTGTCCAGCAAACTGAAGCTGACTTCGGCAGCAGTCAGAGAATTACTTGCTGCTTCTTGCACCTTTTTGAGATGGTAAAACAGCCTTAGGCTGCAGAGAGCATCCGCATCTTTACCTTGCGCTCTCTCATCGTAGCAAAATACATGGTTGACGCTGTTGCTGATATCTGCGACGACGAAATTCTGCAAAATGAGGTTGCTGTTGTAATAATCGATCGATGGGCGTGAGTGTCCAAAGTAAGGTATCGAGATTCCTTGACCATAGTCCTCAGTCTGAATTTGCACCCGACAGTGCTGGTATAAGCGATGTTTACCTGATTCACCGATAACGGCATCACAATCATCATTTCCAGCCGCCACATGCTCATTCAATCGTGAGTCATCCACATTTTCCGCTGACGCCACGCTGCCTTCGTTATCGTCTGCTGTGTCCGGGATGATTTCGCGAGGTAGGTATTGCTCTGGGGCATGGAGAGCCGTGTAGTTCCTGATGAAAGATGAAAAAAGCGCCTCTGAGCGATAGCTTCAGCAAGATGCATTTTCTTTTGAAGAAGAAGACATTTCTGTTCATCGTCCGTGATATCTTCTTGTCGGATCTGAATATCTAAGCGCGTGCAGCAGTCACATTCGTCTTCTGTCGTTCTCGTTAGACGGACACCGGGATAAATTTGCGAACGTATTGAATGAACCGAGAGTAGCTCATTGTGCGAGCGTTGGGATCATCGCGCTTGACATCTTCTTCGTATCGCGCATGGACCACGGTCCAAGTTAGTCCGGCTTCGTTGAAGAACTCACGAGGTCGTCTATGCGGGCAGAAAAAGCCGTCCTCCAGTATCCATGTTGAGCTGTGCTTCTTAAACGCAGCCAAGTATAAATCACTAAAAGCATGCCACGGTGTAGCAGGAGCACGACGGCTGTGCAGTGTATCAATCCCCTCCTTCAAAGCTTTCCTTAATCTTGCGATTCGACTTCCTCCTACAGGAAGGATGGCACGAATAACCCGTTCGGACAAACCTTGCTGAAGTAGCTGCAGAATAACGCCCTCTGACTGCTCCCATTCCCGTCCTCCAACCCCAGTTTCCCAGGAAACCCACTCGCGTTTAATATCTGTGATCTTCTCCTCGCTGAGGAGCTCAACAGCGCGAGTATATGCCGTCTCCTTGCGGTCAGCTCGTTTTCGTCGTTTACGAGGGGGACAGTTGACCGGGAGCCTCCGGTGGCTCGAGGTGACAGGCTTGGCGCTGCTTCGAAGGACGCGAACTGTTGAAGATGGCATGCGGCCTCGACAATAATAAATAACTCCTCAAGCGAGCGGTATTTTATGCGGGACCCCGGGGTCCCGCCATTCGTTTCATATGGCTGATATGAGAAAAGGCATGAACGACATGACGAACGGCAACTGAAGACTGTAACAAGCTGCTCAACAAATCATCTGTGCACATTGCGTATCGGCTGGAGGCCGGGGAGCTCGAAGTTTGAGTTTGAAAATTGAAAATAGATTTGAAATCTTAAATTTTGTGAATTGTACAATATTAGTAGTAGCTGTGCAGTAGATATACATGGTAGTATCCCTAAGTCGCGCAGTTTCAAAAATATACAATCTGTTATTATCATGGTTAAGACGGCTTCGACTTGACCAATGCAGCGATCAAAGACATCATCTTCTGCTGACGTTCAAGACGGCCTTGACGCTCTTCTCTTTCGCGTTTCTCTCTCTCCACCTCTTTACGGTCAGTATCTAGCTGCGCTTTTACCGCAAGCTGAATAATTTCGTAGTACAGCTCCATCAGTGAATGTCGTAAGGCACTATCAGCAGAACTGTGGTCCTGGAGCACCAAAACTATCTCGTCTTCGTGCTGCGACGTCTCCGCATCTGATAATTGTCGAACTTCGGTGGGCTTATTGACAGCTTCAGTAGTGACAGCCATTGCGACACACTGCTGCGTGTCAGCGATTTGAGAAGGTGACTGGTTCGTGGTGTCTTCAGAAATATATCGTTGCTGGATTGTAGGTATGCGGTAGTCGGCTGAATTGACCCGCTGGCTCATATGCGACTGCCATCCCTCGCAGCCTCGCTGGACTCCGGCGTGGCCGCTCTGCTGGTATCCATAAAATCCCGCCCGACGTTGCCCCACCAACGAGGCAAAACGCATTTTGATCCGTGCCTTGATGCTTCTAGCAAGCGCTCGTAGCGTTGGATAGTTGTCGGGTTGCAACGTCGACCACAGTTGGGCAAACTTTTGGCGCAAGCTCAGTGTCGTCGTCCGGCCCCCCAAAAGCACTCTTTCATTGCAGCGTACTGGTCCGTAGCTAGTGCCCATTCCAGCGAGCTAATGGGCAGAACCTCTTCTAAAACTGCCAGCAGCAATGCTAGTTCTTGCTTGCTGTAGATTTTGTTGCCCGCAGATCGACCCATCTGTCGCCAAGAATGCTACGTCAGTTTAGAGGCAACCAATATTACATAGTAGAGAAGTACCTTAAGTTGCGGTGTCTGGTCAAGCGCGAAATGGGATGTGAGAGCCGAAAGATTCTTCCGCGAGCGGCTCGGTCGATACCTACATTAAACCAGCACGAGAGTGGAGTGGCGCAGCTGCAACACACAAAAACTTCCATTTAGCGAATATTAAAATGCAAGTTGAAACCGCTCATATACTCAGTGGTCGGCTACATGAGTCCGTGATCCGTCTTCTTAGGCGCTTTTTCATCGGCTCATTCCCAGCCAGGAACATTGCGCTCGCGGAGACCACATTCTTTCACGATAGAAATGACCTGGGTGGTACATATATTATAGAAATGTCATATCTTGCACATTTGAGATAGAAATGTCCTGGGCAGTACATTTTTATATGTAATCGGACTCGGAGTCAGCGGTCAGTGGACGCTTTGACGTTGGCAGCAGCTTCAGTCTCATCCCGCCTTCTTCTTTCCAGCCGCTGCTCCTTGCGAAATGAGTAATGAGCTGCTTTGGCTGAGTGCGTTGTTTTGGCTGACTTCGAGACTTCCGTCCCAGGCACGCGATCCAATCAGCGGTGAGCCCGTTGGCCACCTTGACGTTGAAGTTGAAGAATACAAACTAGCTGGTTGACTCGTGGCTTGTCATCTTCCTGCTTCGCTTGCCTGACGTCTGTTCTACTTGCGTTAATGTCGTGGTTGTGCAGCCATGGCAACGCTGTGTGACACCGAAGAAGGCATTGTCTCCGGGGTGCGGTCCTCTGTCCGGTGGACGCTTTGCGTGTGCGTGGACGTGGTAGTGCGCGCCGTCGAGAAACGTGATGGAGCGCAGTCGCGACCGTGTCACCCATGTCACCCACCGTGCCGCGCATGTGGATCACTCCGTCGCTCGTCTCGAAGTCTGCGTACTGCTGCTGCTGCATGAACTGCTCTCGGAGCACGGCCACGATCTCGTCGTAGAGCTCGGGCGTCAGCTCGCACGCGGGCGGCGGTGACGCAATGCTGTTGTTGCTGCTGGTGGTGGTTCTGCTGCTGGGCGGATTAGACGCTGGAACACATAGCGGTCGTTGCTAGCGAAGCGGCTGTCGTCGCTGTTGCTTGGGCTCGTGGACGACGCACCGCCGGGCAGCGACTGGGTCAGCTTCGGGAGGCGCGGATGCAGGTGCTGCAGTGTGTGTTGTGCACGAAGCGGCTCAGCGCGGTCTGCTGCAAGCCGAAGGTCTGCGCGCTTGGCGCAGCGTGAGGCGGCGCTCCACGACGGCGTGGGTGGCTTGAACCCACACGCGGTAGCTCACGGAGCTGCTCGGGCTCCACTGGCGTTGAATACCGGAGCTGCTCATCGATGAGAGGTGTTCTTGAGACGTTGAGACGTTCGGGCGGCTGTGCGGTTCGTTTGTGACTTGTATGACTTGTGATTGTGATGTGATTTTGATTTGTGAAGTGGTTTAATTTGTGATTTGATTTGTGAAGTGGTTTACATGGTTTACACGACACCTGTCATATCACACACATTCACAACACATGCTCATACACATGATCAAATGAAATGACATGAGTCACCATACATGAGTCACCATACTACGGTACTACCTCCATAGGGTCGCACATCCAAAGTTTTCACTTCGTTACAAACTTCGAATTGATTTGTAGAGGTATACTTGGGAAATGCATCCCAGTCGATTAAATGTAGCCATGGGAAATATAAAATATTAGAGTTAACAGATACATTTCAGTTAAGATCACCAGAGGCAACAATACCTGGAAGTCGGGCCCCGGGTTCGCATTATTTGGAGCCGCCACGCGCTCAAAAGTCTTTACCGAGCAAACTAAGCACAGAGCTACAAGCTCCCTCGTGCGGATGCCTCGAAAGAGGCCTTGTTTTTCTGCAGGGCGAAAAACTCGTAGTTCGCCACCATCTTTCTATTTTCTCCCGGGGTGAACTCGTGTCGTTCTGCCTGTATTTTTGATAAATGAAAGCATGTGTAGACTAAACGCGGCTGACCTATTTGTACATGAGATTCTAAGCTTTCCACTGACGGTCGATTGAGCTCTGTGCGGTTAGTCTACGAACCACGATGTCACTTTTTCTTCGTGGTTACAATTTTGGGCGTCTTCATTTACGCGGAGTACAATAACATCAATGGTGTCCGGCCTATCCGATCAGCGGCGTTGATATTGACACCACATCGAAGCAGCTCACGAAGCACTTCAAATATGACCCTCTTCTGCGGCAATATGCAGCGCGGTGCGTCCGTCGTTTGTTTTCAGTGTGAGAGCTGCTCTGTTGCTTATTAGAAGGTTCACGATCCTCACACAATCGCGGTGAGCCGCAGCCATCAATGGTGTCCAACCACTCCGGTTCTGTTTGTTCACATCAGCACGTGAGTCTTTTTCTAAGAGTGCCCGCACTGCGTGCATTTCCTCTGCGTAGACTGCTCCATGTAGTGCCGAGTCCCAATCTCCGTCGTGAGTCGTGAGCATCAACGTCTGCATTGTTTTTCAGCAACAGCTTGATCACTTCGACGTGGCCACTCTGTGGCGCTACTGCTCGAGGTGCTGTCCCTGGAGTGTATCCGTTGATTTTTGCACCGTAGTCAATCAGAATGTCCACCGCCTGCAAGTGGCCAGCTTCAGCTGCAAACGTAATTGCTGTATTGCCATCCTGCGTTATTGTGTCAACTGCAGCTCCCTGTTTCAGCAACACCGTCAAAACGTCCGTGTGCAGCAAGCATAAGTGGTGTTCGTCCAGCTTCGTTGACCAAATCAACTGACACCGATGGAATATCATACTCGAGAAGAAGTTGGAGAAGCTCGTGGGTGATGAATAATGGCTGCAAAGTGCAGAGCTATCGAGCCGTCAGGGCCTGTTAAGCTAATGGAAGCGCCATTCACCAGTAGCAGTGCCATAATTTCCACGTAATTCGCCTTTGTAGCTTCCATTAGAGCAGTTAATCCATTGGGACCGCGGTGATTCACATCACTCCCATTCTCTATCAAGCGTCGAACAAGATGCAAGTCGGCTGCAGTCGCGGCGGCAGGCAATTCCATAGCTGCTCAAGATTGTAAAATTTCACGGCAACTTGTTTCAGTCACTGCGGAGCAAAGTAACAACACGTCCGTCGAATCAATGTGGCCAGAAGCGTCCTTGATGCTGATCAGTGCAGCTATACTTGGCTTCATGAATCACACCTCTCAGTTAGAAATAGGAATTCAGCTATTCACTAGTTAGTCGGGTATCTTGTGCCTAAAGAAAACGAGTCCCAACATTTGGCTACGATCGCGAGGATTTTTACCAAGAGAGTTCAATAGCAGCAGCATCTTGTGCCACCAGCTTGTCACGAATATCGCGCCAAGCACGCCTAGATCCGCTCTTAATCACCTAAGACTTGGTTGCAGACGACCTTTCTGATGAAGTTCTTGACTTTACTGTCGTTAGCAGCACTCAGTGCCTCTTTCAAAACATCGAGTGGCCAGTCTTCAGTCACATTTTCTGTCAGAAGCTGCAATGCTTCCTTGTTATAAAACTGAGCCGCAGCCAGAAACGTCTTGTGTTTAATTTCTGCTGGCACAGTGGTCACTTCACGATATCGCGCACAATTGCGAAGGACGATATCGGTGCCTTGAACGCTTTGAGAAGTGCTTCAGGAGAAATCCGCTGCTCGTCGTACAGCGTGTTCATCATGTCCTGACAGCCAGCGTCAGCTAGACTAGCGAAAGCCTCGCCAAGAGCCTCAGACGAAATTCGGGCATCTTTACACAGAAACTTCATAGCATCGTGGCGGCGACGCGTTTTCGCTGCAATTACGAAGACTTCACTTAAGTCACTGGAGGATGCACTCTTGCGTTGCCAGAAGCAGCATGATGTCGACGCTTTGATAAGGTGTGGAGTCAGATTTGCTTCCGCACCCTGCTGCCTTTCTGAAAGCTGCGATGATTGCCTCGTTCGGAATTGCCTCGTTCTCGTATAGGAGCTTGGTCGTCTTTATATATTGCGCGATCTCGAAAGCTTTATAGATCGCCTGGGGAGATGCAAGCCTTTTGTTGTACAGGAATACAACAGTGTCGGTGGAGCCCCTGCGCGACCCAACGGCAGTCTCAAAGGCCTTGTCAAAGATGGCAGATGGAACACGGTCAGTATTGAGCAAAAATTCCACGGTGTCAGTCTTTCCACTCTCGGCTGCGCCCCCGATCAACTCGGTATGGCTGTGGCCATGAGCATAAAGGTACTTCACGGCATCCTTCATCCCCTCACGTGCAAGGTCAACGAGTAGGTTCTCTTGATTTTTCTCAGCGGATAAACGTCGTAAATCCTCACTACAAGTGCAGATTCCCCCACGGATATCGCTGCTTCAGCTGCTTTCAGCAAGTCCCACGGCAAGCCATCAACATCGAACAGGAACTCGACAATGTCATTATGGCCTCCCAAGATTGCTCGTGTCAGAGCATCACAAGCGTTCCACGCTGGTAAAGTGCTCAGATAGTCGTTCGCTCTCGCGTGCTCTATCATCAACTTCACCGTCTCCAAATGTCCATTTGCAGCAGCCTCTTCGAAAGCTTTTCCGGCTGTGTAAGCACCTGAAAGCGTTTGTTGGTCTTCTTTAACTTAAATATTTCTGGTAGTAAGTGCGTCACTACCCCCACATGGCCGCCAGTAGCAGCAGCTGTGACTGCCTTCATTAGTGCTTCCCACGATTCAGGATCCATGTTTTCACTAGGATCTTCAAGTTTTATTAGCAAGAGCTCGACAATTCTCAGATGCCCATTGCCCGCAGCAGCCACGAGTGATTCTGCCACCTTGCAGCCATATTCATCCAAGAGCTCGTCCAGCCAGTTAAATTGACCAGTTCGAGCGGCCTCCTGCATCGCTTCTTCGGGGGACATGAGGAGTTCGTCGATTTGTTTGACAATATGGGGCAAACCCAGAATTTTAACTGGGAAATTCACGTCTTTGAGTCTCTTGCAGACCGAGTGATCTTGCTGTGTGGACGTCCGGGTGCGCTTGGCGACGGCGGCGTCTCTTTCTTGCAAGCTGGGGCTCCCGCTCTCTCTTGCCGGTTGTAGCCTGTTGGGTCATCTTGGTTTCCCTTGTGTTGCCTTGACCGCAAAATGCGGAATAATATCTCAAGTTGCCGCTCGAAATTGTCGCAGATAGCAGGGATCGAGTCCACTCAATAGTATTTGTCATACTGTAGTATTGAGTCAATACTATGAAAAGCATCCCTTAAGAAAAGAACGAGTTCGAAGCAACCATACTTATAGTAACCCAGGACTTCACGTGTTTATTTGTTGTGCAGCAGTTCCATTTCGTGCCATCTTGTGTGATCGACCTATTACAAGACTTCGATTGTCCCAGGTCAAGATCTGAACGATTCTCTCATTATGGTTTGCAGCCGGTAAACTAGCATCGGAGCTGTCGGGCGGACTGACGGATCAAACGCGATGCACTCGTGCCCCAGCTCCACCACCGATGCCAGGCAACCCGATGAGAATGCTACTTTTAAAGCACCTGCGCAGACTTTCTGGATGATTGCCGTGTCCGGCACTTTATTACCCTTGGAGTCACACCTTGCGTGGGCGTATGGCAACGCCTGCGTATCCAGCTCTGAGAGTAGAACGCCGAAGGAGAAAATGTCTGCCTTCTCGGAGTACTTTTCGGCCATCATAACTTCTGGAGCCATCCACAGGAGCGTGCCCACACCAGCAGTCATTGTGTTTTCTTGCTGCTCTCGAGAAACACCGAAGTCGGTGAGCTTAGCATCCAGATTCTCAGTAAGAAGCACGTTGCTGGACTTCAAGTCCCGGTGAATCACAGTGGGGAAAGCGAGTGCAGATACATCAACGCTTGAGCAACGTGATATGCAATGCGAATTTTGTCGCTATCGACGCCTTGAGGGTGGCCTCGTGCATCGAAGTCTTTCAGGAGAGCTCGTAGATCTCCACCCTTCATCAATTCCGACAGAATGCACAGATCAGAGAGATCGCCAAGACACACCGACAAATCGTACGATCTGGGGGTGCGAAAGTCCCGCCATCAGCTTGGCCTCCATGAGGAACAAATTCACTTTGTTGAGGTCGGTCCGCTCTTCTGGAAACAGCATTTTAATGGCAACTGCTTCGCGACTGTAAAGTCCTTCGTACACCTCTCCAAATCCGCCACGAGAGATGAGATCTCCGATTTTCACTTGATCGCGAGGAACACGGGTAGCGATAATTGTTTCGTCCTTCCAGAGAACTGTTCCTAGAGTCGAAGGATCGGAAGGAGCTGTGGTGTTGGTCCCAGTACCACGTCTGTCAATCATCGGGTCGTACAATGAGCTTGAACCAGCAGGTTTCTTAGCTCTTTTGCAGAAGTAGCACCCCACGGCAATTACTATCACAAGGATAACTGCTATTGAGCCAGCTAGTCCTGCAATGAGGCCGGTGGGTGTTGAAGACACAGACGTCGGAGAGCCTGACGATGAGGCGGAGGATGCTGACGATTTGGAGGATATCGATGCAGGTGAGTTCGACGATGATGAAGCCGAGTTGGGGTTTCCAGAATCAGAGCCAGAGCTGCTTGTCGTTGATAGCTCCCCGTGAACGATATACCCTTGGGTATCGTAGGTGCACATTCCAGTGTTGACTTTGTCCATGGTATAATGCCGGGTTGAGTAATTTGGTCCATCATTTCCCGGACAGTTGAGTGCACTGGTAGTTTCATCCCAGTTCCGTGCCCAATCTACGCCTTCTTGTGTGATTGACACGGTACCGCTTAAGACCTCAGCACTCAGTCCGTCCAGGTAAACGTTCTCGCAGTTGCCGCTGGCACGCATGGCAAATGTGTACCCTGGTTGTGTACAGTCAATGTCATAGAACACGTCAGATGCCAGGTAGGGTTCGCCTTGGAAGAGGTCACCAAGACCCTCGTCACTGCTACAGCTCTCCACGACGAAACCAATCAGATCCCACGTGGTGTCGTACTGGGCGACACAATCGTAAACGATTTCTGTGGAGCAGTTATTCTTCATCACAAAGACGCCACTTGGTACACCACTGCACGAATCGTCATCGTAGAGACTCCAGATGTGATCCATTCGTAATAGACTTGAACGTGGATCTGGCCGGAAGCTTTGGTAATCCTGGCACCACTTTTTGAAAATGAAGTGAGGTGAGGGCATGGTCTCTAGCGAACGGAGTTCTTTTAGTACCCATTTGGTGAGGCCAGTGGAAGCACAGAAAGTTTAGCGAATGAATGGTTCAGCGACGATTTAACGAAAGAATGAATCAGCAACGAGTGAATGGTTCAGCGGACCTTATCTTCCATCTTCAAGTATAGCAGGTAACTGGACACTCCGGGCTTTCTAAAGCAGGGAGTTAAACGAAGTAGACATAGGCATGGAGTCATTGCAATACCCGAGTCGAGTCGGGCATCCTGCGGTAAAACCTCTTAATTTGAATAAAATATCCTAAGTAAAGTTGGGGTCTATAACCTGACCTATTTGAGCCGGACACGCTGAAACTGAAACACGTTTCGATGGGCATGGATGACCAACTTGAGGGTTGCCAGGATATTCAAGCAAACCCAAACCGCGAGCCTAGTGGTGATGCATAATGTTAGTGTTAGACCCCGAGTTGGGAAACTATCTACGACAAACTGAGCGTATAGCTGTAATACAGCTTCATCAATGTTCATATTTTTCAGATGTCTAATTGATTTGTCGAGATACAGCAGCGACCAGAACGAATTTTATTTTTAGACATTTGAAACATGAAAAGTGACACTCGTATCCTCTATCGCAGACACAATGCATGCATTATTTCCAAGTTGTTGGCCCGCACAAGCAAATTATCGTACGACCCGTCCTTCGAGAGCGATTAAAGTACTGGAACTCAACTGCACTCAAGTTGGCGTTGCTGCCGCAACAACAGAAAGTGCACAACGGCCAGAAATCCGTTCCACGGCGAAGCCCAAACTCCACACAAACAAGACATCGAGCTACAATAGCCCCGTCAAGACTAAATGTCCTGCAGCGACTTGTGCAGGGGTCAGATGATCCCTGACCGACCGAGTCGTACGTAACCAATGGTAACCGGTCCGAAATCAAAAGAAAAGTAACCTCTCGATGAAAAGTTGGATGGGAGAATCCCTGCACAGGCTATTTCGTTTGCAAATGCAATGGCGGAAGACAAGACCACGGTGAAAATCTTTCATGAACACGAGGCTTCTATAGGAAAGTAAACATCAAAGGAAGGGCCGCCCAAACCAAATCAAATCAAACACGGGCTATTTCGTTTCGTTGCTCAGTACACCCTCTTCGTGTCTTGACATCTACAATCTCTATATGGATAGGGATCAATTTCTGAACCTTTCGACATACTGACCCCAAATGTGGTTTCACCATATTTCAGCGGGGAGATATGCAGACAAGACTGTTCAGCAAATTCGACGACCGCCGCTAAAGAGATTTAGTCTACCGCTTTCGCCTGGAATATAAAATTAAGTTGCAGTTGCACCGTTCCTCTTTCTGTGCTGTCACTGGCCTCACCCAGTGGGTACTAAATGAAAAAGCCGTTCGCTAGAGTCCACGCGCTCACTTGAATTCATCTTTCAAAAATCGGTGCCAGGATTACCAAAGCGTTCGACCAGCTTCTACCGCGTATGGATCACTTTTGGAGTGTCTACGACGATGATTCGTGCAGTGGTGTACCAAGTGGCGTCTACATGATGAAGAATAACTGCTCCACAGAAATCGTTTACGATTGTGTCGCCCAGTACGACACCACGTGGGATCTGATTGGTTTCGTCGTGGAGAGCTGTAGCAGTGACGAGGGTCTTGGTGACCTCTTCCAAGGCGAACCCTACCTGGCATCTGACGTGTTCTATGACATTGACTGTACACAACCAGGGTACACATTTGCCATGCGTGCCAGCGGCAACTGCGAGAACGTTTACCTGGACGGACTGAGTGCTGAGGTCTTAAGCGGTACCGTGTCAATCACACAAGAAGGCGTAGATTGGGCACGGAACTGGGATGAAACTACCAGTGCACTCAACTGTCCGGGAAATGATGGACCAAATTACTCAACCCGGCATTATACCATGGACAAAGTCAACACTGGAATGTGCACCTACGATACCCAAGGGTATATCGTTCACGGGGAGCTATCAACGACAAGCAGCTCTGGCTCTGATTCTGGAAACCCCAACTCGGCTTCATCATCGTCGAACTCACCTGCATCGATATCCTCCAAATCGTCAGCATCCTCCGCCTCATCGTCAGGCTCTCCGACGTCTGTGTCTTCAACACCCACCGGCCTCATTGCAGGACTAGCTGGCTCAATAGCAGTTATCCTTGTGATAGTAATTGCCGTGGGGTGCTACTTCTGCAAAAGAGCTAAGAAACCTGCTGGTTCAAGCTCATTGTACGACCCGATGATTGACAGACGTGGTACTGGGACCAACACCACAGCTCCTTCCGATCCTTCGACTCTAGGAACAGTTCTCTGGAAGGACGAAACAATTATCGCTACCCGTGTTCCTCGCGATCAAGTGAAAATCGGAGATCTCATCTCTCGTGGCGGATTTGGAGAGGTGTACGAAGGACTTTACAGTCGCGAAGCAGTTGCCATTAAAATGCTGTTTCCAGAAGAGCGGACCGACCTCAACAAAGTGAATTTGTTCCTCATGGAGGCCAAGCTGATGGCGGGACTTTCGCACCCCAGATCGTACGATTTGTCGGTGTGTCTTGGCGATCTCTCTCTGATCTGTGCATTCTGTCGGAATTGATGAAGGGTGGAGATCTACGAGCTCTCCTGAAAGACTTCGATGCACGAGGCCACCCTCAAGGCGTCGATAGCGACAAAATTCGCATTGCATATCACGTTGCTCAAGCGTTGATGTATCTGCACTCGCTTTCCCCACTGTGATTCACCGGGACTTGAAGTCCAGCAACGTGCTTCTTACTGAGAATCTGGATGCTAAGCTCACCGACTTCGGTGTTTCTCGAGAGCAGCAAGAAAACACAATGACTGCTGGTGTGGGCACGCTCCTGTGGATGGCTCCAGAAGTTATGATGGCCGAAAAGTACTCCGAGAAGGCAGACATTTTCTCCTTCGGCGTTCTACTCTCAGAGCTGGATACGCAGGCGTTGCCATACGCCCACGCAAGGTGTGACTCCAAGGGTAATAAAGTGCCGGACACGGCAATCATCCAGAAAGTCTGCGCAGGTGCTTTAAAAGTAGCATTCTCATCGGGTTGCCTGGCATCGGTGGTGGAGCTGGGGCACGAGTGCATCGCGTTTGATCCGTCAGTCCGCCCGACAGCTCCGATGCTAGTTTACCGGCTGCAAACCATAATGAGAGAATCGTTCAGATCTTGACCTGGGACAATCGAAGTCTTGTAATAGGTCGATCACACAAGATGGCACGAAATGGAACTGCTGCACAACAAATAAACACGTGAAGTCCTGGGTTACTATAAGTATGGTTGCTTCGAACTCGTTCTTTTCTTAAGGGATGCTTTTCATAGTATTGACTCAATACTACAGTATGACAAATACTATTGAGTGGACTCGATCCCTGCTATCTGCGACAATTTCGAGCGGCAACTTGAGATATTATTCCGCATTTTGCGGTCAAGGCAACACAAGGGAAACCAAGATGACCCAACAGGCTACAACCGGCAAGAGAGAGCGGGAGCCCCAGCTTGCAAGAAAGAGACGCCGCCGTCGCCAAGCGCACCCGGACGTCCACACAGCAAGATCACTCGGTCTGCAAGAGACTCAAAGACGTGAATTTCCCAGTTAAAATTCTGGGTTTGCCCCATATTGTCAAACAAATCGACGAACTCCTCATGTCCCCGAAGAAGCGATGCAGGAGGCCGCTCGAACTGGTCAATTTAACTGGCTGGACGAGCTCTTGGATGAATATGGCTGCAAGGTGGCAGAATCACTCGTGGCTGCTGCGGGCAATGGGCATCTGAGAATTGTCGAGCTCTTGCTAATAAAACTTGAAGATCCTAGTGAAAACATGGATCCTGAATCGTGGGAAGCACTAATGAAGGCAGTCACAGCTGCTGCTACTGGCGGCCATGTGGGGGTAGTGACGCACTTACTACCAGAAATATTTAAGTTAAAGAAGACCAACAAACGCTTTCAGGTGCTTACACAGCCGGAAAAGCTTTCGAAGAGGCTGCTGCAAATGGACATTTGGAGACGGTGAAGTTGATGATAGAGCACGCGAGAGCGAACGACTATCTGAGCACTTTACCAGCGTGGAACGCTTGTGATGCTCTGACACGAGCAATCTTGGGAGGCCATAATGACATTGTCGAGTTCCTGTTCGATGTTGATGGCTTGCCGTGGGACTTGCTGAAAGCAGCTGAAGCAGCGATATCCGTGGGGGAATCTGCACTTGTAGTGAGGATTTACGACGTTTATCCGCTGAGAAAAATCAAGAGAACCTACTCGTTGACCTTGCACGTGAGGGGATGAAGGATGCCGTGAAGTACCTTTATGCTCATGGCCACAGCCATACCGAGTTGATCGGGGGCGCAGCCGAGAGTGGAAAGACTGACACCGTGGAATTTTTGCTCAATACTGACCGTGTTCCATCTGCCATCTTTGACAAGGCCTTTGAGACTGCCGTTGGGTCGCGCAGGGGCTCCACCGACACTGTTGTATTCCTGTACAACAAAAGGCTTGCATCTCCCCAGGCGATCTATAAAGCTTTCGAGATCGCGCAATATATAAAGACGACCAAGCTCCTATACGAGAACGAGGCAATTCCGAACGAGGCAATCATCGCAGCTTTCAGAAAGGCAGCAGGGTGCGGAAGCAAATCTGACTCCACACCTTATCAAAGCGTCGACATCATGCTGCTTCTGGCAACGCAAGAGTGCATCCTCCAGTGACTTAAGTGAAGTCTTCGTAATTGCAGCGAAAACGCGTCGCCGCCACGATGCTATGAAGTTTCTGTGTAAAGATGCCCGAATTTCGTCTGAGGCTCTTGGCGAGGCTTTCGCTAGTCTAGCTGACGCTGGCTGTCAGGACATGATGAACACGCTGTACGACGAGCAGCGGATTTCTCCTGAAGCACTTCTCAAAGCGTTCAAGGCACCGATATCGTCCTTCGCAATTGTGCGCGATATCGTGAAGTGACCACTGTGCCAGCAGAAATTAAACACAAGACGTTTCTGGCTGCGGCTCAGTTTTATAACAAGGAAGCATTGCAGCTTCTGACAGAAAATGTGACTGAAGACTGGCCACTCGATGTTTTGAAAGAGGCACTGAGTGCTGCTAACGACAGTAAAGTCAAGAACTTCATCAGAAAGGTCGTCTGCAACCAAGTCTTAGGTGATTAAGAGCGGATCTAGGCGTGCTTGGCGCGATATTCGTGACAAGCTGGTGGCACAAGATGCTGCTGCTATTGAACTCTCTTGGTAAAAATCCTCGCGATCGTAGCCAAATGTTGGGACTCGTTTTCTTTAGGCACAAGATACCCGACTAACTAGTGAATAGCTGAATTCCTATTTCTAACTGAGAGGTGTGATTCATGAAGCCAAGTATAGCTGCACTGATCAGCATCGAGGACGCTTCTGGCCACATTGATTCGACGGACGTGTTGTTACTTTGCTCCGCAGTGACTGAAACAAGTTGCCGTGAAATTTTACAATCTTGAGCAGCTATGGAATTGCCTGCCGCCGCGACTGCAGGCGACTTGCATCTTGTTCGACGCTTGATAGAAAATGGGAGTGATGTGAATCACCGCGGTCCCAATGGATTAACTGCTCTAATGGAAGCTACAAAGGCGAATTACGTGGAAATTATAGCACTGCTACTGGTGAATGGCGCTTCCATTAGCTCAACAGGCCCTGACGGCTCGATAGCTCTGCACTTTGCAGCCATTATTCATCACCCACGAGCTTCTCCAACTTCTTCTCGAGTATGATATTCCATCGGTGTCAGTTGATTTGGTCAACGAAGCTGGACGAACACCACTTATGCTTGCTGCACACGGACGTTTTGACGGTGTTGCTGAAACAGGGAGCTGCAGTTGACACAATAACGCAGGATGGCAATACAGCAATTACGTTTGCAGCTGAAGCTGGCCACTTGCAGGCGGTGGACATTCTGATTGACTACGGTGCAGAAATCAACGGATACACTCCAGGAACAGCACCTTAAGAGCCGAAATCAACAAGCAACACACATTTCACCCATCGCCTTTATCAGGGTACGAAATGAATACCAGACCATAGTACCCCCACTCCAATCAGAACTGTATAGGAAAATAAAATCACACAAACCTTCTCAGCCAACTCCGCCTTCCACCAGCCTTTCATTCGCCATTCACCGTGACCCCTTTATTCCTCCTGCTTCTGTCCGTGCTTGAGCACCGCCCCGGCCAGTTCGCCCACAAACGGGTTGGCCATGGCGGGTCCTTGCTGCAGTTTGCGCATGCCGTTGATCACCTCCCTCGTCTTGGAGATGTACAGTCCGTCCAGACTCGCTCGCATCTCGATCTCCATATCTTCCACCATGCGCCCCATATTGGACACGTGCGCGAACTGGTTTTCAAAGTCCAAACTGCGCTCCGCCTGCCTGGTGAGCGTCCCGTCCAGTGTCAAGTCGCCCAGTTCCGGGCGGTTGACCTTCATGTCCAGCAGCACCGACGTCGTGAGCCGGTACGTGGCCTTCTTCTCCCTCCTTCCTGCACTTCAATGACGTGGATGGAGTTCCACGAGCCCTTTTCCACGAATCGCTGGTCCAGGACGTCCTTCTTCACCAGAAAACAGGCGGCAAAACCCGGTTCCAAGTCCCACATGTAGACGGACGAGATCCCTCCTTGGTAGTACAGTTCCCGGTACGAGTCGAAGATCTCATTGGCCTGAATCTCCAGCTCGCGCAGGGTTTCCGACGGGTAAAAGCCGTCGCTATCGACAGCCGGGGGTCGTAGGCATTGGTCCACGGGGAGCGATACGCGTCCCCGTCGCGGTTGTAGTCGCAGAGCAGGTACTTGCGGCCGTTGGCCGGGTCCACCGCCACCTGCAGCGGCTGGTCCACGCGCTGGTACAGCTCGTCCGCGAGGGACGGGGCCAGGCGCGAGAGGTTGTACACGTCCGTCTCCACCTCCCGCGGTGGCATGCGGCGCATGAGGTTCAGGCACGACGTCATGTCGGTCATTTTGGCTTGTACATGTATCTGATTTTGGAGACAAATGAAAATAGCTCATTGGGTGAAAAAATTGGGCTGATTTCCAGCCAATGAGAGCACGCTGGTGATTTAGCTGGAATTTTAAGGGCGTAAAAGTGAGCCTTCGGAGTAAGTGCGTTTTTGTATTTAGAAATTGTGTCGGAGAGATAGAAACGCACTTAGTATGTTGCTTCTTGTGATTGGCTCCCTGTTGGCTGGAAGAGTTGCGGCCATTGCACACCAGCAATTGCATTAGAAAGAGCGAGTGGAGGTCATGAGTAAGCGCGTGAAGGTGCATCTGCAGCACCAGGAGACGTTCGACGCCACGGCGCCCGTCGTGGGTGAGTTTCTCTCTGGGAATTTCTGTTTAAATTGCAATATTCGTTATCGTTTTGCCATTTCTAATGGGTTTTTGAATTCCAGCCACGTTCCGGAACGGTCCTCCGCCCCAGAACCAGCGCCAGGACTTGGCGTTCGAGGTGTTCGAGAACCCGGCCAAGAAGCAGCGGCTGGTGGTGGCCAGTTCGGAGAAAGTGGCGTACCAAGGGGCCAATTTCGGCTACTTGGGGGCCAGTCACGACTTTGCCAACTACGCCGTGGGCGTGTACGACAAGAAGAGCAGGGAGGTGCGGCTGTGCAACGTGCAGCAGATCTACGTCATGCAACAGGCCATCAAGAACTCGTCCGAGAACGTGGACGACAACCGCGGAGAGGACAAGAGCTTCATGGAGAAGAGACGCGACCTGGTCGAGGTCTTCGGCTCCAAGAAGAGCAAGCGCATGCAGAAGAACCGAGAGGAGAATATGGTGAACCTCGAGAACATTTCGGGGCCGCCTCGGTCACGCAGACGCTCAAGAAGAAGATCACGGCGGCGCAGAAGAAGCTCGAGGAGGAGCGCGCGCAGGACGGCGGCTACTCCAAGGAGTCGGCGGCTCTGGCAGCCACGCGCAGCGCTCTTCTGCCGCCGTGCGATGTGGACGCACCGACACCCGACCGTGTGTACGATCTCACCAAGTGTACGTGGCTTTTTGACTCCTTGTTTTGGGGAGAACAAACTGACTGACGTTGATGGTTTTTTTTTTTTGGTACAGTTATGGATAGCTCGGTCATGGATTCGTTGACTATTATGGCGGAGGAGGTGATTGAGGCGTTGCAGAACACGAGCGCGGCTGAATATGCGGCTACGTTGAACCTGGCGGCGCTGCCGACGAGGCTGATGCTGTCTCTGCCTGCGCCGTACGACATCAACAAGATGTGTCTCGTGGTGTACATTGCGTACATGATGGACTTCCACAACGCGCGCTTCCCTCTGCGCAAGTCGGCGGCCGTCTTCAGCGAGGAGAAGGGAATTCCACTTGTGATCGTGCGTCACTTCCTCGAGATGTTCACCGACATCAGTGAGGGCGCCAACGGCCACCCGACGTACTTCCAGTCCAAGACGATGAAGGACAAGCTCACTATTTACCTGATGGTGGTGGCGCTGACTGTCAACGGCTTCACTCTGGACCTCTCGGAGATCGCGGCCGATCTGAAGCGCCCTGTGTCCAATATGCAGGCGTACGCTTCCCAATTGGGCTGCGTCGTCGAGAAGGCCAAGGCCGAGACGGCCATCTACGGCGGTTCCACCTCGCTGTCGTCCAAGAAGCAGATTCAACGCGCGGTGCTTTCCGTTCCGCTGCACTTCCCAACCCCCAAGCGTGGCGGCCCAGCTCGTCGATAAGCAGTCGACAGCAAATAGAAGCCCCAACATGTACAAGACTGAATGAGACTTCTCTTGGACGAATACATACTTTTGCATGAGTGTTCATCGTGGTCGAGAATTCATCTAACGTTAACCTGTAAACCCAATCTCCAAAACTCACGGCATTCAAAACTTTTGCTGCATTTTTCGCCCTCATCGGAGCGATGGACACCTTTCCCTAACCAGTTACTATAGATACACCACTCGTCCTCTCCTTACTGCGTAGGGCGTCCCGACATGTCCGACTCGGTGGAGAAGCGAGAGAGAGCGGACGTTCGGTCGAACGAGCCGGACTCGAGCATCGCGTAGCTGTCGTTGGTCCCGCGCATGTCGTCCATCCAGTGGGACTCCTGGTCAGGAGGTACCTCGCTCTGGCGTTCCAGGGCCTCCGACACCGTCGTCCCCACGGTATCACGACCGAAGTCGTCCACACTGCCGTCGAACGAGTTCAGCACCCCTGACCATTGTACGTGCCCGAGAACGAGTTCGCGTAGGAACCGGCCATGGAACCGGTGAACGAACCCGCGTACGACTCGTTGTACGACTCGGCGTAACTGCCGGGCGCGGCGTTGAACTCCATCGAGTGCGCATCAAAGTTGCTGTTACTGGGGCGAGAGGCTTGCACTGCGTCCTTCCGGTTGAAAGGGGACGTGGACGGAGCTGCACCATTGACGGTGGATTGCGCCGGGTCGAAGTTGTACCGAGGCGGCTCCTGAGACGCACCGGGGAGCTGCTAGGGGCTAACATGGCGATAGACGAGGCCAACGGGTCCGGCGTGGCCTTTGTGGATGGCGCGTCCAGCGTGGTGAAGTCGTATTCCGTCGGGGTGTTTTGGGTATTAACTTCGGAGCTCTGATCGGGTACTTTGGAGCCGGGGTAGTCCTGCTTGAACTGCCTCTCGTCGTCTTCGGCCTTGGCCCCCATGTAGCGGTGCACGAAGAACCCACCGACGCCCAGAAGGACGAGCACCCCACGATAATGCCGATGATAGCCCCTGCACTCATTTTCCTTACGGGATTTGTTTTCAACAATGAGCGCTTGGTCCGGAGTGTGGGGAATTCAGTTGTGACCGTCGCACTGAAATCAGCGCGTGGTCCGTCGTCGGGCCGACGGATTTCTATGGCAGCGGCAGAGCTGTCGACTACAGCCGGCACTGGCATAGTGAGACCAAGTGCAGTCGGTAAACTGGTGACATCTTTTACACACACTGGCGTGTTATGTAACTAGGGATTTGCAAGCAGACGATCGAACGACTGCTCCGTCTTGCCTTTCGAGCTTTTCGCTGCTCAGAGTGAGCTCCAGCTGCAGCTGCAACAAATGCTCGAGGCTTTAGAGCAGTTCGTTGTCTTTTCATGACTAACTTATTAGAACGCCTTCCATTGCCCCCGAATGTTGAGGAAACACGTTGCAGGCCGGTTATCGCGTTCTGCCGCTGAGCAATAAAGGCGGTGCGCGCAATTCCGCCTTTCGGTGGCCCGGGATGCAAAATTCAGTGCAAGCGATGGGGTTGGTTCCTGTGTGTGCCAGAGCCATTGCAATGGCCCATTGCATCCGATGCAGCATCGGGCACAGGTTGGCGACATGAACCTTGAAAGGTAGGGTCCTTCAAGGTTTCCGGGCAAGGAAGCGTAGGGGCAATGAACCTACTCAGTGCACCGGGCTGTGAAAGGTAACCTCAGAATTGGGCGAGTCTCGCGTGGCGGGCATTGGCTTCAAAAACGTTCGGTTGTATTAGCTTACAACTTGTGGGAAGGACGAGCTCGGTGGGACTAAAGAACAACGGGAAAATGTCTAAAGAGGTATGAAATCCGAACTTAAATGCCAAACGTGTATGTACCGACTAACCCTAGCCAGTACCGGGGCCGTCGGTATTGCAGCATACACCTGCATACACGTTTGGTCACAACATTTGAAGAGACACGAACGTGGCGGAATGAGTTGCGAGTCGCTTCTTGCAGATCCGTCTATTGTGGCCAAGACAGTTCACCATATCGGCCTTCAGCAGCGGTGCTAAGCTCCACCCGTCGCTGGGTTCTGCAGGGCTCAGCAACACACAGGGATGTTTGTGCGGCTCACTCGCCAAATACGAGACTTAGCCCTATAGTCTGAGTCCGCGGACGAGGTGCAGCAGAAGAGGCTCGCGCACTCCGAGAGCAGCGTTATACCTCAGGGATGCCAGTCCAGGACGCCCACGAGCGCCAACTTCGAGTCCGGTCGGGCGACGAAAACCCTCGTGCGATGAAGTGCACTTCGTCTCCGACTTACATACACGTACTTCCCTTGGGAAAGCGCGAATGATTCAACCCCAGGACTGCTGCCGTCGTGTATTAAACGACCGGTTTTTAGAGGCTTACAATAGAGACTTCTGATGGTGCAGGCAAAACTGCATTTTTTAGGTTTGACTTGAGCGACCACACCTTGTGCTCCTGCAGATTCGCCAGTAGAATTAGGATGGCTACACTGTATTTGATGGATCCAACATTATCAGGCATACTCAAGTCAAGTCTATTGAATCGTTGCCCTTGAAAAATGCGCACAAGCGAATGCAAAGAAGTAATTTGGCTCAGCGAAAAGCATTTGATCTGATGAAGCAGAAGTGGCCGTACTGCTTCGAGTTGCGACTGCCGTACTGTGATCCGGTATGGCAGATTGGCGCTGTTGCTGCACTGCATTCATACACTTTTGAAAACGTTCATACCTCTTTAGACAAATTTTTGCCATATGGAAACCGCACACACATACCGACAAAACTTTACACATTTGGCATTTAAGTTCGGATTTCATACCTCTTTAGACATTTTCCCAAAGAACAACTACAGAAGGAGACTTATCGCGCCAGGTTTGAGAAAGCTCAGCAGAGATATACGGCCGTAGGGACAAGTGAAGGTTCCATTCATTACACGTAGAGAAGGTTCCATTCATTACAACCTTTTGCTGAACGCCCGCTCGAGGGGCCATCGAGTTAAGATGAAATGTTCGCTGAGTCACCTGGCATGCAGACTGATGCTGAAGTCGACGGGGTGACGCGACTGTCTAACTCAGCAGCATGTAGCAATCAAGTACTGTACCGTTTTGCTGTTAGCTTAGTGAGTTCCTGATCCGAGCGCCATCCGACTTTTTCACTGTGTCAAAACTGCAGCTGTGGGCCCGTGCAGCTGGAATTTCGCCGAGAAGAAATAACAAGCTGTACGCCATATCGAGCCGCACAACAATGTTGTGACAACATCGGTAGGTACAGCTCCAAAGTAGAGCAGAAATACGTAAAGCTTGAGAGTATTTTGCCGGCATGACGATGGTAAAGTTTGAGAGTATTGTGTTTTAACTCAAAACGTGTGGGCACGATGGTTGTTGTTTCCTAAATACTACAGTTGTGCAGTCGCTCCGTTATCTAAGGTCAGGAACACATCTGAACGAACTTTTATCCGATTTGCCTGTAGCTGCGAGTCGTATTAGAGCATGTGCTGCTATCCAGCTGCCAAATGCCAAATCTAGCAGAAATTTAGCTTTTGACACCCACACCGGTACTGCCAAATGCCAAACAAATATAGCATCAGCCCCTCCAGTGCTATTCCGGCTGCCAAATTTGGCACTCAAAATAGCTGCCGCCAAAACGAGCTCATTGATTAACTAAGGTAATACAAGGCAACGTACGCCGAGCAATTAACCCAAGGGAGGCCAAGCTGTATGTACTTCCTCCGGATCCTAAAGAGTGCAACAAGCGCCTATCCACAAGACACAGCCTCTAAAACATTATTGGAGCTCCGTATAAAGTTACGCAGGAACAACAATAGGAGAAACCCATCTATATTTATACATCGATGACGACCCCATCATGCATAGCGACAACAGCACGCCGATATAACTCGGGGTCGCAGTCAACGACTTTGGGCAGCCTCCCTTTCTTCCTCATCGTGTCTTTATGCATATGAGGAAGCTTGTAGTCGTTCCCTCCGTCCACACGCATCACACACTCCATCACTTTCTGCAAAGTCAGGAAGATGTTGTCGAGTTTCGTGGCTATCAGCGCGTCGTAGGATTTCTTTACTGCGATGATCAGCTCGTCAATGTTGTAGCAGTCTTCCTGATACTGCAGCGCTTGAATCGACGAGAAGTACCCCAAATCCAGTACGTTCATGTCTGGTGAATTTGGCGGCTGGAACATTAACCGAATGTCCCATCCATCAGCGGAGCCAGCTTCGACCACGTCGGGATCGTCCACGGGTACGTGCGGAGTAGCGTTATCCTGTTGGATGTAGATAGGCTGATGCTGTTCTGCCCGTGGCCATTTCGCTTTTATCGACGGGATGACGTGCTGTAAGAGATACCGCTTGTACACCTCGCGGTTGACAGTGTCGAGGTTCTTGGTTTCGATGGTTCCAGCAAGGCGGTTACGACTAGCGCGCTGGGCCGTGACTTTCCTCGTAAAATCCCATATACCGATCTTGCCATCAAAGGTTACCTGTCTATTGTTATCAAATCTGAAATAAACAAAAATATAAAATGTTAGAGACACAACGACTAAGCAGGGAGCGCGCTTCGTATCGTACCTTGGTCGAGCTACAGCAGCGAGAAACATCGATTTACCGATGAATCTCTTGCTCTTGCGTGCTCGGTGGGGAATCGTCACCCCGGCAGGATGTAGAACACCTTCTGGTCCTTGTCTTCATTAAACCACTTCTCGTCCACGTGCACCACATTGTACATGGACGAGGAGTGGGAAGTGCCAGGACCGTGGACGACGTTTCTGACGGCGTGGCGGAGGCGTGCCCGCTTATTCGCCGCTGTCAGGAGAGGATGAATGGTGCTTGTGTGGCGCAGTAGGTCTCCCTGTTTCAGCGCGTCTTGGATGACCGAGCGCGAGATGCTCAGCTCCTCAGCAATGCAGCGTTGCGTCATGCGACGTCTCAGGGGAGTGCCCCAATACGCTCAAGTAGTGCATCCAGGTCGATCTTATGACGTCCACATACCCCTGGTTTCCTGCTGACAACCCCACTAATCCCCTCATCGGCCCTCGTCTCCTGGAATCGCCCCCAGATGCGGCTTACGGTGCTCTTGTCGACTCCAAACGAGATGGCTGCTTCCTTCATTGCTCCGCGGTCGGGAACGCCTCTCAGGCTGTGGAAGAGCATGAAGAGGACGACGTCCTGTCGCTCCCTTGTCGACAGGTTCGGCTTGGAGTTCGCGCTCATAAGACTTGGTTACTGCTCGGCGAGTATGGAAATGGGCCTGTAATCCGTGAGGTTTTCCCTCGTAATTTTCGTGTTTGTGAAGCGATTTTGACGCTTTGAAGACCGTTGGAAAGCTGAGACTAAATGGCGTTGATTCCGCCAATCAGGGCCCTCAAAGCGAGCCCTTGGGAGAAACGAGATTTCTCCGTATGTTTTTCGTTGCACTTATTTCCATCCGGAGGAAGTACTACAGTAGTATAGACTTGCTAGAAGCTAGCCAGGTTCTGCTACGGGTCAAAGTGCTGCTGCAGAAGTCAAATATGACGTCCTGCTGGATTTCGCGGGGCGCGCCCCAGGTAGCGACCGTTCATGCAAACGAGTAAATCCTTCCATCGCGGCATTGCGTTGACCAGCGCCACAAACGCAGACTGCATCTCCTTTTTCTAGCCGATCCAGTACCATTGACCGCCTTGAGTTTTATTTGGAAATAGCTGCCAAAAAACACGTGGTTTACATGCCAAATTTAGGATAGCTTTAGCTGCACCGGTGGGGATGCTTTTACACTCCGCGCCAGAAGTAATCGCCAGGGTGGGTCGGTGGCTGTATCTCGGCCAATTTTTCGATTTAGAGGCTGCTATTTAGATATGTGTCTCGTGTTACCGTTACCGACCGCCTACATGTGCTAACGACGTCGATTTCGATGTTCCTGATAGGGCCAGTATACAGACGTCAAAAATTTCACTGCGTCAAAAGTATCGCCACTAGCCGGTTTTGGACCACCACATACAAACTTCTATATAAAAGGAGTGCATGTAAATTTGATGAACGCCGCACAACCAGTCAAGAATTTCTCATGGCACACAAGCCACGAGTGACACCAGAGGAGCGCGGCCGTATCAAAGGCCTCCACGAAGCGGAGTTCAATCAAAGAGCAACATCGCCGCAAGAGTAGGGCGCTCTAGGGACACCGTCCGGCGAGTCGTGAACGACATCCCAGTTGGCCAGCGTACAGGCCGCCCTTCCCTCACCTCAGACCGAGAGCTGCGCAGGATTGTGCGAACGGCTGCCGCAGGGAATCACAGCGCCTCGCAGCTGAAGGAAGAGCTTGCTATCAAGGTGTCCGTGAGGACCATCCAACGGGTACTGTCGCGTGTGGACTGGCTCCAGTACAGCAAAATGGACAACACGCTGGACCTGACGCCAGCCCACAAGCTTGCTCGCCGCACCTGGGCGGCCCAGTACCTGCAGACCCCGGCGTCTGGGCCTCCACGATCTTTTCCGATGAAAAGAAATGGAATTTGGACGGCCCAGACGGGTACCAGCAGTACTGGCGGGACATTCGGCGGCCTGCCCGCCGCACTATCCGTCGTCAAAATGGTGGAGGGTCGGTCATGGTATGGGGCGGGTTCAGTGCGACGGGCAAGACGAAGCTGGCTGTTTTGGTTGGGAAGCAGAACTCGGACGACTATGTGTATACGTTGTCCGAGTATCTGCTTCCCTACGCCCATCTACACTACGGCACCGACTACACCTTCCAGCAGGACAACGCGTCTATTCATACGTCGCATCGAACCAACGAGCTTTTGCGGAGGGGAACGTGGAGGTGATGGATTGGCCTGCACGTTCACCAGATTTGAACCCGATTGAGAATCTGTGGGCCATCCTGTCTCGCGCTGTCTATCCTAACGGGAGACAGTATCGCTCTGTCTTGGAGCTGAAGGAGGCTATTCTAATGGCGTGGGAGAACATTCCACAAGAGACGCTTTTGAAGCTTATCCAGTCAATGCCGAAGCGGTGCATCGAGGTCATTGAGAAGAAGGGTGGTAAAACTCACTACTAATGCATTCAGGTTTGACCTTTTCCTTTTATATAGAAGTTTGTACGTGGTGGTCCAAAACCAGCTAGTGGCGATACTTTTGACGCAGTGAAATTTTTGACGTCTGTATACTGGCCCTATCAGGAACGTCGAAATCGACGTCGTTAGCACATGTAGGCGGTCAGTAACGGTAACACGAGACACATCTAAATAGCAGCCTCTAAATCGAAAAATTGGCCGAGATACAGCCACCGACCCACCCTGGCGATAACTTCTGGCGCGGAGTGTAGAAGCATCAAGCCCGTAGCTCGCCAGTATTCCATCCTAGACTGTACCGTAGATTCAAATGTAGCCATACATCAGATGGCTACCTTTGGAAAGTTGCCTTTTCCTTGATCACTCTGGAAAATGCCGCATTTGGAGCAGTTCTTCACGCACGGAGACGGCGCCGAGTTCTGCGCGGGCCCCCGCGCTCCGAAAGACTCGGAGGCTCCAGGCCACAACGCGTCTGCCATGCGAGAGGGCGGCGTTTTGTACCTGCGCGGGCCCAGGGACGCGGCCCAGACGTCGCTGCTGCTTCAGTTCGGCTTCACGCAGGTCAAGGCGGGCAGAAACGTGGTTCTCGTCATGCGGGGCGACGCGGGCGCGTCTCAGCAGGCCGATCTAGTGCAACTGACGGCGTGCGCCAAGTGCAACTTACCAGTGCAAACGGGGAGACCAACAGCTTCTGGAGCAGCATCCGCATCAAGTAAAGTATCTTCTTTTTTAGTACTTCGAAGTATTTTTTAGTATTGTTTTAGTTTTTGAGATTTTTATGTCGGTGTGGGTAGATATCTTCGGAGTAGTACGGAGCTGCAGCATTTCGTGTGCTCGTTGCACGTGGTGGCTAAAGAGGCGTCGGTGCTGCTGATTGCAGGGTTCGAAAAGTTCTTTGATGGAAGGTAACATGTGGAAAACGGAGAAGTGTGAGGTTGGAGCTGACAAGTTTTTGCAGTTCGATGGGCAATGTGTATCAAACGCTGGCCTATATGCTGGAAGCTCAGGACTATATGAAGACGACGACTGGGTTTGGAGTTGCAGTTGTTTCAGGGAATAAGGACGCGTTTTTCCTTCGAGATCGCCCACTGCTGCGTCGATGGTGCAGGTTTTGGAGATCGTGCCTCACGATGAAGAGCCTGATGTGTTTGTATTGCGGGAGGAAGTGGAGAATGCTGGTGATGCCGGTGAAGATGTGGCAAAACCCAAGTGACCTTCGAATTTTCAGATGAGGCCTTCCAGCTTCTCCACGTTCAGACGCGTTCAGGGTAATGCACGAGGTACTTGTTTGTTGATTCTTGCTCTCTTCCTTTCGTTTATCGTTGGTCTGCTTGCTTATGCTGGATTTGGGTGACTAACTATCCTGTTGAGATTTCTACGTTAATTGTCTTACGTTTACTCGCGTCATGAGCTATCCTTACGTTTTTCTAACTATTTGTGAGTGCGTCACCTACCATTCAATCCTCAGCTGATTCAACTACCACTGCCATGGGACCATCGCATTGACTCCCAGTTGATTCAACTGCCGCTGCCGTTGAATCATCGCGTTGACTCGCAGCTGATGAAGTATCTGCTTTGACGGGTACGGTGACTGGTGCCGTACCGCCTTGACTTTCAGCTGACGACGGATCTGCTACGACGGTGACTGGTTCGGCGACTGGTACTACTTTCTCCGGGGACTTAACTGCTCCATTGCTTTCAGTATGTGTTGGCTTCACTGGGAGGCGACAGGTGTGCTTGACACAGAAGAGGTATCTTTCTCTTTCTTTATCCATCCACCCGCACGCACAGTTTTTAGCTGCCCAACACAATCGAGATGTATCATCAACAAGTCGTTAGTCATGTCAACACAACACTGCAACATATGCATCACTTACATCAGCAATTAGCTTTTTCACTCGATCCGGAAGCGGGCAGTTTTCTTGAATACGGATTAGGACTGCGAAATACTCGTCCATCGTTCGCCGAGAGGCAGGACTCGATCCATCAAGTAAATCACCGACCTAACCACCAAGAGCGAGACAGTTAGACAAATACAAGCATGCACGAATCATACCGCCACAAACGCACCAGATTAAGAAGTCCACACGCCGCCTCAATGATTTCAGGTTGAGGTTTCACCTCGTCATCGAGCATCATCGCAACGCAGACGTGCATGATATTCTCGGTAAGCAATTGCCGCCGGAACAGCTCACCGACAAACCCCACATTCTGTAGCATCCACTTCCGTCGCCACGAGTGTTGGGCGGCACCGTTTTGGCCGTTGCTACCGTTCTTCTTATTGAACACGTGAGGTGGCTGACTGTCTGGCTCCTCAATTAGAGACTCATAGCACTTGGTGAGGAGAATCCGCCGGAAGTTAATGGTCTTAGCACCGTCCTTGAACTCCGGCGTCCGTTCCGACATGCCCGTGCACAACTTCGCATAAGAATCGCTGTAGAATTTCAAAAAAATGTTCATCAGTCGCTAGAATCCTGGACGTTACTGGGTTTAACACGTAAACACAGAATCTTACCTCAACGAGGGGTTCGAAATTGCCTGATCAAACAGCATGCCGATAATCTCTTGCAGTGTATGTGTGCAGCTGATCGTAATTCCCATGAAGGATTCCAGGACGGAGCTAACCGCGTCTGGTTTGACATCATCCAGCAGTCTGGTGACATAAACGACAAGCATAACAACATGAGCAAGTATCCAGCCACTACTATAATACAGGAAGAACGTACGTTGACATGCGTCGCTTAGCGATGATCGCTTCTTCGACTGGGTTCATGGGTTCAACAGCAGGCGCTTTGCTCTTTCCCTCCGATCCATTCGCAGTTTCGTCAGCAGGTGGTCCAGTATACAGTCCCATGTTCATGGCAGCAGCATATTCCGTCGGGTTGAAATAGCACACCAAGGACGCGTCGTACGACATGACATTTCCGCGCTGTAGGCGATTCTTGTCCTTCTTGTTCTTCGCCTTTTTGTTGTCCCCCATGACAGCGTCTGCACCGATCGTATCCGCCCACGTAAAGTCCTCCGGCATCATTTCGTACAACGGTTGAAACTGCCAACGTCAAAGCCCCATCAGTTAAAACCCAAATAACCAATCCACAACAAAAAAACTCCTAGCAAACCTGAAGAAGCTCCGCTACCGTATACACCCGTCTGCCTTTCACTTTCGTCCCAACTGTCTGCACCACATCCGTCAGTACCGTCTCATTTTCTCCACAACAAAACTCATTTCCTCACTTTTGGCTTCGTCGGATTCCGTACGACATCCGGTACCCCCGCAATAACGTGGTCTCCAAGCGGCTGAAACTGAATTTTTACAATATAAAGACATTAAACTGCCATCCATGACATTTGTAGAAATAATCTCCAGCTTCCTTACCGCCAGTAAATACTCTTTCGAGTAAATAAACCGGTCGTGCAACGGCGAATACCCTTCCTGGCAATTTTTAAAAGCATAGAAACTCATTAGAAACTGCAGTTTGTCCCATAAATAATTTTCTGCCGTACGTAGGAGATGGGCTCTCCGTCATCATTGAGCGCCACATCGTGGCCAAAGTCCGCCGCCCGCTCCAACGCTGTCTTGCTATTGGCTGAAACTGATTCTTCCACTTTCTTGTCCACTATGGGCGCCGCCTCCTTCACGGGCGACGCGGCGGCCGAAGATTTGGCTGGAGACGCCGCCGCGGACGGCGCCGAGAAGCTGCGCAAAGAGGGAGGAGGTGAGCGAAGATAAAATAAATTACGGATAAGAAAGGAGAGCAGAGGAGACGCACGTGGGGACCCACTCGCCCGCGTTCGGGTTGAGCTTCGTCATGGCTGCGGATGGTCGGGTGAGGAGCTCCGATGTTCGGGTCTTCATTTCCACCAATCGCATGATAGCTTATATTCCACCAATCATATCCCGTCTTGTCGCTGGAATCAGCCAATCAGAGATGATTTGTCTATCTTTGAAGTTGCACAAAAGTACTGTAACGTTAGTCTAAAAGGTGCCAATTGACTTTTCTCCTCATGAGCAAGTGCAGTCCGGAACCCGAGCACTTGGATGCTTCCGATTCGTTCAAGACTTTGTCGTGTCGATGTTTTCCAGGACGGAAAATATGGGTCGATGCCTTCCGGGTGCAATCTCTCGTGGTTCGGAACGCGATTGCCAGCGTCTCGTGTGCCTGTGTGACTAACGGCTGCTTCGCTCTGGGGAACGTTTTCTCTGGGAAATCGTCGACGCACCAGTCCAGCAGTGAACTGATTATTGCCAATGCCACTTGGTTTGCGATTTGGTACATAATTCTCCTGCTGGTCAGTCACGTTCCAGCGCTGCGCTCACTTCACTTTACAACCAATCCGGATCAGCGTCCGACGCTGGTTTACTGCATCTCCAAACTTGTATGTGGCTCGTATCGGTATGCCGTACTAACGGTAGCACTGATGGTTACTACGGCCTTCTTGTGTGTCGACTATGGTCCACTTCCCAAGTACAAATTGGACGTGTACTTGGCAATTTTGTGTTCCTCAGTTTACAACGCAGGAATCGGCCTTACGTTTCGAAACATATTTTTCTTGGAGACACAGGAGGGGCGTGAACGTCTTCTGAAGCGACAACTACCTCGTGCCACAAATGGTGTCAAGCCTCACAGTATTGTCCCTTTGGAGCAAACACCAAAGTACCGCCCGCCAAGCTTCTGGCCGCTGTATTGCAAGCTCATGTGGGAGCTGGTAGGGCTTCTAACAATTTGCGGATTTTTACACGTTGTAAGTCGACAGAATCTTTCAGATAGCGGCGGCATGACTGCGACGTGGTTTGTTATTGGAAGCGCTTTTTCAAGTTTACAATCCAATTGACCCTAAGGCACTACGTTTTCAAGATGCGAGTCCGCGATATGAGGATGATGTCCATCATAGTTGGTTTACCCACCGCGCTGATCGACACCCAAACTCGAATAATTCTTCTCGGTTTAAACAATACTCAAGACGTGATAACCAGCACCATTGGAATGGCGCTCCTCGAAATTGCTCTTAGATTCGTGAAAGCATTATGGTTGATGCGGGATATTCGTCGGCGGGAAAAGGCGGTGCGATTTACCAACTCTCCTCGGCTGGTGCGGATACAGCAAAACTCGTCGATTTCTCAACCTAACAATGTTGAATTTCACCGCGATCTAGTTCTTGTCCAAGAATTTGAGCTCTGGAGGCAGAAATGCCACGCTTATCACACAGCCGAACTGCATGCAGATATGTATGCTGAGTACATCGCTATCGGCTGCTCGGCATCTGTGCTCTTTTTCTAGGAACAAATGCGCATTATTCGCGTCTCGGTTTCTCACGTGCGGGGCCAACTCTAGAGAGTTTCGCGAGCAACGGGAATTCACGAGTCTTTCGTTTCAGATTTTTGTTGAGGTTGCTGTCGACTACGTATGCATCGTGTCAGAGATGGCGACGGGGGTCGAATATACCAAGACCCAAGAGCTCAGTTCATTTTCCGCTGTGATTTTTATGACTATTGCATTCCTGAACATAATGCTCACTGTTATGGCGTACCTAGACTGAAACACTCGAGAGGGAACTAGCATGCTGAACTGTCTGGCTTGACATAAATAACAATTTTGAAGATAAAAGGATAGTGTTTGCTGCTCTCAGCTGTAGCAATACTTTTGAGTTGTGCTCAAGCCTTCATTTGGTCTTCTTCTTCAAATGTAACAATACATACATCTCGTTCCCTGCAGGTTCAAAAATTAAATTGGTTAATACAGTAGAACCACACAGCAAATTGTTACACGTATTGCATTTCGTACGAGTCGTTGAAGAACTTGATTTTCTTAAAACTCGGCGGCGATGGTTCTCGTATCTATAAGATTGCACACGGATCGGCGAGTGGCATCATAGCGCTGCTCGATAATCAAACAGGTCAAAGCTTACGGCAATGAGCACACAAACCGACACTGCCGTAAACAATTTTCAGAAACTCAAATACCGTACATGTACCGGCATTTCCTTGTCATAAGGGCACACCCAAATGCATCTTGGGGTAGGGTTACGAAATTGTTTTGGAAAGGTCAAATGCGTCGTACCTAAGACGTGTGTCACTGTATGTACGAAGACGACGGTTCCCCGCATTCACCAAGGGAACGCTCGTAACTCTTGAAATGCGGCCACCAGGGTTGACACCCGCAACCAACGCTACAGATATTGAGTGAACACCAACCTACGCAAGGCTAGTTCAGCCTACCCCAGTTTGACCCCGCAAAAAACGATGACCGACCGCTTAGCCCCGCGCGCAAGGTATTAATAGCCTCCTCCTCGGTCATAGGCTTGAGGCATTTTAACAAATGCCGCTGAGCCAATCAGAGCTTATCGTACTTTATAATAGTATGTACGGTACGGTGTGCCCTTATGACAAATACAAAACAATTTGCTGCACATGTGACTTCTAATTGGTTGAAACTGCTTTGCCCTTATGACAAACGTAGCCCTTATGACAAGGAAATGCCGGTACTTCTACAAATGTATGTACCTACTGTACTGTAGAAGCTCACTAAACTACGGTAGTATCAGATAGAACGTACCCAAGTCTGATTCCAACATTGGCATTTTGTAAGCTTAGGCAGGGTGCATCAAATACGTAGACGGGTAGCACCTTATACTGGGAATACCTTTAGGTATGGACAGCTCTCAACGCTTTAATTTCACGGTACTGCGTAACTGTTATCTCATTCAACATTCGTTCAACATTTTATGTCAACATTCGTGCAACCAGTCAGCAGCAGTTGCCACATACCCATGAATCACGCGTGCTGCAGCTTGAATACAGTAACAAAAACGATAATTTTATGGTATTCCCAGCTAAGTCGAAGACGATCTAGTTTCTGAGCATCATCGATGGTATCCTGCACTGCAGCGAGAAGTTTTAGTACTTCGCTGCGGCAATGGTCGCCATCTGTAGGTCCGTGGCGGGCTCGGGCTTACAACAACAACCGCATGCATGTAAAGCTCACACAGCTGAATTCCGAGCGAGCATATTTTTTCGCTCAGGTGAAACGTAGCAGTTTACTCGGAGTTGAAGGGCACTTGGCTGCCAAAGCTCGCATAATCCTTTGGTGGCTTATTCCGTGTGGTACGGTAGGCAGTCTCGACGATACATGTAGCCCGCAACCATCTGGAATTCCGCGACACGACTCTGTCTACGATCGCCCCACGTTGATTATCGAAATGCTCGAGGTGGAGACTTGACACAATCACTCGTGTCGGTTGCTGTCCGTCGTGAGTTGCGACCACAAAGAGCTCATTTCCAAACTTGCGCACTGAGCGGCACATCCATCGCCCACTCAGCTGCAGTTTAGTCTACGAAATGTCGACGGACAAGTCTCTTCACGCCGACATGGAGACCGGCACGACGAGCAAACAGATCGGCCTCGACTCGGGCAAGTCGCTCCTCTCCAATGGCCCGGCTGCGATGCACGAGTTCGTGGCGTCCCGACTCGAGACTTCGTTGGGGTCTGAGCTGCCTCAGATGGAAGTTCGCTTCACCGACCTGTCGGTGGCTGCAGACATCACCGTGGTCGAAGACGACGGCAGCTCCAGTGACCTCCCAACGCTCTGGAACACCGTGAGGAAGTCTGTGGCGGGCATCGGTCGTAAGAAGCAGGTGGCGCACAAGGACATCCTCAAGAACGTCACGGGAGCTTTCAGACCGGGGACCATGACACTCGTCCTGGGGCAGCCTGGATCGGGCAAGTCTTCACTCATGAAGGTGCTGAGCGGACGGTTCCCCGTTGCCAAGAACGTGACCATATCGGGTGCAATGACGTACAACGGGCTCCAGCAGTCTGAGATCAAGAACAAACTGCCGCAGTTCCTGTCGTACGTGCCCCAGCACGACAAACACTTTGCCACATTGACCGTTCGTGAGACGCTCGAGTACGCTCACGAATTCTGCGGTGGCGAGTTGAAACGACGTGCGACGGAGCTGCTGATGCAGGGTGACGCTGATGAAAACGCGGAGGCGCAGGCGGTGGCCAAGGCCCTGTTCGACCACTACCCTGAGGTTGTGGTGAACCAACTCGGACTCAGCAACTGCCAAGAGACGATCGTCGGTGACGCTCTTCTTCGTGGCGTCTCGGGCGGCGAGCGCAAGCGCGTGACGACGGGCGAGATGGAGTTCGGCATGAAGTACATGACGCTCATGGACGAGATCAGTACGGGGCTTGACAGTGCCGCGACGTTCGACATTGTCAACACTCAGCGCAGCATCGCCCACCGCTACCACAAGACGGTCGTGATCGCTCTACTGCAACCGGCACCGGAAGTGGTGGCGCTCTTTGACGACCTCATGATTCTGAACGCTGGGGAAGTCATGTACCATGGCCCCATGAGCGAAGTGGTCCCGTACTTCGCTGGCTTGGGCTTCGAGTGTCCGCCAGGACGTGATGTCGCTGACTACCTGATGGATCTGGGCACCAAGCAGCAGACTCAGTACGAAGTGAAGCTACCGGTTGCCAACTACGCGCACCCGAGCGCACCGAGTGATTTTGCCAGCGTGTTCCGAGAATCGCACATCTACCAGAACAACCTGCAGATGTTGGCGACCCCAACCAGCGAGAAATTGGAGCAAGTGGCGCAAAAGCACATGAAGCCGATGCCAGAGTTCCACCAGAGTTTCCAGGCGAGTGCTTTGACGCTGCTGCGTCGTCAGATGTTCATCATCGGGCGCAACAAGCCCTACCTGTTCGGCCGTGCTCTTATGATCACCGTCATGGGACTTTTGTACGCTACGACGTTCTACCAGTTCGACCCGACGGAGATCCAGGTGGTCATGGGCATCATTTTCGCTGGTACCCTGTTCCTGTCCCTCGGCCAAGCTTCACAACTTCCGACGTTCATGGCGGCTCGTGAGGTGTTTTACAAGCAGCGAGGTGCCAACTTCTTCCGCACTGCGAGCTACGTGGTCGCCAACTCAGTGAGTCAACTGCCGCTTTGCATTGCGGAGACTGTCATCTTCGGGACACTCGTGTACTGGATGTGCGGCTTTGTGTCGGAGATCCTTGAGTTCCTGTTGTTCATGATGGTTCTGTTCATGACGAACTTTGGCCTCGGCTCGTTCTTCTTCGTCCTCACTGCTGCGGCTCCCGATATCAACATCGCCACGCCCATTTCCATGGCTTCGACGCTGATCTTCGTCATCTTCGCGGGTTTCATCATCACGGAGAGCCAAATCCCCGCGTACTTCGTCTGGCTGTACTGGATCACCCCGGTCTCTTGGACGCTCCGTGCTCTCGCCATTATTCAGTACCGCTCCGACGCTCTGGATGTGTGTGTTTACGATGGCATTGACTACTGCGCTACGCAAGGGACGACAATGGGCCAGTACTATCTGCAGTTGTTTGACATCAAGTCCGAGAAGATCTGGATTTTCTACTGCGTCATTTACATGGCGGTCTTCTACGTGGTGTGCATGACGCTCGGATATTTGGCGCTGGAGTACAAGCGGTACGAGACTCCTGAGAATGTCGGTGCTGTTACCAAGTCGGACGAAGACGAAGACTCGTACAAACTTGCAAGTACTCCAACAGGTAGCAACGCGTCCAAGTCTTTGACTGCTAGTGAGGTGATGGTGGATGTGGCGTCGCGCGATACGCCCTTCACTCCCGTCACGATTGCATTCAAGAACTTGCGTTACGCAGTGCCAAAGCCGTCGAACCCCAAGGAGACCATTGAACTTCTCAAGGGTATCAGTGGATTTGCGCTCCCTGGTAAGATGACGGCGCTTATGGGCGCTTCTGGGGCTGGTAAGACGACATTGATGGACGTGATTGCTCACCGGAAGACTGGCGGCACAACCTCAGGACAAATTCTGCTCAACGGCTACGAGGCGAATGAATTGGCTATCCGTCGGTGCACGGGCTACTGCGAGCAAATGGACATCCACTCGGAGGCTTCGACGATCCGTGAAGCACTCACATTCAGTGCTTTCCTGCGCCAAGACAGCAGTGTGCCGGACAGCGTCAAATACGACTCGGTGGAGGAATGTTTGACGCTGCTTGACATGCACGACATTGCTGACAAGATCATCCGTGGCAGTTCAACGGAGCAGATGAAGCGTTTGACGATTGGAGTGGAGTTGGCAGCGCAGCCGAGTGTTTTGTTCCTGGATGAGCCTACGAGTGGCCTCGACGCCCGTTCTGCCAAGGTTATCATGGACGGAGTTCGCAAGGTTGCTGACTCGGGACGTACCATCGTGTGCACAATCCACCAGCCTTCTTCGGAAGTATTCTTCCTGTTTGACAGTCTGCTACTTCTCAAACGCGGTGGAGAGACTGTGTTTTTCGGTGACTTGGGTCACAAGTGCAAGCACCTCGTGGATTACTTTGAGGCGCTGCCTGGAATCTCGCCGCTGTCACCGAAGTACAACCCTGCTACGTGGATGCTCGAGTGTATTGGCGCCGGTGTCTCCAACAACTCGGCCGATGAATTGGACTTTGCCTCCACTTTTGAATCCAGCGAACAGAACCAGAAATTGGATCGCGCACTTTCACACGAGGGCATTGGCATGCCATCACCGGATACTCCCGAGTTGCTGTTCGCCAGGAAACGTGCGGCGTCATCCATGACACAGATGCACTTCCTCACCAAGCGCTTCCTGGACATGTACTGGCGTTCACCCACGTACAACTTGACTCGTGTGGGGATGTCGGTCTTCTTGGCGCTTCTCTTTGGAGTGACGTTTACGCAAGCTGAGTACGAGACGTACCAGGGCCTGAACTCGGGTATGGGAATGCTCTTCATGTCCACACTGTTCAACGGTATGATTTCGTTCCAGTGTGTGATTTCGGTGGCTTCAGCCGATCGTCCGGCGTTCTACCGTGAGCGTGCATCGCAGACGTACAACGCTTTCTGGTACTTTGTTGGTTCGACGCTTGTGGAGATTCCGTACGTGTTCGGTGGAGCTCTCGTGTACACGGCGATCTTCTTCCCGATGGTTCAGTTCACGGGTTTCTACATCTTTGTCATGTACTGGATCAACACAGCGCTGCTGATCCTCATGCTCACGTACATGGGGCAGATGTTCGTGTACCTGCTGCCGAGTGAAGAGGTTGCTGGCATCATCGGCATCCTGATTAACAGCATTTTCTTCTTGTTCATGGGCTTCAGCCCACCTGCGGATCTCATTCCGCAAGGCTACAAGTGGCTGTACACGATCACCCCCATGCGCTTCTCTCTGTCCATCCTGGGAGCGCTCGTTTTCGCCGACTGCCCGAATGAGCCCGTGTATGACGAGTCAACCAAGACTTGGAGTGACGTTGGATCGGAACTCGGCTGCCAACCTTTGGAGAACGCACCGGTGACCACGGGTGCTGTCACGGTCAAGCAGTTCACTGAGGATGTCTTCGGCATGAAGCACGACGAAATTTGGACCAACTTTATCGTGGTCATCGGCTTCATCGCGGTTTTCCGGCTCATCGCTCTGATCGGTCTGCGCTTTGTGAACAGCCAGAAGCGGTAAGAAGTTAACGCTCACAACAAACGAGAAGTATTGAAGACGTGATCGAAGGAAGATATTTGCATAATCTCAAAACAATAAACATCTATCCATACATCTATCCATTCATTGAAACTTTCGTCAATAGTGTCTTCAGGTCTGGCAAAATTGCGTCTAATTATTGCAACATGAAAAATAAACTTGTTGGAAGTTTGTACAACTTGAAGTTTCAACTATCAAACCCGATACTGTTTGCCGTTAAATCTTCCAAACCACAAAAAGTCATGCCAGTTACTATGGATACCCGTGATCACAAGCGGGCCAACCGCGATAATTCCTCCCAGAGAGCACCCCAAGCGCGTCTGCGAGAGTAAAACCCAGAAAAAACGGACGTCAAAGGGAAATAAAAGTACATGCAAAGCTTCCGGAAAGAAAGCGCGCGGTCCAGCGGGGCCCAAGTACGAACGACTGCAAGGAGCCCATTTCCCGCTCGAAATCCTCGCGTTGTCACATGTTCTCAGTGCAATTGTCAAATTTGCTATGAATCCACCGGAGGCTTTCACTAAAGCAGTAGAAGGTGGTGACTACGAGGAGTCACTGGAGGAACTGGCCGATAAGTGTGGGTGCTCCGTGGCAGACGCACTGGAGTATGCTGCTGAGAACGGGTTTTCAGCAGCGTACGGACGCTTCTACCCGAAATTATCGGCGATGAAGAATTTAACTTGGACGATCAAGTGCGGATTAATCTGGAGAGGATGGCGGTGACAGCTGCGGCAATGGCCATTGTGAGGTTTCAGCCATCTTTTGTTTGAGATTCAGCAAGAGCGTCAAGATGAACACAGGGGAGAATTTGTGTACTACGGCTATGAGAATGACATTGAAGAGAGAAAGAATGATGCTGCGTGGCGTATTCTAGAAGCTGCGGCGGAAAAGGGCCACGTTGACGTCGTGGAAGTAGCGGCTGACTACGCTACGGAAGACCAGTATTTGACGGCTGGTGAACGAAGTTCTGCCTTGCCAAGCGCGATTTCAGGTGGATACGCTGATGTTGTCAAGTCGTTGCTGCAGCGTGAACATCTTCACTGGAACGAGCTGAGAGCTTTTGAACAAGCTGTTAACGAAGAAAAACATGATATCGCCGAGCTGATTTACGACACGTATCCGTCCAGCGATGACGACGCAAACTTGCTCGTTGATTTGGCTGCTGATGGATACCTGGAAGCCGTGAAATATCTCCATGAGAAAGGTTACTGCACTCCCGAATTGGCTGGCGCGGCTTTCATTTTGCGCTGTAGGAGACACCGAAACAAACGTCGCAACTACTTGCTCTGTAGGAGACACTGAAACAAACGTCGCAACTACTTGCTGGGTACAGGCTTGGTTTCTTCGGCAGCTTTTGACGAAGCTTACAAGGAAGCGGCTACCGTTGGGTCACTCCAGTCTTTGCAGTTCCTGCGTCGCAAAGGACATGTTTCTCCAGAAGCTATTACTGAAGCCTTTACGAGAACGAAAAGTCTCGCGGTTTTAAAGTTTCTGTATGAGAACGAGCAGATTCCATCGACCGCTATCGTCGCAGCCATTCAGGGGCTATTCGCCACGGATACGACCCAACAATCAATGATGGTGAAACCATTGTGGGCATTTTATCAAAAGCAAGCTGCATCGCACCGGAAATCATGGATGAAGTTTTTATAAAGGCGGTGGACACTGGGTACGGAGACGCTGAACTGGTGAAACTTTTGTACCGGTACGATGAGAGCCGCATTTCCTCCAAAGCAATTCGCGCGGCATTTAGGAGAGCAGTCGATCTCGGATACGGCGCCATTGTTGCATTTCTGTTTCACAAGCCAGCGGTACGTGAAAGTACGAAGCGCGAAGCTTTTGTGAGCGCAGCTCAAAATGGCCAACACCATGTTGTGAAGCTAATGGGGAGATTGGAACGTGGTCACTTGATGTAATGGACAGTGTCTCCAAGGCTACCAGGAACCCTGCACTGAAGCGATTTCTCCGTGCGAAAATGAGCAGCAAGTAGGAATGCGTCCAGCCTCCTAGCCACTCAGTACGGCACAATACTTGACTACCGGTATACTTCAAGTAACACGTTTGATTTCCGAAGATAAATGGACGCCTTTGACGCCAACCAGTATCTCGTGTAAGTTTTCAAGAAGCTTAACCAGGATTGCCAATTCGTACGTCAAAGCTACAGGAAGGTGATGTTACGATGAAAAGCGACCATCACCTTGTAAGAACTCGATCATAACAGTGCAATCGCTGGCAGTTGCACGGGCAAGTGCATCACGAAGCAGATTCGCGTCGATATTGCCATGATCAACCATATACTTGACTGCGTCCGTCCGTCCCTTTCCAGCCATTTCAACGAACAGATTCTTGCCTTTGTTCAGCTCTGCGTACGCCTCATAAATCCTCTCAGCAACCTCGTGTTTGCCCTTTTGCCTGGCGTCTTCGAAGACACTGCAAACATCACTCGTGCACTCTTCCCACGCAAGAAGAAAGGCCACCACCTCCGCGTATCCCCGAGAAACCGCAGCTGACAGCGCAGCGTTGCAGTGTTCATCGAAGTCCTCATTATAGGTAGGGAGGTAGTCAGTAGCTACTTTAACCACATCAAGGTGTCCACTCCCAACCGCTTGATGAAAAGCGGCCAACGTCGCGGTCTCGTCAGGTTCCCCATCCCGCCTCAGGGCGGTCAACAAGAACTCGACGACCTCCGCGTGTCCGTTTCTCGCTGCAGGCCCCACGGCGTCCCTCATGCATTCCCGTCCTTCGATACTGACGTGGCACTCGTCATCGTCCGGATCGCATAAATTGTCTCGAAGTGTAGCAACGCAGTCGTAGTGGCCCTTGCTGGCCGCAGCGACGGTCGCCTCTGTCAGGTCGCCCTCAAAATGGCGGAGCAGCGTGTAGAGCCTGACACGTTGGCCTCTGGCAGCTGCTTGCACTAAACGCTGATGGGTGGTGGGACTTTTAGCAGCGTTGGCGGTCGGTCTCGAGCTCTGGTTGCCAGCTGCTGCGCTGTTTTCGGCGGTGCGAGGCCGCTTGGCGTCCGGTGAAGAGTCGGAATCGTCCTCCGTGAGGTCGATCACCTGCCGCGGGTGGCTCTTCTTGCGGTCGCCCATGGTCTTGATTGGCACCCAAATGACAATACCCGTGTCGAGAAGGCCGTTGACCATCCATTTTGTCGGAAGACGGATGATTCGAAGTTAAAAGCAAAATATCCCTGAAATTTTTCGAGACGGCGGCAAACAAAATGTTTTTGTTTTAGGGTTTTGGAGTTATCGAGATAATTGGCTCTAAAGTTGAGGTTTAAATTTTCGTACATAATCGAACATTACAATTTTGAAAATGTTTTTCACTTGCACAAAGCGGTTACGCACTCTAATTCGATTGCTTTTCACACGTACTATCTGGAAATATACGTTTCACAAAAATTGAAGGCGTATTGCCACAAAAACAAATCGTCATTTTGAGGGCTTGAAAATCGAGATATTTTTTCCTGACTGCGGTCGCTCCTCGAATATTTGATATTTTTCGCCCAATATGGGCTCAAACGATAGCTTACCCGGTATTCGTACTTTGGTTGATAAGCAATATTTGGTTTGCCGCCGTCTTTGCCACGACCATCGCCATCGCCACTGTCCATGCAGAAGACCGAAAGATAATGCCCACCGTCACCTCCACGGGATCAAGTGCTGTCTATTGCCCCGACTATTGCCTTGACGTGATGCAGCCTGGACCGGTATACGACGAAGATGGACAGATGTACGCGAACGAATGCTACATGCAGCGTGCCAAATGCAAACCCGAGAAGAACGATGTAAACATCCTGGAGAAGTACAAGAGGCTGTATGGCAAGTCGTTCGGAGACTGGGGTGATGTGGATTCCACCAGTGACAAGAGCGCCAGCAACGAAGATGATTCCACTAGTGAGGAGAGCTCGTCGGACGAAACCGAGGTGAAGAGCACCAAGGGCCCCAATAAGGCAGGGAAGAAATCCTACGCCAGCTCCAGCGGCATCAGAAGTATGTACGACGAGGGCTCGGACGGTGCCATTGGCAGTGGCGAAAAGAAGTGCGCGTCAGGCTGCCCTGATGTTGAGCTTCCTGTATGTGGCTCGGACGGAGTCATGTACTCGAACCCCTGTGAGTTGAAAATTGCTGCTTGCCGGTACCCGGAACTCAACATCATCGAGGCTGGTGACGATGTGTGTTCTGAGGTGACTGAACAGGACGAGACGATTGCAAAGAAATCGAGCAAGACGTCGGTAGTTCTTTACTGAATAGTCATAACGTTAGCTGGGTTTGGCAACTCAAACTACTTTCTCCAAATGCCCATGCTGTAGCAATTTTTAAATTTTAAAAACAAATTGTTAAAGAAAGCGTTTTACTACGTTGTATCACTTTTCATTTTTGAAGTACCGTTGTAGATGCTGTAGGTACGTATGTTAAAAGTACCAAACGACTTCGTGGAGCGTAAATGACGAGCATGGAGCGCACTGGTACGTCGCTCTTCGTGTGCGTAGATGCATGCTGTACTAGCACCATAGGACACCTTCTTCCCCTCCATTTCCTCTTTCCATACGTACCAGTTGTGGTGCGAATGGACTGCGAACAGTCATAAATAAATAAATGGTTATTTACTTGAACTGATAACTTACCATGTATGATACAGGTGCCACCAAACGGAAGCAAAACGCCTTCACAGCCAAGACAGAGTTCGGAACACTCAAGATTAAAATTCAACGAAGAAACCAGAAACCTGAAAATAATTCGGATGTAGCGTCCACACCCTCCACTTCAAGCAAGACGAAATTTAAGGACTCGCCGCCCAAGCCTCGAGCTAACCGGAAACATGTGCCAATTTTCTACGAGTCGCAATTCCGCCAGCCCATCAAGAGTGGAGGAAGTCACAGCCACAACGAGTTGGCGGGCCGTTCCACGTCGACTTTGGGGGTTCACTCGACACCGTCGATTTCTGTGACGCAAGTCTCGGATGGAAGACTGCAGTCAACGAGTACTGCATGTAGTGAAGGGGGCATTGGGCTGCCACAAAGGACGTTTAACCAAAAGGAGAGTGGTGGATTGAGGACGTTTGGAGAGCTGGTGCGAGCTGATGACAAGACGGGGGTGATTCTTCAGCGGCCACCGTACCGTCGTCAATCACTTCGAACGCGAAGGATATGGGGGCAACTGGTCTTGAAACCTATCGCTTTAATCCGTTTACGGCTCTGCAGACAGCAATTGATCATGCACGTCGTTCCTCATCATCAACCAAGCGGTCAATGAATGGAAGCAGCCAGCGCAAAGATGCACATCGTGAAGTCGGTAGCCCCAGTAGCAACGCCCGATTTTATCGTCTTGAACCTTCTGGATCCTCCTCGGACGCTTCTGGTGGTGCGGAAGGCAATACCGCGATAGACCTCGGACCACCACCTACTTTTCCTCCTGAGTTTGCAATTGGAAACTCGCTCATGGGACGAGGTATTGATCAGCAACCAGAGGCCGCGAATGTCAACACACACAATTTAAATCCGACGCTGCCACGGAATTCGTCATCCAGCAACAGGGATGGAGGCTCAACTCCAGGCAGTGGAATCAGTAGTGGATTGCGAGCGCAGCATGATCGACCACTGGCCTCGTTGGAGAACTTGGAGCAACATCGCAAACACAAATAGGAGTATTTCGGAGGTGGGCTGTTCAAGTACTACAAGGTGCATTGGCACCTCTTCCCCGGATGATTGGTATCATATCACGAAAACGAAGTCGCCGTCTTCGTTGTGGCAACGAACGAAAGTACTTTACTCTGGTAAATCTACCCCATGTGTATATTGCCTGCGGACATGTGTCATGAGGGTTATACTACAATGCACAACAGAACTCTGGCACCCATTGGAAGAGAATGAAAGCGAGGTAAATTATCACGGAAATACCAACGCCCGACCATGCATCTTCTTGAACGTGAGTCATCGGGTAAAACGCGCCTAGCCAATACCAGGAAAAAGGAGCAGGATGCATGAAACGGCGAGAGCCTACTGCAGAAGGAGATGGTCTGCGCGCACAGACCAATTATGCCGAGTTGACTTGGAGTGGACACTATGATACCCAGTGAAGAGTTAAACTTCCGTTGTACTTCTAAACACCAGCCCTTTCTTCTGCACGACACCGGGTCGTCTTTTCCTTTTTGAGTTCATCAAAACCATCAAACATCTCGTACCCACGGTGGTTAGTCTGCCAGCGCATTGACCTTCGCTGAGCAGAGAGAGAAAAATACCCGAAAATGTATTAATATTGTTATTACGCTGTTGACGGCAGCATCTTGATCGACTTGAAAGGAAAATCATAGACGTTCAACGTGCACACATGTTTTAGAATTTCTTTATGACTTGTGTGAAACTTAAAAACTGGAGTCAATATAATTTACGGAGCTCACACGTTGCAAACGGCGACACTTGTACGGCAAGCAGGTACGGCATGCTAGTAGAAATATTGTCCTCGTCGCCTGGACTTAAATGCTTTTTCGCAGAAACTTTTTCAGTCTGGCATTGCTTGTCGCCTCGAGTGCCTCTCTCAACGTGGCGCGAGGCCAACCGCCACAACTTCCCAAGAGCTGAACAAGAGCGTTGTGATTGTTCTGAGATGCTCCAATGAAAGCCACTTCCTTGACCACTTGCGATATCTCGGGCTTGTCCATCAGAAACCCCACAATCTTGACGTGGCCCAAATTCGCCGCATTCTGCAAAGCTGCGCAAATTACTTCGCGAGGAATACGCTGATCGTCGTACAACGCAGTCACCATGTCAATCAGGTCGTGTGTAGTCATTGCGAAAGCGGTGCAGATCACATCGGGAGGGATGCATTTCTCCTTGTACAAGACAGAAGCAATAGCTTCGCGCTCCTTTCTGGGCATGTTCGTCTCGCATCCAATTCCGGTCACGTTCTCGAACGCAGCGACGAGTGATTCTGTTGGTACGTTGCCCACCCTATACAGAAACGTGAAGATAGCAGCACTTCCTGACTTATCAAAAGCTCGGTAGACGCCCTGCACCGACGCAAGCCGTTTGTCATGCAGGAACTTCACAGCTGCAAAGGACCCGGAGCTCGCAGTAGCCTCATACGCCTGATCAAACACAGCTTCTGTAATATACCCCGTTCCCAGCAAAAATCCACGACCTCCGTACGGCGTGTGACTGCTGCTTTCACGAACGCACATCTGACAACTTCACAGGAGTCGTGACCGTGCTCATACATGTACTTGACGGCGTTCATGAACCCGTCACCGGCCATGTCGACGAACAAGTTCCTGCCGTCAAAGTACATTGGGTAGACAAGATAAATCTTCTCGGCCACAAAATGCTGCTCCTTCTCGATCGCCTCCATGAAGGCGTAGGCCAAATTCCACGGATACCGCAGCAGGTAGGCCACCACATAGGCGTGGCCGCCCGAAATTGCACGCGACACGGCGTTGCTCTTGTCAATGCCTTCTTCGTCGCTTTTCGTCGTGATGACATAGTGAGCCACGAATTGCACCACCTCAAGACTCCCGTTCGCAGCAGCCTCTTCCAGAACCCTCCACGCCACCTCCTTGTTAACTTCACCCTTAATTTCCATGTTGTACAGCAGACACGCCACAATATCTCGATGGTCATTTATGGCTGCTACTGCTACTGCTTCTGTCAATATGACATGAAGTTTATCTTCGGCATTGCGGTCGTTAATTTCGTGCAGCAACCTCGTGACAACTTGAAATTGGCCGTTGGTGGCTGCAGCCACCAGAGCGTCGGCCAAGTGCCAGTCGGGACTTTGTAGTAGGAGGGAATTGAGCGCCTCGACGTGGCCCGTTTTCGCAGCTTCGACGAGTGCCACCTCTGGCGTCATGGAGAGTTGCTCCATCAGTTCTGGGAGCTCGAGAATTTCAGTTGGAAGAAGGTCGCAAGGAGTGTTGAAGGCCTCGAACTCGATCGCGCCGTCCCCACTGGCGGTGCGGAGGCGCTTGCGCTCGATGGGGTCGGAACCCTCGGAGAGCTCGAGCGGCCTCTTGGGATTGTCGAACATCGTCTTGGCTGGCGAATCGAAATGTGAGTGATATCCCTTGCACCTGGCTTTGTAGTGACGCATTACAAGTGGCTACTGAAAGTTTGTTTTATTGTCAAATACGAGGTGGCACGATTGATTTTCTTGACTCGGACTATTAACTCTGGATCCGCGAGGGAAGCAGACCAAAATTCGTAAATGCCTCTGGAGCCAAAAGCTCTAATTTGATGTTAGCAAGCTTTGGGGTATGCTTTAGTACATCGTTGACAATAGTTATTATGAATGGGCCCCCTGTGAACTCAAAAATGACGGCCCCAGCGACGAAATGCGAATTCATAATCGCTGTACCAAGGCATTTTTGAGGCGACAAGCGGTAGTTCCTGTGCGAAACTGAGTAAAGTAGTACGTCTTGCTTCGATGGGGTTCTATACTATATGGATTGGTAATAAGAAGCCCAGTTGGTTTGGGGGTGAACAGCTCTATTAGCCGAGCAATTAGCTTGCAAAGTTGGGCATTTGACAGTTTTGACTGTGTTGCAGTCGCTCCTCATTCCAATCAGTCGTTGTGACATCACATAATCATATATTCGTACTTAGTCTAGTCGGCCGGCCGTTTATTGGTCAACATTTAGTAAAAACGTTCAAAAGAACTCGATCGAAAATGAATTCATTCGATTGTAATATGTTGGAGGCGAGGACACCAAGGCTTGGGTGCAGTTTTCGCCACGCCATATCTCGACAACTAGGCATGCGTTTGGCGTGCGACCACCCTCATTATGCTTAGAATATCGTCAATCTTTTATTCTATAAAATACAGCAACAAGTAAGCCCGTGCTGACCTTTTAGATATTCTGCATACTACGAGAATTGGCTGATTTCGGTCTGATTCCCTCGCGGATCCAGAGTTAAAGTGACAAACACTTGACGTGAACATTATACTGTGAATACCTAACAGGGATGGACAGCCCTCACTGGATTAATTGCGTGACCGCGTAAGCGTAACCACTTTACATTCAGCCAACATTCGTGCTACATCAGTAACGGGAAGGGCGGAGCAGCACCATACTATGAGTAACTGTGAGCTGAGGCTGCAGCACGCGCGATGCCCATGAATCACGCGGACTGCATCAATATACAATGCACCGACTAATGCTACGGCAACACCCCAGGTATTCCCAGCCAAGTCGAACGACGACCTAGTAGTAAATCTTGTTGACTTTTGGAATGTTGAAGACAGAAGCGTTCACAAGGATGCTATTTAGTTCTTCTTGGCCATTGAATTCTCGACAATAGATGCCAGCTACGGGTATTCATACCGCTCTGGGGCTACTTGATTTATTAGCAGCTAGGCGATACATGTAGCCTAATACATCACTACTACATCACTACATGTAATATTCGGAAGTTCTTCAGGTAAACAGTGGTGAAAACAAACAATAAGTCTAGCAACAACAAAACTGTATAGGTTGCTGTTCTTGCGGACTACTTCAAAGTATTGCCTTGCATCAAGAGCGATGTCTGTATTATAATCCTTCTTGTGAGCACGAGCAGATATTTTACGTGCCAAGCATTTGTCAGTTGTTACTCATTCTGCAACGGAACGAAAAATATTTACTCGTTCACTGTGACAGTGCGGTGCTGGTGACAATTGCTCGTTTGCTCTGAATTGCATTAAGCCATCGCCGAAGTCCGCACTGCATTCCAACATTCCGCGGTACAACATCATAACTTGGAAAATTCGTTAGGAAAATAAAAACGATTGGAAATCTTCTTGTGTATATCACCAGCCTTAACTCCGGATACTGGCAAGCAACATTTCGTTGAGATGGCTGGAAAGGGACGGACGCATGCAGTCAAGTACTACTGTAGTATATGGTTGATCATGGCAATATCGCCTCAAAGGTGCTTCGTGATGCACTTGCCCGTGCAACTGCCAGCGATTGCTCTGCTATGATCGAGTTCTTACAAGGTGATGGTCGCTTTTCGTCGTAACTTCACCTTCCTGTAGCTTTGACGTATGAATTGGCAAATCCTCGAAGCTTCTTGAAAACTTACACGAAGTACTGGCTGGCATCAAAGGCGTGTGTTTATCTTCGAAAATTAAACGTGTTATATTCAAGTCTTGTAGTCATATCGAGCGTCGTACTGAGTGGCTAGGAGGCTGGACGCATTCCTACTTGCTGCTCATTTTCGCACGGAGAAACCACTTCAGTGCAGGGTTCCTGGTAGCCTTGAAAACACTGTCCAATACATCAAGTGACCACGTTCCAATCTCCCCATTAGCTTCACAACATGGTTTTGGCCATTTTGAGCTGCCCCCACAAAAGCTTCGCGTTTGGTACTTTCATGTATCGCTGGCTTGTGAAACAGAAATGCAACAATGGCGCCGTATCCGAGATCGACTGCTCTCATAAATGCCGCGCGAATTGCTTCGGATGAAACTCGTCTTCTCATCGTACACACATTTTACCAGTTCAGCGTTGCATTATTAGCGCAGGACAGATAAGTGTCGTCAATCAGCTCGGCGATATCGTGCTTTTCTTCGTCCGTAGCTTGCCCAAAAGCTCCCGAAACATCCCAGTGGAGACCCCTCTGGAGCAACACTTTTACAACATCAGCGTGTTCACTGGAAATCGCGGTCGACAAGGTCCACTAGCCGGGAAATAAAACTCGTCGTCCGTAGCGCAGCCTGCCGCTACTTCCACGACGTCGGCGTGACCACTTTCCGCCGCTGCTTCCAGAACATGCCACGCAGCATCATTCTTTCTCTCTTCAATGTCATTCTCATAGCCGTAGTACACAAATTCTCCCCTGTGTTCATCTTGACGCTCTTGCTGAATCTCAAACAAAAGATGGCTGACAACCTCACAATGGCCATTGCCGCAGCTGCCACCGCCATCCTCTCCAGATCAATCCGCACTTGATCGTCCAAGTTAAATTCTTCATCGCCGATAATTTCGGGTAGAAGCGTCCGTACGGCTACTGAAAACCCGTTCTCAGCAGCATATTCCAGTGCGTCTGCCACGGAGCACCCAAACATATCGGTCAGTTCCTCCAGTGACTCGTAGTCACCACCTTCTACTGCTTTAGCGAAAGCTTCCAGAGGAGGATTCATCGCAAATTTGACAATTGCATGAGAACATGTGACAACGCGAGGATTTCGAGCGGGAAATGAGCTCCTTGCAGTCGTTCGTACTTTGGCCCCAGTGGACCGCGCGCTTTCTTTTCGGGGACTTTGCATCTGGTTTTCTTTCCAGTTGCTTTGCCTTTTTCTTGGGTTTACTCTCGCAGACGCGCTTGTTTGGGGTGCAATTCTCGCGGTTTGCCCGCTTTTGAGCACGCGTAGTCACTGGCATGATTCTTTTTTGCGTTTTGGCGCGAAGAGTGATCGGCAAACAGTAGCGGATTGGTAGATACGATTTGAATGGAATGCTTTGCCCGGGACTACAGTAGATCTTTTCACGGCGCTAAACGCATTTTTTCTCGGAGATATCTCCGTAAGAGTAAATGAAAGATTGATGGCAATGGCCGTACTGCTAAGTATAACTAAAGGGGTTTCTCAGCAAAGAAGTTAAGTCGAAGGCCATGGCTGAGATCTCTCCGCCAGACAAGCGAACGCATCCGAGACCCGTCATCGACCTCACAGGCGACGACTTGGACGACGATGAGGCCACGAAGCAGCCTCGGTTAACTCCAAATCTCACGAATGCACGCCTTTGTTCAATGTCGTCGGCCTGTACGCCTAGAATCGCCGTTGTCCAGGCAGCTTCAAGTGGAAATTTACAGTTGCTGGGCAAAATATTGCAAGACTTTCAAGGAAATGTGACCGATGCAGTGGTTGCTGCAGCGACCAATGGTCATTGTGAGTGCGTTGTGGCTATTCGGGATCATCTTTGTGATCCTGACGATGATGAGTGCAATCTCGATATTGACGGCCGGGACGTCATGTTTGAGGCCGTCCTTCCAGCAGTCAGAAATGGACATACTGAAGTTGTCAATTTTGTGCTGGAAGCGCTGTCGTCAGATGGAGAAATTAATGAAGAAGCAACATGGAAAGCTTTCCACGAAGCTGCTACACGTGGATATCTCGAGCTTGTGAAACTTACTGCAGAAGATCTCCCACGGTTGGGAGAATTTGACCATGAGTGCAGTCCGGCAATCATAAACGCCATTGATGGTGGGCATGCGGATGTGGTCGCATTTCTGCTGGGTTTAAAGGAATGTCACTGCGATATTGGCAGTGCTTTTGTCGAGGCGATCAGTAAGGAGCAGCATGTTGTGGCCAAACGACTTTGCGAGATTTATCCTCAAGTCAACAATGGAGAGAACCTGTTCGTGGAAATGGCAGGACGTGGCCGCATAGACGCTGTCAAGTACATGTACGACCATGGGCAAATGAACCAGAATATAATTGACCAAGCTCTTTTGGCATCGACTGCCAACGGCTGTACTGGTGTTAGGAACTTCCTGCTAGGAACTGGTCTGGCTGTGTCCGATAAGCCACCACGGCGTAGTTCAGCATAGCAGGTACCCTAATGGTTGGTGATTCGTACATTTTATTTCATTTCACGTGTTGCTTTACGGACAACGACATACAAAGCCGGCAGACAATAAAAGCCGGCAGAGACATGTCCACAGTCGGGGCTCCATACAAAAACTAAATTAGTTTTAGCCAATCAGAAGAGAGAACGCTTCTTTGTTTTAACGAATAACAGCAGCACTAAAATTGAATGGACGGCAATAAAATACTCCTCCGCCAAAGCAAAACCACGGTCACTTTTCAAATGGGTAAAAATCAGCGGCATTACAGCATCAAGGAGAAACGAGAAGGCGCGCAGCTCGCCGCCCAAGTTGGCGTGGACGAAGCCGCGCGCCAGCTCCAACGACCACGCGGCACCGTGTTTGGCTGGTGGAAGCAGGCCGACCTGCTGACTGCCTTTCGCGGCAATGCACGGTCACCGACGCTCAAGGGGCAGGGGCGCAAGGAAATATTTCCTAGCGTCCCCGCCCTTGTGACGTATATGAAAGACGTCCGCAGAAACGAAAAGGTACTTTGCAAGATAACTAACTACTAGCTTGATTAAATACTGACTTCTGCAATGTATTACAATGCTTAGGCACTTTCGACCCATTTAATGATCGATTATATGTGGCTTCAAGAGCCAGAATGGTGTGCGAGGTACATGTCAGAGCTCAAGAGTCCAGAACAGGCACTTGAACGAATGTGTCAGCGTATCTGCAAACGGTAAAATCTTTATTTTGATGTGAAATACAAATTGTTTTATAATTTAATCCATGTTTTTATTTAAATTTAACTGTTAAGGTATGGGGTTTCATCGCAAAAACCACAAGAAACCAAAATGCCGACTGCTCAGCTGTTCGAAAAGCGAGCAGTGTTCTGTATCAAGTTTTGGAAGGAATACGGAACGTGGGACGAAAAGGAGATCTACAATGTGGACGAAACGGCAATCAACTTCGACATGCCACCAACTCGGTTTTGGGCAATTAAGGGACGCAAGGACCCCGCCCGAATTGTAAGTCTGACCAAGCACACTGGCAGAATGACGGCAGTTCTTACAATTTGATGTAAGGTATGGATCTTGGACACGAAGCTTGGACGAAGCGGAGAGAGGGACGTCGCAGACGGCGGGACCGGAGCGAAGACACTTGAGGGTAGAATGAAGATTCGAAAGTGATTGATTGATCGGAGCTTACACTGTCTTCACTACCTAGTCTGCATCCAATCATTTGGTGCATCCAATCACCAACACTCTGTGCTCGTCCAATCATCCTACTCGTCTAATCATCGGTGGCGTAAACAACGTACCATAATCATCGCGGGATCGTATTGGACCGGTTCGGGTTAACCGGTTAATGGGTACAACTGGTACACAGTACCCAAAACCGGCAACCTCAATACGCCCCTCAATGCGAACACGCGTGGATACCGAGAGCAGCCGTCAGGTCTGTGTGGCGAGGTCCCGGGAGCGCCTTCGTCATGATGTCCGCCAGCATCACAGAAGTCTCGCATTACTCGAGCTTCACTTCACCACGCTTGACTTCGTCGCGGATGTGGTGGTACTTGATGTCGATGTGCTTGGCGCGGCCGTGGTTCACTGGGTTCTTCGTCATCTTGATGCACGACTGGTTGTCTTCGCGAATCTTGAGCTCGGGACCAGTCTCGTTGGCAAATACCAGAATCTCGCACAGCAGGCGATGAATCCACTTGCCTTCTTGAATCGACAGGCTGAGCGCGATGTACTCGGCTTCGCTTGTAGACAGCGAAACACTTGACTGCTTCTTGCTGCCCCAACTCACTGGCGCACCCATCAGCATGAACGTGTAGCCGGAAGTCGACTTGCGATCCGCGAGGTCGCCAGCCCAGTCCGCATCGGAGTAACCACGAAAGTCAACGTCGTCACCCGGCTTGAAGCAGATACCATGCGTCTTGGTGCCTTGCAGGTAGCGAAAGATACGCTTGACCGCAACCCAGTGTTCCTCTTGAGGGTTCTCCATGAAGCGCGACACATAGCCAACAGCGTACGCAATGTCCGGGCGCGTGGCAGTCATGAGGTGCATCAGGGCACCAACGGCTTCGCGAAATGGAGCATTCACCTTGGTCGCTGCGTCGCTTGGAACCAGTCGAGTGCTCATGTCGACGGGACTCACCACGGCCTTGCACTCGTCCATGCCGAAGCGCTTGAGAATGTCATCCACATAGCGCCGCTGGCACATCGTCACACTGCCGTCCGGGCCGTCCACCAACTCGATCCCAAGAACAAACGCGCACTTGCCGCTGTCAGTCATCTCGAAGCGAGTCTTGAGGTCCTTCTTCGTGCGTGCGATCAGCTCGGGTGAACTTCCGGTAATCAGCACGTCATCCACGTATACCAGCACGAGCACGCAGTGACCATCGACAACCTTGATGTAGAGGCATGGGTCGAAGGCCGACACTTGAAAGTCGATAGAGCACATGAACTCGTCGAACGTCTCGTTCCAAACGCGAGAAGCTTGCTTGTGACCGTAGATCGCCTTCACCAGTTCCAGACAGTCGAAGTCGCCATCCAGTTCGACGCCTTCAGGAACCACGCAGAACACCAGCTCCTTCATTATCCCGTATAGGAACGCAGTCACCACGTCGAGTTGGTCGAGAGGCCAGCCGAAGTACTTGGCGATCGCGATGATCATGCGCAGCGTCACGTACTTGACCACGGGCGAGAACGTCTCCGTGTAGTCGATGCCGTACTTCTGCTTGAAACCTTTGGCCACGAGGCGCGCCTTGTACTTCTCGATCGATCCGTCCGCTTTGCGCTTGATCTTGAACACCCACTTGGCGCCGATGGCGCGCTGTCCGTTGGGCAACTTGGCAGCACGAAATACACCACGAAGTCGCATCGACATGAGTTCCGCGCGAATCGCCTTGCGCCAATGCACTTGATCAGGGCCGTTGACAGCTTCTTGAAACGTCGTCGGCTCCGATAAGTCTGCTGCTTCGACGGCGTTGGCACTGGCACGCCAAAACACCGGTGGAGTCGAATCATCGTCTTCATCTTGGTCTCCAGACTTTTCTTCTTCATCTCCGTAGGCTCGGTGCGAAGAGGAGTCGCTCGGCGCACTTGCTTCTTCCAGTCCAGGTCGATGACGCACAGCGCGCGGTCGACTGGCAGCTTCATCTTCGTCTCTTGGGCGATTCTTGCGCTTCCCTGCCTGCTTGTACTCCGTCTGGCGCGAATCGTCGTCGTCGATGTCGAGCGAATCGAAGTCCAGATCGTCGACATCTTCATCGGAAATCGCCGGAGAAAGTCCAAAGGTCGACTCATCGAAATTGACATCGCGACTGATAACCACCTGCCCCGCCTCGATGTCATAAACTCGATACGCCTTGGACACTTCTTCGTAACCGAGGAACAGTCCGGCGCGAGCCTTGGGATCCCACTTGAGCCGCTTCTCCTTCGGAGTCAGGATGAACGTCCTACAGCCGAACACACGCATGTGCTTCACACTCGGCTTTGACTTGTACACGATCTCGAACGGAGTCTTGTGCTCGATCTTGGGTGACGGCAGGCGGTTCTTCACGTAGATGGCCGTCATGGCCGCCTCAGCCCAGAAACACTTGTTCAGCTTGGCGTGATGCAGCATGCTGCGGCCGATCGTGACGATAGTCCGGATGGCTCGCTCTGCCGTGCCGTTCGTCTGGTGCGCGTACGGAACCGTGGTTTGCTGCTCGATGCCTTCGTCTTCGTAGAAGTCCTTGAGCGAGTTGGTTGCAAACTCACGAGCTCCGTCGTGCCGCACAAACTTGACCTTCTTGCCGAACTGCTTCTGCACCTTCATGATGTACGTCTTGATGCAGTCTTCGCTCTCCGACTTGGCACGCAGGCAGAAACCCTTCATGCATCCGCTGGCTTCGTCCACGATCAGCAGCAGGTACTTGCTGCCACCAAGTGAGTTTTCCTCCATGGGTCCGCAGATGTCGAAGTGGATCAGCTCGAACGTGTCGTAACGACGCTTGTCACGGTTGCTTGGAAACGGTTTTTGAACCATCTTCCCTTGCTGGCATCCGCGACACAGACTTGGTCCGCTCGACTTGGAAGGTGCCTTCGCGTCCTTGATCATGTGGTTGTCGACCATCTTGTGAAGCACCTCGACTGGAGCGTGACCCATGCGCGCGTGCAGGTCGACAATCTTGCCACTCGTCGCCGCATTCGCCGATCGCTGAGGCGTCATCAGCCAGTAGAGTCCATCCACGAGGTTTGCCGTCGCCACCACTTGCTTGGAGCCCTTGTGCGCAATCTGCATCTTGGTGCCGTCGAACACGACTTGGAACAGACCACTCTTGTTGATCTGTGGCACCGAGAGCAGGTTCTTGCTCATGCTTGGCACGTACAGCGCGTTCTTGATCTCGATCTCGCGCTCGTCGCCGTTGGGCAGGACCACTTGTTCCACGATGGTCCCCACACCCATGATGGCCGCCTTGTTGCCGTCGGCCACCGAAAGTTCGCCTTCGTTCCGCTCAATCAAATGGGCGAACTTGGCCTTGTCGTTGCAGATGTGGTGCGTTGCTCCGCTGTCGATCGCCCACATCCCGAGCATATCCTTGCCCGTCGAAATATCACACTCCAGTGAAGCCGCGAACGCAACTCGATCAAAGCCGTAGTCGTAGTTGTTGTCGTCGTTTCGCCACTGGGCAGTGTTGGCCCCGCGTCCACGGCCGTTGCCGCCGCGTCTTGGGCCCCGATTCTCGTCCTTCTGCTTGGTCCAGCACTTGTCAACTATGTGCCCCACTTTTCCGCAGTACGTACACTCGCGAGACTCTCCGTCGGTGTTGAACGCCTTGGCCGCGTTCTCCGTCTTCACCGTCGCCGTCTTCTCGCCTTGCCGCTTGATGTGCTCATTCGTGAGCACCTTCACAACGTCTTGCGACCGCAGTTCAGCGCTGCTCATCTCCAGGTTGAGCACGACGTTCTCGTAGCTCTTGGGAGGCTGCGCAACAAGCAGATCGCCACGTCTTCATCCTCCATCTTCGCGCCGATGCTGCTGAGCTTGGCGCTGATGTTGAGGACCTCGTTGCAATGATGCAAGACGTTGCCGCCTTCCGACATCTCCATGCTGAAGAGTTGGCGCTTCAGGTAGATGCGTCCAGCCTTCTGCGAACCACCGTACAGCGTCTTCAGGCGCGACCAGGCAACCCACGCTTCCTCGCAGTCGTCGACCACATGGTGGTAGTCCGCGTCCATGTGGAGCAACATCAGTCCGAACGCGATGTTGCTCGACTTGACATAGTCGTCCTTGGCCCGCGAGTCCGTGAAGCTTGGCGTCGTCTCGCGGTTGACCACATGCCACGTCGACTTGGTCAGGAACACGCCACGCATGTAGCGGTTCCACGTCGCGTAGTTGTCCCCGTTGAACTTGTCAATGGTGACCTTGGTCGAGGCGTCTTGGGCAGAGGACATGGTGCTTGGGCTCATAACCTGATGGAAGGTATGGATCTTGGACACGAAGCTTGGACGAAGCGGAGAGAGGGACGTCGCAGACGGCGGGACCGGAGCGAAGACACTTGAGGGGTAGAATGAAGATTCGAAAGTGATTGATTGATCGGAGCTTACACTGTCTTCACTACCTAGTCTGCATCCAATCATTTGGTGCATCCAATCACCAACACTCTGTGCTCGTCCAATCATCCTACTCGTCTAATCATCGGTGGCGTAAACAACGTACCATAATCATCGCGGGATCGTATTGGACCGGTTCGGGTTAACCGGTTAATGGGTACAACTGGTACACAGTACCCAAAACCGGCAACCCTCAATACAATTCGGGGTGATGGTATGATATATAGGTTTTATTGTCAAACTTTGTGTGTTTTTAAGCTAACTTTTAATGTCTTAACAGGTAAGAAGTTGCCAATTCTTGTCATCATTCGGGGAAACTCGGTGGCGATATTGACAAGGACGAGCTGCCAACATATCCTCCAGGCCACTACTACACTGTCCAAGACAAGGCGTGGATGGACGCTGTTGGATGGAGGTATTTTGTAGAAAAACTACTTCAATACGAGCTAGATGGTCCCGCTGCCCTTCTGCTCGATAATTTTGACTCTCATGTCTCTGATGAGGGTCAGCGGGTTGTTGCAGAAGTGGCCAATGCTACGGTTGTTCCCCTTCCGCCTAACACAACGGCCGTTTGTCAGCCGCTAGATTTCGGCGTGATGGGGCCACTCAAGGCTAAAATTCGGTCTAAATTTCGCGGAGTTGCTGGTGGTACCGCTAAGGACAAGCGTCTTCGCGCTATCAAATCCACCATTGCTGCTTGGGACGAATTAGAGGAAACAACAGTAATTCGCAGCTTTGAAAAAGCAATTCCTAGGTATCCAGAAGTAATGGTCTGATAATAGCACCTGGGTTACACAACACATGGAAATGCTCGGTGTTTCTGCACAAAGTATCGGTTTTATTACACAAAAATAATTTAATTGCCCAATCAAATCTCTGCCTGGTTTTACTGTCGGTTGCGGTTTACTATGGAGGATACTATTCAGTCATGCCGGCTTTGTATGTCGTTGTCTGTACGTCGGTATGAGGGCGTCAACACACTACATTGAGACTGAGTGGGGTTCTAGCACGAAAATGATAAAAGCTGTCAAATACTTAGAGCAGCTAAGACATCAGCAGTCATTCACTTCACGCCTCACCGATCACGTAAAGATGAATACAGCCTCTTGAATGCGCTCCGCCACGAAGTTACCTATTTGTAGCTCTCATGGCGACAGGATTTGCCGAGCAACAGGACACAGTATTTTCAATTTTGCAGCCTATCTTCGAAATTTGGTTGAATGGCGGAGAATGGCTGAAAAATTGCAACCGCCATCACCGCAGTGAGGGATCAAACGCCAACACTGCACGTGTCCGCATCATGGCAAACAACAAACGAGTAGGGAACGCAGTCTATTCAACGATTCACCAGCTACGTGGCTTTCAAAAGAAGAAAAGCGAGCCAGGAATCGGCTACTGTCCAGCGATGAAACTACACGAAAAGAGAAACGCTGACTAATCTGTGAGAGGAAGTTGTCCAACTGGAGGTCGAGCTGTCGACAAATTTGGGAACGCTGCCACGAGAGTATATCTCACTCAAGCTTTCAGTTAAGGGAGCGTACCAACGTCACCTCAAGATCTGCACGTCGAGCATTGCGCAGTAGCAGTAAATAGGAAGATTCTCATCGTTCGCGTTTTTGTTTCCACGGTCGGAACATTTCACATCACACGTCAAACTGATGGAAATGGACAGTTTTTCTCGCTCAGGTCACAATATTTCAATCATGTACGAGATTTTCTCGCTTGGCATTCACTTCGCAAATGGAGCGGGCATCGACAATTGAAGAGCTGAAGAGAGCTAAACTCGCTTGCTTTCCAGAGGATATAATCGCGCTGGACCATGTCTTGGAGTTAATTGACGAGATGCTGATGACTCCCGAGGAAATCGTGATTCAAGCAGCTATTGCGAATGAACTGATAGGGCTACACAGGCGTTTACAGAAACACGAGTGCGATTTATCAGACGCGATTGTTGGAGCTTCATCCCATGGATATCTAGAAATGGCAGTGATTTTGCTTCGCAAGATGAAGGATCGTGAGAGTGACAATGAAGCTACCAATGATGATGATACCGATCAGGAGTTATTGCAATACATGAAGTAAGCGCAACAATGCGGAAAGCTATGAGAAAAGCTACTGTGGTAGCTGCCGGAGCAGGACATCTTCCAGTTGTCGTGTCTTTTCTTCCAAAACTCGTGGGCTCAGGTGAAGATACGGATGTAATGCACGAAATGTACAAGACGACGTGGCAAACTATTGATGAAGCGGCAGCAAATGGCCACCTTGGTGTGGTCACGTTCGCTGTAGACTATGCGACGGAGTGGGGGTTCATTGATTCTTATTGTGCAAGTAAGGGCTCCGACGCTTTGACGCGAGCTATTGGTGGTGGCCAAGATGCTGTGGCCATGTTTCTACTTCAATTGAGCAAACCTCAATGGGATATGTCACGTGTGTTTGCAGAAGCTTTGAGACAAGAGTGGACAGAAACCACGGAGTGGATTTACGTGCTCTGCCAACAAGAATATGGCGTTGACGTTATTCGATTTCTCCACGAAACTGGATGCATTTTAGTGGGATCAATCACAAACGCGTTTCGAAATGCTATCACTAGGTGTACCACTGGTGACGCGAATCCATCTCGCGAAACTTTCGAGATTGTTGAATTCTTGGGCCAGCAAGACTGTGTGCCAGCACGAGTGATAAGAGCGGCTTTCAAAACGGCAGCAAAGCACAATTGTTTGAGACTCGTAAAATTCCTGAGTGGTGATAGCCGCTTGTCTTCTGAAGTGGTTCGCAAAACGTTCACGAAGGCAGCGTTCGACGGCAATGTCGAGATCGTGGAATGTATTTCTGCCAGTCACGAAATCTCTTCCGAATTGACTTGTGAAGCGCTTCTGCAAGCGATCAAACGAGAATACTTCGAGCTCGTGGAGTTTCTATTCAAGACACCACTTCCCGATTCGGTGAAGGAAAAAGCTTTTTGAAAGCGGTTCAGCTCAACAAGGCGGGAATAGTTCGGTTACTGTGCACTATCACAACCTGGCCCTCTGAGGTTCTGCGTCAAGCTCTACAACGAACGAGACGCCCCAAGCTAAGGAAATTCCTGATGAAACTGTAGTTGCAGTGCAGTACGTTTGATATCTGAGTCGGTAGTAGGACGTCGCAAAAATTAAAACGATCTGCTAATTATTAGGCGCCGAATATTGAAGCCGTGTGTGGAATTAGCTAAACGTTGGTCACGTTTACAACAATCGCGTTACGGCAAGAAATATCGTCGATATCGACAAAATTATCGATAATTGACAATATTTCTTGACTTACAGTTAACGCGATTGTTGTAAGCGTGACCAATCAGAATCCCCGTGCAAACCCAACTTCAGTTTTCCGCCAGTCAAAAGAGTCAAAATGACAAGTGGCAAGCGTGTGCGTCTAGGTGGCGCGTCTCGGCCGCCCAAGCGCATCCGCATCCTCCCCACCCTCGCAGAATGTCCCCGGCTGTGTAAAGCGCTTCAAAGCGCCCGTTTCCCGCCTGAGATTGTGGCGCTGACGCGCGTTATGCAGCTTATTAACGAATATGCGACTTCACCCGAAGAATTGGTCGTGATGGCGGCTAAATGTAACCAAACGGAAAAGGTGAAAATTCTATTGTCAAAATTTAATTGTGGAGTGTCAAAGGCAATAATTACAGCAGCTGGAAACGGACATTTGGAGATGCTGAAGCCCTTATTAAACGTAGAAATCGAACGAGAGCAGCAACGCAAACTTGTGGACACCTTTACTGGGCTGCCGGAGCTGCGGCCAAGAGAGGCCATTTGCAAGTGGTGAAATTTTTGTTGGAAAAGTTTACCTGGCACAATTTTGACAATAGCGAGATCGAAGATTTTGACGAGTACAGCCATTGTTCCGATTGACAGGGAGACTGTGAAGTGGAATCGTACGAGACGGATTGTGCGAATTGGATGGTCTTGGGAGAGGCAGCATTTAATGGACATTTGGATATTTTAAAATATGCCTTGGAGCATGCTACTGCAAACAACTTTTCCAAGAATGCACGAGCGCACAACACGCTTTATTCCGCGGCTAGTGCCGGACGGAGCGATGTAGTCAAGCTCTTGCTGCAGCAGCAAGGATTCCCGTGGGATGTTGACGAAGCTTTTCAGGTAGCAGCGGAGAAAGGATTTCATGGCATTGTTGGCCTGCTCTTCGTAGCGTATCCGCTGTATGCCCGAGGAAAAACCTTCTTCTTCAAATGATTCGTCGTGGACACACCAAGTCTGTGGAAATGATAATTTTGGGTGGGTATGCCGATTCTTTGTGGATTGACAAGGCTTGGGCTGTTGCTGTTCTACAGAATCATGTCGACATCATTCAGATGTTGATTCATTCTGGACATGTGGCATCCAAAGCGTATGATGAAGCGTTTGTGACTGCAGCCCAGCGCGGTTTATTCCGAACGGTGGCGTTCCTGTATGGAAACAAGCGCCCTCCCCTCAAGTTGTTCGAAGAGCATTCGAGAATGCCGGAAATGTTGCAGTGCACAAATTTCTGCTGAATAATGAGTCGATTTCTGCTGTGTCCATAACGACCGCTTTTCGCATTTCTAGTGGGAGTATGGATAGAAGAGGTGGTGACGCCATCCCAAGTAACGAGCGGACCAAGATTATGCAGACTTTGTGTGACACAGAGTGCATCGCACCCCGCACAATCAGCTCGGTTTTTGTGTGGGCTGCTAAAAAGGGCGACGTAGCTGTTGTGGAAGCCTTGCATGATAGATCATGCATCTCGACGGAAACTATCAACACTGCATTTAGCCACGCCACGACACTGGGTTACGTTGACATCGTCAAGCTGCTGTGCACCAATCAGCAAGTTTCTCCCAAGTCAGTCGTGGAAGCTACCGTATTTGCAGCTCTCAAGGACAGTATTCCTGTTTTAAATATTTCATACTTCCGCGCTGTTGCTGAAGGACTAATGCAGGCTGTTCAGCGCGGAAAAAGCAACGTAGTGAAACGTTTATACTACGGTAAGACAAGGTAAAGCAGATTTCACCTAGGCTGAGCTGCGAGCTGTTTATTGTTGGAGCTGGAGCTGGGTGCTTGAAGCTTATCGCACTTCTGGCTGATATGCAATGCATCTCATGGGCAAAGCCTTCGTACATGGGTCTCGAAGCGGACACATCGCCGTTGTTTGTTTTTTTAAAATAGAGGTGGGTTGACCCTCAACGCTATGGTTGACGCCTACAACGTCTGCGGGCACATCGAAACAAGAGGTATTTTACTTGAGCTACTAAGAAGTCAGTAGAATGATCGAGTGCAAGACATCAATTTCGGGAAACGAAACTTGGAAGAATTGAAATTTATTCGGCCCTGTTCAACGCCAGTAATTTGTTTTTTTCGTGCACGAGTTGGCATTTGAACAGCTCAACCGCTCCTTGTTAGTCATTCCATTGCAGAGAGAAGTATGTACAGCGTACTCAGTGGGTTTGAAAGTCGCGCGAATGTACCTTTATGGGACGAGACTACGTAGTCATTTCTGAAAAGTGAAGAAGCGATGGCGTCCCGTTCGCTACTGCCAAAGAGAAAACGCGAGAGTTCTCTATCGCAGCCTTCCGACCGAGACGTGAAGCGCCCCCGAGTACACTCTGAACGTGAAATTGCTTAGCACGAAACAAGTATGGATTTGGCCAAGGAAAGAAACGAGAACCCTCCGTCTTGTGTGCAAGATCAGCTTCGTCGCGTTTGTCCAGACGAGATTTTGGCACTCCCCATGTTCTCCAGCAAATTGAATATCTGATGATGACACCCGATGAAGCGGTCATGGAGGCAGTCAAGACAGACCAACTGGAGTGGCTGAAACAGATATTGGACAGGTTTGGTTTGAACTTAGTTGATGTGATGGCGTCTGGGGCAATGCAGGAAGCTGGAGCTGGTGGCAACCTGAATGTTGTGAAAGCGCTGCTGGGCAGAGTTCCACGCTCTAGTTACGGCGGGGTTATTCTATGTCGTTCGGCGATAAACACAATTATTGTGGCTGCTGCTGGAAACGGACACGTCAGCGTTGTGGAGTATACGCTTCTCATGACGAAAGACTTCAATGTCGAGTTGGAATACTATGACATACATAATGTTGTGCAGGAAGCAGCTGCAAACGGACAACTTGATGTAGTGAAACTAATGATATCAAAGTTCCCGAACGGTGACGACCTTTTCCACACTGAGTTGGGAGAGACTGACGCATTGTCACGAGCGATTTTGGGAAGACACACGGACGTAGCGAACTTCTTCCTGCTGGAAAATGCGTCCTCCTGGGATCTACTAAAAGCTTTTGAAACAGCAGTCATCACAGATCAGAAATGCATTGCTGCCAGGATCCGTACAATCTATTTGACAGACAATGAGGACCTGTTTGTCGATCTGGCACGTCACGGATATCAGGAAGGTGTCAAGTATTTGTACGAAAGCTTTCACACCCTCAACGACCCGATGAATGTCTCTGACGCGTTTGTCGGTGCAGCAAAAAGTGGAATGACGGGTGTGCTGGGGTATTTGTCAGGATCTGCGAATGTTCAGGCGGATGTGGTTGACAAAGCTTTCGTGGCGGCAGGTGCTTCTGAGTGCGGCTGTGTGGAATTCCTATACAGGATGAAACCCCTATCTCCCGATGTGCTTAACCGCGCTTTTGTAGCTGCTAAGCGAATTTCTGTCGCTAAGTTCCTGTTGGAAATCGGGTGCATCACGACACAATCTGTGATTGCAACTTTCAGGAACGCATCTACGCGCAGTGTCGTCAATCCCAGCGATGCATTTGAGAAAGATCGCCAAGAAATTGTTCGGCACTTGTACTCTCAGGACTGTATTAGCGCTCGAATGATCGATGAAGCGTTTGCGACTGCTGTCAACGACAAGGATACTACGACAATGGCGTACTTACGGAAGCACCCTCGTCTTTCATCTGAAGCTATCGACGCCATTTTTGTGAATTCAATATCCAGCGGACATTGGCAACACGTGAACCAACTGTTTGACGCAAATCGCATTTCTCCTGATGCGATCTTCAAGGCGTTCACAACAGCTGAAGCTAGGGGATGCTCGAAATCATGATGGATATTACGTCTGAATATTTGTGCGTTACTGAGCATGTACCGCGTGAATTCAGGTACAAAGCGTTCATGCGTATGGCAAAAATGGGGGTGGATGAAGGCCTGAAGCCGCTATACGAAGCTGACGACGAAGATTGGCCGCTGCAAGTTCTGACTGAGGCGCTTAGCGTTGCCACCGATGGCCGAGACTATATCCGCAAAATCATTTGCAAGCAGCTGTTCGAGGAAATCCTCGCAGGGTGCTTGCGCTAGATGAACGTGGGTGTGCCATTGATATTCTGGCCTGGAAAAAGGTCTTGCACACGTTGTGATCCCCGCTTCCATCTATTGGTTCTGAGACAAAAGCTTGGGAAGTGCAATACCATTTTGGTTGGTTGGACTGTTTTTCCAGCGTTGCGAATCCAAGACAACCAGCAAGTCGATATTTGCCCACTGGTGTTGCTGGAGATGCTTTGGAATGAAGGCTAAGCGTGACAACAAGAAAAGATTTATCGGAGAGAAAGTCGACAAAAAGGCATTTGAATTTGGGTTGTTTGTCTATCTCTCTTGCATGTCTGTTATGTTCAATTGTTGCTTCCTGCTGTAGCTCCTTTTCAATTAAGTATGACGTAACATATCTCAACAGCTTCAGGTGTTCACATGGCTTCCCAATTTTAAGCCCTGTTTTTCAAAACCCAACACCGTCCGAGCTCCATGATCCCACAAAATGTTAGAATTTGAGGGTGGGCAATTGTGGTTTCGCTCGTAGCCGATTTTGGGGATTAACCGAGATAATTAGCGCTCAAGAAGATGCTTCTCAAACGCGTCTGCACCGAGAGCTCCGCGAAGTTGGTCTCGGGCGAATTTCTGGACGTCGGCATTCGTCGCTACGTTGAGCGCCTCCTTCAGACAATCTTGTGGGCATTTTTCTCCCCAGATAGCGACCATAATTTCCACGGCATTTGGTCGTCCGAGCGCAGCCGTACTAACGAAGGCCTTGCACCTTGCATCGTAAGACACCGAGCCTTTTGCCATTAAGAACTGGATGGAATGTAGATTTCCAATGCTACCAGCTTTCACAAACCCTTCGTTAATTGCAGAACCGGATATACGCTTTTCATTGTACAAGAACTCGAGCACGTCACGGTTCCGTCACGAATGCGTCGTCCAGTACAGCAGCTGGGATGCAGGTTTCTGAATGCACAAACTTAATGATTTCCATACTCTCAACGAACCCCTCGGATGTCCATTTCCGCGTGAATTGGTAGTAGTGAGCTGCGTTGTGAAACGCTGCGGTGATCGATGCACCCTCGGGTTTGCAGTCTCGTAGAAAAATTTGGAGACAGCAGGAGTCCCAGACTGCTCAATCGCTTTGTTGATGGATACATCAGATGCCAGCGATTTGCAATACAGAAATTGCACCATTTGGATATTTCCCGAAGCTGCATCATTCTCAATGTTCGGTCTTCCCAAAGACCAGGATGGGAACACAGGAATCGTGGTCTTTGTAGACCGATTGAGTAAGATGGTACATCTTGCGGCAGTGCCGGACACCATCGATGGTGAAGGTACAGCGAAGCTGTTTGTCGATAGGGTCTTTCGCCAGCATGGCTTACCCGCATCGATTGTCTCTGATAGAGACCCCGTTTTACGGGCCATTTCTGGTCGTCCGTGTTCAAGGTGCTTGGCACGAAGTTGGACATGTCCACGGCGGATCATCCGCAGACCGATGGTCAAACTGAACGCGCGAATCGCGTTGTCGAAGACATTCTCCGAAGCACTTGTGCTGAGAAGCCGAAGCTTTGGAGCAGCATGCTCCCACTCGTTGAGTTCGCATTGAATAATGATGTACATGCCTCTACAAGCTACACGCCGTTCTACGTGAACGCACCCACGCGTCCCGTTGACGCTACCACTCCGTGGTTCTGGGTTTGGTGGTGGAGGAGAGCTTGCTGAGCGCCTTGCTGATGTCAGCCCTACTGCTGTTAAGAAACAGGTTGATGACTTCCTGTCAACGCGTCTTAATGTCTTACGACATGTACGTGACGCTATGGCTGAGAGCCAAGATACGCAAAAGGAATATGCGGATGCCAAAGGCAGAGGAAACGAGCAACGTTTTGAGGTCGGAGACCGGGTTTTGTTAAACGCTAAGAACCTACCGACACATGCAGTGTCTGCGGTCTTTAAGACCAAGCTACGTCCGCGATTTGTCGGACCGTTTACGGTCGTGGCCAAGAAGGGCCTTGCGTACACGCTTGACCTCCCCACGAGGATGCGAACACACCCCGTGTTTTACGTTGGCTTGCTTAAGCCGTATCGGGATCCTTCGCAAGTTAGCTCAGAGGAGCTGGCGCCAAGAGTGGCGCAAGTGGCGGAGCCACAACACCCCGTTGCAGCAGATAGGGGCCGTCAATCTGGCACTGCAGCCGAACTACAGCTTCCCCAAGCTTTGGAAGCCCCGCAACAGTCGTCGACTGGTTCTGCTCAAGAGCGGCCAGCCGCTGAGCACACGACTCCGGTTTCTCAACCAAGTCGAGTCGGCTTGCGAAGCCATCGAACTCCGAGCGCCACAGCGGGACATCGTCCTCTATCGGCCCATCCGCCTGCTTCTGTGACGCGTGCGCCGCCGGCGCTGCTCGATGAGCAAGGAGATCTCCACTTCCACGTGGAAGAGATACTGAAGCGACGGAGTCGCCAGGGTCATACCAAGTATCTGGCGAAGTGGCGTGGATACCCTCACTCCGAGAACTCGTGGGAGTTCGAGGGACCGCTCCGGCAAGATTGCCCTGACGTCGTGGACGCTTTTGATCAGAGTGATCTGATGCGCTCCGCGAGCTCACGACCGCGTCGTCGGTCGCTCGGTGCTTCCCGCCAATAGGCTGGGGAGCATACGGATCAGTCGCTGAGCTCAAGCGCCGATCCTGGGCTGCTGCAGCCATGAGTCCACGGATGTGGAGGATTGCAGAGCTCAAGGGAGCATGATGGAGATACGTCGTATGACGGTAGCGAAGCGCCAGTCGGCACTTCGCTTTGAGAATTGGTTTCTCACCGCGCAGCCTGCGCACGTCAACTTCTGAGAAGATGGCTCTTAGAGCTAACACCGGGGACATCAATTATGTCAACTAGCTGGCTGCTACTCAAAGTGGCGGCTCGTTACGTGCTCACGGAGCCGACGCTAGTATTGGGTTGGAAACCCGCGTCCGTGGACACGTACACGGATATCCGGTACTGTGTACACGGGTATGCGATAGCGTGTACACGGGTATGCGATAGCGTGTACACGGGTATGCGATAGCGTGTACACGGGTATGCGATACCGTGTACACGGCTCACGGAGCCGACGCTAGTATTGGGGTTGGAAACCCGCGTCCGTGAACACGTACACGGATATGCGGTACTGTGTACACGGAGAAGTGATGCCGTGTACACGGGTACGCGATAGCGGCTCACGGAGCCGACGCGAGTATTGGGGTTTCAAACCCGCGTCCGTGGACACGTACAATGAACCATCCGTCATACGGATGACAGGTACCGACGGTCATGCTGATGACAGGTACCGCCCGCTATGCGGATACACATTATGGTGTACATGCATGTATATGCGTAAGTGCACACGTACACGGGTACACGGAGATGCGGTACCATGTAGATGCATGCGTATGCGTAAGTGTACACGTACACGGATACACGATAGTGTATGGGATGTTGCTCTCCGAGCGTACACTGACGGTTAAGGATGCAATCCTCTTGTCGTTCAGCTCGTACATGACGTACACTTGAACATAGTCAGCAGGGCTGACGTGGTCAGCGAAGGTATCGCTACTAGCGAAGAAGCACACGTGGTGAGGCCGTTGGCCATATATGCACTTGGTGCTGTGAGCTTCGGTCGAGAGACTGGGATCAGTCTGCGGTCAAAGGACCAGAAAGTGTTGTGGAGCATACACTGAGGTCGTTGACCAGCTCTTGAAGAACTCGGAAGTTCTCGAGCAAGGAGTTGACGCCTAGTGACCCCGTCACACACGTCTTTTAGACGACACCTCAAGTGAGGCAATGTGACGAGTGTGGACACTTGGTGTCCTCAGTCTGGTGGGGGAGAGTGTAACGGGGTTACGCAAAGAGTTACGGTTATGTAGGTCACCCTATTTGGTGTGACCACACTCTCCCTAAAACAGTACTCAGTACGTGGAAGTTAACAAGATATCAGTAGGTGGCTTCACAGCCAATAGATATGCATTAGCTAGGCTCTACTATGTTAGATAGTGAGACCTATAGTTTTACACCAGGGCGGCTCTGCCGCCGATAGCAATAATACATTCAGTTTACCTTTAACCTTAAGAGTTTCGTTGTCTTGGAAAGACTGTTACTTGGAGCCTGTACGCTACTGTCGTACGCTCGTCCCTGTTCTTCGTATAAGAACGCTAAGGTATCCTACCTGCTTACGAGACTCACTGAGTCAGACTAAGTCTTCCTCTACGCTACAGGCTACGGCAGCCCCGCTGCATGCCCCCATTAGTTCCTTGCGCATCGCCCTTGGCCACGGCGTCTTTAGCAGTACAGGCATAAACGATATCAGCACAACGTATACCGTTAGTTATTGATGGTGTTTCAAACCTCTTATTGGGAGTCTCTGCAGCCACACGACGCGGTCTCCTGCGTTACACGGGCTGCGTCATAAGTAGTTAGTGAGCGTATCTAGCAACTGAATCACAATAGCACGTACACGTACCCTTTAGCGCTCGTTGCTTGTACCCTCGAATCTCTTTTGTTGTTTTGATTTTCGCCATTTTGAGAAGTGTGATGGTTTGTGACCTTTGTGGGGGGACGACGCCTAGAATTGTGTCTCACACATAATTGTAGGGAGACAGACCTATTAGCAACACCCGAGTGCTGCTCACCTAGTCATAAACTAACATATTGAAAATGAGATGCGCATATCTAGTCCTAGTACTATTGTGCGTTCTATTCGAAATTTCCAAGACCGTGTGAGTGAATCGAACGGCCAATCGCACAGCCAATGACACATCCTATCATACAACATGAACCTCTGAGGCACTCCGTTCCATCAGTCTCGAAGCTCACCATGACTGCAGCAACGCGCGATGCTGCCACGTCACTGCGAACCCCGCTCCGGCGTAACCACAACCGTGTGTCTCCGTACATGCTGAACAGCCACACGTTGTCACCGAGAGAAGAAGTCCCTGAATCACCGACGGTACCTGTTCCAATGCTTGCCCCAGAGACACCATTAGCCAGCACGATGACGGAGCGTGCCCCACCGACTCCTCCAGCCAGCATAAGGACTGGGCTTGCCCCCAACAACCCCTCCAACCGCCACTATGAGGCAATGCATTCTACAGCGACTGGTACAGACGCCATAATGACGGGGCTTGATCCAGCGGCTTCGGCAGTCACGACGACGACGGAACTTTCCCCAACGACTCCTCCAACCACCGCTACCACGACGGAAGTGTCAGCATCCCCTCATGATCTGTATAAGCTGCTGGTACGGCCTATCGTGAAGGCGTCGATCAATCAGCGCGACACATCGGCTGAAACGTTAAGTGATGCTGTTTTTAATGGAAGTTCGTTCAGCGTTATTATGGAGGCGTTGTGGGAGAAGTTTTCCTGCCGTGTAAAGAACTTGTAGTACGCATACAAGCAATGGTACACGGTGTTGGTGTGAGTAGACCTGGACATCGGCTCGGTTAACCTTTTCAAATTTTCGGTTAAGCGGCTAATCGGCTAACCGGTTTCTGAAAATTGGAGCCGGTTAACCACTGGCTAACCGGTAGACTTAAAGTGATATCGACTACGAAGGGTTTTGCTTTAAACTGCCACAACCGCTATCGACTACGAAAGGTTTTAACTTAACTTCTACAACCGCTAAACATCTAAGCTCATCATGGCCACGCCGAGTGGCATCAACACAGGGTTCCCAAGAGGAGAAGGAAGCTTTGCTTCGATATGGTTTAGACAAGGATAGAATATGAACTAATATTAATACCGGGTTTATTGGTGGTGATACGCTTGCTGAAGTGCAGACAAGCAGGCACACCAGCAGAGTCCTGAGCGAGTCGAGCATTGCTGATAGCGGGGTACATGTATTATACAGATGGAACCGGTATTAATATTTGAAGCAAATCAGGCGAAACACTTAGAAAATCATGATTTCACAAGGTGTTTGTATGGGAGTTTGTGTGGTTACACCAGCTCCGAGTTCCGTCTAACATTGGGGGTTCACAGGAGGTTTCCGGTATACAAGTGCCGGGATCGAACTGTTCACACTGTGTCCGCCTCCGCCATAGGCCGTTTTGGCTATTGCGGGAATTGAACATAACATAAACACAAATACCCCTTGCCCAGGAGCAGGGGCATTTAGAAAACAAAAAATTCTTGGTCGAGAAGAGCCAGCGAGGGGCATCGCTTCCACCGACGCCCGCGACTCTGCAGACGTCGGCCCCAGCAGCACCTTGGACGTCGGCGCCAGCAGCATGGACATCGGCACCAGCAGCGAGGACGTTGGCGCCAGCAGGAGCGAGGACGTCAGCGCCAGCACCTTGAACGTCGGCGCAAGCAGCATGGACATCGGCGCCAGCAGCGGGACGTCAGCGCCAGCAGCGAGGGACGTCGGCGCCAGCAGCAGCATGGACATCGGCGCCAGCAGCATGGACATCGGCGCCAGCAGCGAGGACGTCGCCGCCAGCAGGAGCATGGACATCGGCACCAGCAGTGAGGACGTCGGCGCCAGCAGCAGCGTGTGCGTCGGCACCAGCAGCGCCGGCAGGAGTGTGTGCGTCGCCGCCAGCGACGTGGACGTCGGCACCAGCAGCAGCCTGAATGTCATCGCCAGCAGCAGTGTGGGTGCCGGTGCTACTGGCAGTGTGGACGGCACCAGTTCTGACAGTGACACATTACGCTCGTACGTGCATTCTCTATCTATTTGTCAAGTGTACAGCTCTCTAATATCTGTTTGCAGTGTAAACGTAGGAACTGTGTTATTACTACAGGAACTCCTGCGTTGCGGTGACCCATTGGCAAGTTACCAAAGCATTCCAGGAAACACCGCTTTGCTTTTGGATCTATCCCTTTGTTTGGTTTGGCATCTCGCCACTCAGCTGAAGCTAGAAGAAGCGTGCTACGAAGTTGGCATTGGCGGCACTTTATTCTGAGCAAAGCTAGCGATGAGGAAGATTTTCGAAGGACTCTGCGAGTTCCAAGGCGCGCATTCTGGAAGCTGCTCAACATCATCGAGCCAGACCTCATTCGCAAGCAAACGAACTGGTGTGTACCGTTGTCGCCTGCCATTCGACTAGCTGTCTACCTCTACTACGCTGGCCATGGTAGCTCGTTGCAGCAGCTGAGTGGGCAATTTGGAATTGGCCGGAGTACTGCATCCGGAATAATCAAGTGTGTGAGCGAGTCAATTGCGTCCCGTATGGAGAACTGGATATGCTTTCCAGAAACGCGGGCTGAACTGCTCGATCTGTCAAGGGCCTTCGAGCAAACCCATCGACATCCTGGCTGTGTTGCTGCGATTGATGGTTGCCACATTCCTATCACTCAGCCGGCCGTCAACAAGAGTCACAAATTCTACAATCGCAAGGGCTTCTACTCGATCAACATGAGTGCTGCTGTGGACAGCCGACGTCGTTTTCTCGATGTGGATATTCGCTGGCCAGGCTCGTTGGGTGACAGTCGGGTCTTCAATAACAGTGAGCTGGGAAGAAGACATGAGGACTTATTTCGCCTCGTTGGTGGTAGTGAAGGCGCTGGGGCGATGCAGGTCGGGTGGTATGCGTGCGAGCGTGTGCCATTCTACCTGCTCGCAGATTCAGCGTATGCAAATACCAGGCATGTGGTGACTACCTATGAGATTGTGGAAGCCCAAGAAGATGTGGTCGTGGCGCGACTGAACCAGAAGTTGGCTGGAATGCGATACACTGTTGAGTGTGCCTTTGGAATTCTCAAAGGAAGGTGGCGGCTGCTACTGCGCCCTATTGAAATGGCACGCACTAATCTCAACTCTGTCCCCACCGTCATAGGCTCACTATGCATTTTGCATAACTTCTTGATTGAATATGGAGACACCGTATGGGACGAGAAGAGGAGCGATTACGAAAAGCTTACTACGACGCCAACTATTTGGCGATCAACAGTCAGGGTAGAGAGATATCTCAATCTTCTACAGACACAACGCAAAATGGATTGCTACGGTGGATGCGATTTTTCGATTCAGTTAGATGCGATAGCTAAGAAAATCAAAGGGTGATCGCTGGTTTAGTCTCTTCCAAACAATGACCGAAGCAGATCTCTGTTCTTCTCGTTTTCTTCTTTCTGATGATCGATGAAGCGGTTGCGGTCCTCCGATGCAATCGCTCGCATACTTTCGACAGCTCCATCCATGATAGTCTGCATAGATGCAGCCAGGTCACTCGTCTTCTTTTTCTTCTGCGCCGATCCTGGCTCAGAGGTTTCCTCACAACTCCTCTTTTGAGAACCTAAAGCAATCCCTCCTACCAGAAGTGCGACAGACGGGTCGTCCTCAAAAATGTCCGCCATTAGCTCAAAACACGCGCTACTCAGCGCAACTCTCTTCCATTTCTTCAGGACGGCCGCACGTTCTTCTTTACTCATCTCAAACCACTCTGGACGCCCAGTGCTACCCACCAAAATTCCGTTGTTGTGGTCTGAGATGAGCGTGTAGGATTGTTTTAGCGACGCCACCTCGTCTTCTGTGGCACGTTGAGAGCGAGGCCGAAAGGTCTTGTCACACACGTCCAGGCATCCTTCCGGACCTTCACTAGCACAGGATCTCCGTGTACGAGTGTTCGCCGATGCCCGCGATGGTGTACTCGGCCTTGCTCGCGAGCTCCTTGGCCTGAGCTAAGTCGCTCTCGTTGTACGCGCCCGTGTAGTTGAGGCCGTTGAAGTACGTGACCGTCTCGTTGGAGATGCCCTTGACGCTGATTCCGTTCGGAAACATGTCGTTGCCCGAGTACCCCTGCTGGCTGAGCGTCCAGCCTCCGCACTGGTAGCCGGCGTTGTCGGCCGCGTGGCCTGTGAGGATAAGAGTGGACGTCTCCGGGATCTGGAGGACGCTGTCGTGGTTCTGCAGCAACACAACGGACTCGCTTCATACTCAGAACAGCAGCCTTGTCCTAGTCACTGCCAACCTGGTCCTCGAGCAGTCTGGCTTGGAGATGTCGTGGTTGGTGTCGTTGTTCTTGGGGCTGTCGTGGTAGCAGTCGCCTGCGAGAAGAGAAAGTACTTGAACTCCACCTTGTCCTCGCTCACTCCGGCCTGCATGGTGATCCTTGTCGTCCAAACTGAAAGTGAGCGATGGGGTGCTTCCCCAATCGCTCACTTTCAGTGAACACCAGTCATTCCATACGACCAGTCAGTTTCCTGTTTAGGTTTCGGACAGGTGGGTAGTCTATCCACGGTCTTGAGGTTGTGCTCGGGCTGGTTCTGCGGCAAGAATGTCACGTATAAGCGCTGAAATTGAGTGCACTCACCAACTGTACCCTCGTTTTAGTTCACAAGCTCCGCGCTGATGTGCATGGGCTTACTCGTGTCCAGCTCGTCGAGCCTGTGCAGGTCCATGGGCTGGTCCAGTAGCGGGATCCCCACGAAGAACTTCATGATGATGAGGATGGTGCACCACTGCAGCGAAGACTCTTCCACTGCTGGCGACCCTAGCACCACAAAACAACAACAGCATGAGTTCCCTCAACAGCAGCAGCTCGAAACAGCAGCCACGTACCGCCACGAGCCTGAAGCGCTGCAGTAATAAACAGTCAACGAACACGCCCAGCGTCGTGTCGATCATGACGTTCATGAATAGTAGGCGCACTGTTTCTTGGTCGCCGGGCGTGTCCGACAAGCCGCCGAGGCAGATGATGAACAGGATGTTCAGCACGAAGATCAGGGCGAACGCGGCGGGACGCGGGCCGGACGACAGGAAGCCGCCTCGGGTGGCCTCACGATTGAGGAGCTGCACGCGGGGCCGCATGAGAGGTGACGGTTGGGGGTTATTCCACGCTAGTGTGGCGTACTGAAATGACTGCACTCTGCGGACCGATGTAAGAACTAAAGCGTTCGTATGCCTTCCAGCTAGCCATTGTCATTCCCACTACCCTTATACAGCGGCGACATACTCTTGCGTCTTCTTGATCGCTGGTGTCGACACGAGGAGAGCAGTCAATTCCTGAATATCTCTACAAACGGATGCTGTCATTTCCTCCTGCGCTTCCACCTTCTTCTCCAGCCCCTCGTAATACTCCGCCTTCCCCTCCAGCACTTCCACCTTCTTCTCCAGCCCCTCGTAGTCCCGCACCTTCTCCTCTAACACTTTCACCTTCTGCTCCAGCACCTCGTAGTCCCGCACCTTCTCCTCCAGCACTCTCACCTTCTGCTCCAGCGACTGGTAGTCCTTCAGCACTCTGACCTGCTGCCCAGCGACCCGCTACCACTAACACTGGAACTGTTAGTAGCAGCAGGCGCGAGCCGCGTCGAGCAGGCCCCACCGCTCCTTGAAGTGGGAGACCCACTTCTCCGACAAGGATGCCCCGGGTGCAATCCACGCCAGGATCCGGTTCGCCCCAGCGCTTAGCACTTTGGAGCTCAAGGTCGTGTCTGCGCGTCGGACCAACGACGCGAGATCTACACCAGCGTCCTGGGCGTGCCGCACGATGCCGTCGTAAAGTTCACACTCCATCACCGGGTATTTGCCACGGCCCTTGCGCAGTTGGCCATTCTCGGTTGAGATGTTCTCCATTCTGACTTGACTTCGAATTTGACTTCTACCGGCGCTCTGGAAGCCTGACCCCATCACAGTAATTATGCCGCTCTGACTCATCGCACTGGCGCTCTGGCGCTCCGACACCCTGGCGCTCCGACTCTCTGGCGCTCTGGCGCTCCGACACTCTGGCGTACCGGTGTGGAGATCGCCAATACGCACTCATAGCCACAATTCAGCAGGAGACACTCCCACACGACTCGGACGCTTCCGACCAGGAACGTGAAGGTGTTTTGCAGCTCTCAGTTGTTAGCAAGTGACGAATCCTAACTCCGTCCTCACTGCAGCACCCGTGGTCAATGCTAACCGTGAGGTCTTCAGTGTTGTAAAAGGTACTGCTAACGATGGAGACTTTTCTGGACCGACTGCACACCGATCGTTCGTGATGAGATCACCTGCACAGGGTTCCGCAACAATTCGAGTATCGTTGACCAGTGCAAATCATTTTCATGTTGTTCTTGGTGCTTTTTCGTGAACAGTGCGATCGCCAAGGTCTCAACCGATTGCTTCCAGTCTTTCGTCTATTCCTCGAGTCGGGGAAGCAGTTTGTGCTGCGTGTCACGGTCCTCTCCCACCGTACCGCTCGGTCATCGTGGCTGGGTGTATCCAGAAGATATGCGCGGTGGATGTCAGTCTACGTGCACCTGAGTCGACTCAGACGACACCTTTTGAGTCTGAGTGCCCATCTCCCATTGGTGGTGCAGGTACCGTGGAACGTGGGTTGATGTCGAATGGTAAGACGGCACTCCCTGGATTGTGAAGATAGCTACAGAAGTAGCTTGCGTTTTGTAGGATGGCGCGGCTCGAGGCCGCCCAGACGAGTTAGTCAGTCGTGATTTTCCTTCGTAGTGCAAACTACTAAGAACAAACAAAGAAACTTTCATTTTTAACGCTCTACGCTACTTTCCGTCACCGGCCCAAGATACGACCCCGGGAACGACAGGAAGACCGCGACATGTGTGCTCATAAGCGACCAAGCAGCAAGACGTCGAAGTAGGCGACAAACTAAGTGGAGGAGGAGAAAAGACGGCGATTGTCGTCACCAAGTTCTCTCGCCTAGCTTCCTATCCGAGAAATCGAGCAAAATCAATCTGATAAGGTCCGACAGGAACTTAAGTCGCGCCATTCCTCGCAGATACCTCGAGATATTTCATAGTTTCCAAGCTGCACTCAGAACAACGCCAAGCTTTAATTGTGAGCAGCTACGAGCTCATTCCCCTCAGGTATCTGTGGAGGAATGGCGCCAATTGACCGAGATGGCTCCGTTCCGAGCACTTTACCACCTTCGGAACCACCGAGTGCTCGTTTGGGTTCTTCGTCCGTCGACCAGCACGAGCGATGTTGGAATCGCAAATGGCCGAGCGTTGGAATCCACTGAGCCGGAGATGTGTCGTCTCGATGATCTATGGTGGCAAGTCTCTGCTTGCAGCATCGAGTGCTGACGGCAACAAACAGGTTTGGTATTTGAGCAGATCGATAGACTGGTGAGTGTAGCTTCAAAGATGGCCCAAACGATGAAGACAACGACATCCAAGTAGCAAATTCGTGCACGAAGCAGGGTTTGGTTGCTATTCCGATTCAAGCTAAAGGGTTCTGCTACAGGACTGCCATTGTGTATGCTGCAGATACCGACTATTTGTCAGGTCGACGACTTCCTGTTCGACCGACAAGAGGACAACGTGAAGGCTGGCAAACGGATCAAAAGTCTTCCTCACTGGGTATACGACCACCAAATATCAAGTCGACATTCCCAGCAGAGGTCCGCCACTACAGTATCATATTGTATTGGAGGGCATTCAACTCACTAATAAAAATTGCAATTTGTGCGATAGCAATAATAAATATTGCCGCAATTTATATATTATTTATGATCGTCTACCTGATCTTCCTCTTCCATGTGTCCTGTAGGTAGTCCAGTAGGAATGAAGGCTCGCCCATCGACGGACCAAACCGTGCCGAGCTCCTCATGCTCGAAATCGCCGATGATGTCTTGAGGCAAGTCGACTGCTGGCTGCCATGTAGGTCGTGGGAAACCAACCCAGCCTTAAAAGTAGGAGGGCAAAAGTAAGATAGGCTAAGGCAGCTTGAGGCATATTTTGCCTTACTTTTCAGGCTTACTTTTGCCATATTTATTGGCAATAATTACCCAATTTTTAATTGTATTGCAGTCGGCCAAATCAATAATACATATTTTTAGTGGAAAAATAAATATATTACTGTATTGCCATATTTAATTCCGACCTCTGATTCACAGATAGTTACTCGTCTGATAGCATTGCACTGTACAGACATCAAATTTGCGGACGTTTAGCAGTCTCG